>JABSTQ010011362.1:600000-935257 GCA_013358835.2 Ixodes persulcatus
GGTTGATGCGGAGCATCGTGTTGGTTCCGAGGAAAGAGTCAGTTGCGTGCTGACGTCGAGAGATGGCGCCACCGACTGCCCTAGCGTTACCCCCTACGCGAGCCTTCGTCGCGGCTCGCGGCAGAGAAACTTGGAACGCTCGCCGCTCGCCGTTTATTTTTTTTCACACTTGAAGGAGAGGAGACTAGAGGAGGAGAGTTGCGCGTGCGCGCGCGGTGTGAGGAGAAGCGAACGCACGCGCAGTGCACGCAGCTGGTAGAGAGAGAGAGCGGAGAGAGTAACGCGCAGCTGTTGGAGAGAGGGAAAGAGGAGAGTTGCGCGTGCGTAGTTCGAGTGCCGACTACAACGCCGACGCCGCGGGACATAGACCCGAGCTCCGCATCTAAAAAAAAGGCAATGCAGAAATATATGAGGGTCTAGTTATCCCCAAGAGCAATTTTATATCAAGCAGTGCAAGTTCTTGAAGAATGGCAAAACAATATGCGCTTTGACCGATCTGTTTTCTTTCTCATCTCGAACAAGACAAACCAAATCTGTTACTCATTTGTATCTCGCCTTCGAAGTGATAGCTCCAAAGGAAGTGGCGGAATGTTAGAAAGTTTTACACTGCCTTTCCTAATCGTTACTTTTTCGTGGATATTTATTTTTACTAATATATGCTACATAAAATTATTTGTTTTCGGTCAAAACCTGGGCCGGCTTGCTATACTTCGTTTCACTTTATCTGCGAGCGAAGCCAAAGCTAGAAGCGCGAGACCAGCGCTTTTTGCATTTCTCCCCAGCTCGCGCGCTCGAGCAAAGCCTGAACGCACGGTGCTTCCGTGCCAGCGCTTCCAGTTTTGCCTTCGCTCGCACATAAGGTGAAACGAAGTATAGAACCAGCGTCTCAGCTGAGACTGGGTGAAAGAAAGCACTGCCAAAGCCAGCGCACGAGCTGAGCGGGACTCAAGCTGCGTCTCAAGACGCTCGCGCGCCCCAGCCTTTGCAGTGCTTTCTTTCACCCAGTCTCAGCTGAGACACTGTTCTAGCAACGAGCTTGAGTATTCTAGCAAGCCGGTCCTGATTTCACGTCTAATTAACGCCTAAATTTTTTTTTTTTTTTTTTTGTGAACTGGGCTAAACTAAAAATTTATCCAGATACAAAAAAAAAAAAAAAAAAAAAAAAAGAAGAGAAAAGTTGCGGTTTTTCGAGTAACGTTTATAAACCAAAAGCTGTGGCGGCAGGTTTCGCTCACCAGCCTTCTCGAGCGAATCAGATATTCAAAGCGTCTGACGGTAGAAAGATGTACAAAGACGTTCTACTTAAGGTACTACTTCCAGTAGGTTTGGAGAGCTTGTACTTTACTTGAAGTACATCCTCTGAGTATGTACTTATACTTTACTTGAAGTGCATTCTCTGAGTATGTACTTATACTTTACTTAAAGTTTTTTTTTTTTCGGGTACTTTCCGAAGAAAGTACAACTCCCGACTTCAAAATACATTCCTCAAATTAAAAAAAAAATCAATTGCGTATTTTTGTGTGAAAAAGCGCTATCGTCCTTCGAGACGTCATCTGATCTTTTCCCTGAGTGATGCCTTAGAAGTTGACTGTGTTAAATAGCTCGTCAACGAGAGTAAAACAACTAATCTGTGGCAACTTGACTTTATCCCATATTCGCCGCCGTTTTGGAAAATCACTGATGCACATCCATTACCCCTAAAACAATGCGTACCAAACTGAAAAAAAACACTGTAAAAGAAATTGAAATGGCATCATAAAAGATTGTGAGTACTTGTACTTTACTTGGAAAGCACATTGTATTTAGAGTACTTTACTTCAAGTACACGATGCCTGGTGTACTTACTATTTTACTTGAAGTACTACATAACCTGTCGTTTACTTTGTACTTTTTAAGTACTTTTTATATGTACTTTACCCAACACTGTTCGAAAGTAGGTTTGAAAACACGTGGTGAAAACCGGCAACGCAAGTGCTTTTGCATGAGCTTTTAGACTAAGCACCTAATACTAAAACTAAAAACAGTTTAAAAATATGTAGTGAGATTGAAGCATTCTAAATTTAATGAAAGCAAACACATTGTATTTACTTAGTAAATACAATCTGTCTTCGAGTCTTCGAATAACGTGCGTCATTCCTTAAACTACCTTCGATATTTGGCGAAGTTGGGCAAATTATCTTCACTGGTGCTATTTGGGAAACTTTAATAATAGTATACACGCAAACCTACGCCTCTATAAGTGGTATTATGGTGGGACATAAGCACGGAGTCTATATATATATCTATATACTCTTTCTCAAGAATTTGTGCAGCGTCGCGAGAAGTGAGGACACGGGAGCGGGGTATACTCCTGCATTTTTTTCCTCGCAAGAGTGCCCGCAAAGGCATGAATTTTGCAACGCTACGCTATCGCGAATACGCCTTTGATAGCGGCTCACGTGGTGAGTAGTAGAGTAAAGCAACGTTTAAAAAAGAAGTTATTACCGAACTATAGGCGCGAGGTTTTCTGTTGTCGTTTTGTTTTAGAGTATTATGTCGGTTTATTGAGACTATTCGGATCTGGATATGCTTTCAAAGTTGCCATTACCGACGATCTATTTAACCGGCCTAGCGTCATTTAGGCAAATACTTCGCGATGCCATTGTGCGAGTTTCCCGAAATTAGCGTTTTAAAGGCTGGTGCACACAGCCACGTTTTCTTACGTTACGTTACGTTACGAAAGCTCACGTCTGCTTACTTCACGAGTCACGAGGATATCTCTGCTTCATATTAAGCGCGGCTACCACTTCAAGGAGATAGCCCGGCACTCGACATTCCAGACTCGAATTGTTTCACCCAGTGGAGTGAGTCTGACCAAATGCAACTGCCACGGCCTGCGACAGTTAATTATCTTACGGGTTACTACTTTGAACCCCGTCGCCATAGCAACCCGCAAAAAGGACTAGCGTCGCAAGCCCTCGCAGTATGCTCTCGGTCGGACTCACGCAACTGTGTGAACCAACCTTTATACGTAACGTAAGAAAACCAAAGAAAACGGGGCTGCTTGAACCAGTTTTTAGATGCGAACTCTCCGGGGACCGATCGTTGCTCTCGTTGGAGTTGATGTCGGTGTTTGTCGCGCCGCCATAGAGTAATATTAGGGAGTTTTCGTAGATCGTTTTCGCTGTCTCGCAACACCCTCCGTAACCCGCTACGCTAGCCGGAACTCTAAGAGTCAAGGCTATCGGCGCGAAGGTGCAGTCGGCTTCTTCGTAGCGGGGGGCTTAGCGGTGGGGGAAACGCGGTCTACGAAAACTCCCTATTACTCTATGGCGCCGCAGCCGGGCCATGGAAGGTGCTGTCAGTAACGGAGTGCAGGCGCAGCTGTTGGTTTGACGTCATAGCACGCGGAGTAGGGAGGGGGGGAAGAGAGGGAAGCAGTATACTCCAAAGCTACAAGCGCGAGCTAGCCCGCACTCCTGGTTTTGAGACATGCATTTCTAGCGCGAGCACTCGTTCCGCGGAAGAATGCTTCAAAGCAGCGACCTGTTGGAGCTCTCGTTCTTGTGGCATTGGCTGCAGTAGCGCACCCTTTAACGGTTCCTATTATACCGCCCCTCACGCGCGACGGTATATAGCAGGAACTGCGTATTAGTGCTTTCGCATCTTCATTACGGAGCGAAGAAAGACGTCGAGACAGAACTTATAGGCCTCCTGCGCTGAAGCTTTGAACAAACTGCAGCGCCCTCATTTTGGGTAGTACAAGCTTACCTGATCGAGCCCCGCACTACTTATGGCACGTTGGTTGAGCTTTTTTAATTCTGTCTGATGCTGAAGAACGAAAAAAAAACACTTTTGGACGCCTGAAATTGGCCAGACTCAACGCCGCAAGACAATCAAAGGTGCCAAATTGATGACACCACCGCTAGGGTACGCGTCTCTTATCTCTCCATGGGTGGTGACGTCAAAACACCTGTGAAGCGACGCTTTAACTTTTCTTTTTCTTTGTCATGTCTACTTTGGAACGCGTGAAACGGCATCTCTTGGCTCGCGCTCTAAGCGTCTTAGCTTTGACGGCGTTCGATTTTTTGTTGTTTCTTAAGCCTGGTTCACACATTTGCAACGGTTGTGTTCGCATGCAACCGAAACGACCGTAACGACCAAAACACCGCAATAACCCTGACTCATGAATCGCCTCGCGAAGCTACCCCTTGCATCGCTTGCCATGCTGTGTACGGCGAACACTTGTCCCGGCGACTTTGTCGTTACGGTCGTTTCGGTTGCATGCGAACGCAACCAACGCAGATGTGTGAACCAGCCTTTAGTATATTCATCGTGATCTCGCGCTCTGCACCAGAGCAGGCACATTTCTGCATGCGTGACAGTTTGAGACGCTAAAGTTTGTACTACCCAAAACAAGGCTTAACAAATCAATTTTCGCAGCCCCCCTGGGCAACGCAGGAGGCCCATTGCGATGTGTCTACAGCAGTCAGCGTACGTACTATCGGGTAGGAATGAAATGCGAACACCGGAGCGAGGGAACCGATAAAAGTGCGGAATAGAAAGAGGGGCTACGAGGGTATGCACATCAGAGTAGGTGCACACCATCGCAGCCCCCTTTCCACCCTGCAGATTCATCAGTTACTAGTTGCCTCTTTAAAGTACAGCATGTATCTTAGACCTATAGACCCGTTGCTCTCGGGCAGGGGGCGCGAGCGCGTCCGCAAGACGCGACCATGTTATGCTGGCAGCACCACCCAGGCGGCGCTATAACGTTCGATTTTGCACGTGCCACGTTCGAATGCAAGCATCTGTCAGCATCTGTGGACGCGCGTCCCATTAAACATTCCTTTCAGCTTTTTATTATTTTATTGCTTTCTTTCACGGCTTCCGTGAGCCCGTATGTTTCACTTTACTTGATAGCGAAGCTGAAGCTACTTGCTTAAAGGCTGAACTCCATGGGACGAATTATGTGACGAATAACTGGCGAACGCCGCCCGGCGGCTTTTGCTCTGCGCGTGGAATCAACACAATGACTGCTACGTCGCGCGCAAAGAGAGCGTGCCGTCGGGCGGCGTTCGCCAGTTATTCGTCACATAATTCGTCCCATGGAGTTCAGCCTTTAGCATGTTCCCTTGAACGATGCTTGCACCGCACGAGCGCGCGCGCTTGGCAGGGACACTGAAAGCTCAGAGCTCGCTCTTGTAGCCTCTGCTACGCTAGCACTTCGAATGGAACGGAGTATAGAAAAAAAACTGTAGTGGGGAAGCGTATTGACGCGTGTTCGAAACGCGAGCCAAATATTCTATTTTGCTCGCCTGGAGCGCTGCTCAAAACTTGAGAGCTACGGGTCTCGTAGCTCTCAAGTAGAGTTCCTGTATAGGCTCCCTACGGGAGCCAGAGTTGCGCGTTTGATTCCACATGCCGCGTGCCGCCCTCGCCGCTATTCGCCGAGATCCGATCACGTGAGGAGCCGTATCAAGTGTCGTGCAGCAAAGTAGACGTTGCACGCGCCCCGGCGTACGTTCCCAGGCTTTTGAGCCCGCCGCGCGCCTCGAACGCGCGGCGCTGCTATTCGCCGAATTCAGTCACGTGAGGAGCTGGATCCACATGCCATGCGTGAACGCGCAACTCTGGCAACTCTACTCTCAAGTTTTGAGCAGCGCTCCCGGCGAGCAAATTAGAATATTTGGCTCGCGTTTCGAACATGAAGCAGTACGCTTCCCCACTAGAGTTTTTTCTACCCCGTTCCATTCGAAGTGCCAGCGTAGCAGAGGCTACAAGAGCGAGCTGCGAGCTTTCAGCGTCCCTGCCAAGCACGCGCGCTCGTGCAGTTCGAGCATCTTTCAGGAGGACGCGTTTTTACGAGTAGCTTCGGCTTCGCTATCACGTAAAGTGAAACATACGTGCTCGCGGAAGCTTTGAAAGAAAGCAAAGATGAAAGGAATGTTTAATGGGACGCTGCGGCCGCGAGCTGCACAATTCTTTTTTTTTTTTTTACTTTTTTTTAGAAGTTTTGTTACCGCGCATCTACAGATGCTGACAGCTGCTTGTATTCGAACGTGGCACGTGCAATATCGAACGTTACAGCGCCACACGGAAGATGCAGCCAGCATAACCTGGTCGCGTCTTGCGTAAATCTTCCGGACGCGCTCGCGCCCCCTGCCCGAGAGCAACGGGCCTATTGCGCGATGCACGTTAGAGCACGGCCGGACTGGAAGCGCGCGCTCTCTTTCTGAAAGAGAGCGCGCGCTTCCAGTCCGGCCGTGGTTAGAGATCCCAGAGAACAATGACGCCATAGTCTGACAGACTAAATTCACGCTGTCTAAACATCTATAACGAAGTGCTTTTCTAATTAACACGTAATTCATTTTTTCTCTCTCTCTCCCCTTGTATACAGTGCTACACTGTCATCGCGAAAAAACGGTCGCCGGTTTTTACTGTTTTTTTTTCTGTAATTAAAATATCAATACTGTTGGCGTCGTGTACAGTGTGTGTTAGGGAAACTAATGTAGGCAGTAGACTTTGATGTTTCTCAATGCACAGTCTAAGTACAATTCGAAAAAGCGTCGCTGGGTTCAATCCTCACCCTTGCCCGTTTCGATCTGGATGAGCATCGTACCGGCGTGCGGTCGTGTATCATTACTGCGTGGCGCATGTTAAAGGGACACTGACACCCCCCAAAAGTTTTGCTTTATTTTTTGCCAGGCGATTCATTATGGTGTCAGAAGACTACACAATCAATATTTTGCTACAGCACTACAAATATTTTTAATAAAGTAAAAAAAAAACGCAACTCCTCGAAACTGAAACCGAAATTGGACTGTGGAGGAAGAAGAGATATAGAGGAGGAGGGAGTCACGTGGCTGTTTTTTTCTTCAAGCAACGTATTTGCGGCTTTCTAGAAGCCACAGAAAATGAGTATCATATTTGTTTCTATATTTAGTATTGAGTGTGTGCCTTCGATGACCCACGACTTTGATTATCTTTGGTGGTTGTGTCTAAGCCATAGAAAACGGCACGTGGCCACGGAGAAGAGAGTGAGCGATACTCAAACCGGCCAGTTCTCGATCGGCGGTTTTCGGGCGGAAAGAAACCGAATTTTGAGCAGCCAATTGTGATCTGGGTAATTGGTAGTAGTTGGGCTCTCATATGTCATGTACAAATAAGAACCTTAGCGAGCATAAATACCCTGTCAGTGTCCCTTCAAAGACCCCGTACTAGCGGTTGTACCGCACTGGCTAAATTGCTCATCTACAGCTGAGACACTGGACGCCCACTGAGGCAGACTAACTTCCGGCTGTATAAACATACACACACCAAAAAGCGTCGCTGTCGTGTTCGCGCTAACCACTGTGTCGCGCAGTGTACCAGTGTGAAAGTGGAACGTAAATAAGCCAGCGTTATCGGCAGGAATTAAGGCGATGCAGCCAAGCCAAGCCTCGCACCCGAGACACCATATGTCCGATACAGGGTGTTCACTGGAAGCCATGTTTGAGGGCGATGTTTAGAGCGCATGCTCAAACAGGCTGCTAAGACCGGCAATCTTTATGGTCGGGAATACACGTTGCAAAAGAACTGTGAAAGCTTGCTGTCACCACGCGCTCATCAGTTGCGCAAACAACTATGGCCGCCAGGGAATTCTCCCTTCCCTAAAGCTTGTAGAACGTTTACCGTCTGGTCGCTTTTGACACCCGCCTGAATTGTTTGATGCGAACAATTCCACCGGTTGGACAAACTCTCGTTGTTTACTTCAGGCAACCTTATTCGGAAGTTCTGGTTAATAATGTCACTTCGTGATTGGTTTTACACACCGTTCCCATTAACCCCATTTACTGCTCGCAGAAAAAACTATGTCTTACTTTTATGCTGTCCAGGATATTGGCAATTTTCATCACGTGTTTCTGGACCTATTTTCACGACTTCTTTCTTAGACCACCAGGCGCTGTGAATATCTGATTCGCTCGAAAAAGATAACGAGCGAACCGGCCGCCACAGCCTTCTGCTCTAACCGCTTAGTGACGTCGATATCGCAGAAGTCGTCAATACCTAGGGATAGTACATTACCAAGTTACCTCTGAAAAATTCCTGTACGCGTTTATAATTGCTTTTTGGAGTTCATCATTCCTTGGCAAATTTGCAAATAACATCTTATATTTCTCAACATTTTCCAGTGATCACGTCGTCCTTTGTTCACGTTGGACACTGTCAGCAGGATTCTACCGAGGAACGCCCAAGCCCACTATTCCAGGTATGAAATTTACTCTTTGACATGCATTCAATATTGTTTCCTTAAAACCGGGGTCATTCTGCTTATACGTCATATAAAAGACAGTCTGCATACAGATTTGAAAGCGAGTCACCGCGAGATTCGCGCTTTGAGTGCCGCATGGCAATCAGTTCAAGGAGGAGACAATCGGCACGCGGCATTCAAACCACGGATATTGCAGCTACTCGTGTTTGCAGACTGTTTTTATATGATGTATGAACACTGTGACCCCGACTTTAGGCTGAACTCCATGGAGCAAAGTATGCGACGAATGACTGACGAACGTCACCCGACATCACGCTCGCTTTGCGCGACAAAGCAGCCACTGTGCTGATGCCACGCGCAGAGCAAAAGCCGCCGGGCAAAATTCGTCGGCTTCTCGCAGCATATACGCCCCATGGACGCTAGGACGCTGCTTAGTTATACGCAACGTCCTAGCGCATCTGAGGACAGCAAATGCAAGTGACGCAACATAATCAGTTGAAGGACAATGTTGGATAATAGATCTGATGTAAAAACAAGAAACCCGGACGATCTGAAGGCTTCTAAGACTTATCGAAACAAACTGGTTACTTTACAGAGGCGATCAAAGTCTACTTATATGTATATTTTTGAAAGTGAAGATAGAAAACAGGCAAACACTTTTTGGGAAATAATTCATTAGGTAATCTATCCAAATATGAACCATCCTAGATTAGAGGAAATAACTTGCAATGGGAATATGCTTTCGGGTTGTTCTTTGTCCAATTCTTTTATTGGCCACATGGTTAGCATTGCAGACGATGTTGAGTGACTGCAATCAGAGTCTTATTTTTGTAGCTTCATTAAACTGAAATTTATTTATAGACTCTATTTCTTTTTATGCTCGACGGATGAACGTGAGATCCCTCCGTGTCTATAAATTTCAAAAATTGTAAAAATTGGGACTTTAACGGGTTTAATATTCGGGCAGTCGAATAAATTCTTGAAATAATTGCACGCTGTGTTAACATATGTCTTTAATGCATCCCTTTCTTCTGGTGTTTTCCGAGAGAAATGCAAATTGCCAAAGTTGTAATGATAATTAGGGCGCGATTCAAATCTGTTAAAATTACAGACCAATATTCTTATTGCCAACCTTTTTTGAAAGGACTTGAAAAAATACAACTAAGACTTCCTTTTTACATGGAAAACGCTCGATACTGTCCGAGTTTGATCGAGGATAGAGAAAACAGAGGTCAACGGAAACAGCCCTCCTAGTACAAAAATAGATATCAATTTTTTTCGAGAATAAAGAGCTTATGCTGGGTGTGTACGTAGTATGTCGATGTTTGGAAGACCTTTAAGCTCATCAACCACACTATACTGTAAAAAAGAAAAATAGAATACTATGGAATTCGCGGCACAAAACTTAAACGTTTATGATTATATTTGCTATATCGTACACAATTTGTTAGCATAAATGACTATAATTTATTCTCAAGTAAAATCGGAACTGGAGTCCCACAGGGAAGTGTTCTTTGACCGCTGTTGTTTATAATATTTATAAATAATATTGAACAATGTGCACCACAAGCCAAGTTTGTTTCGTATGCGGACGATACTGTTCTTTTTATGAAAGGTCATATGTATGCATCTTCTGAGATTGAGAGTAAGGCAAACGCTACCCTTGCGCGCGTTCGTCTATGGTCTGAAATGAATGGTTTAAAATAAATACAGAGAAAACAAAGTGTGTGCTCTTTAGACCACGAAATCGTCAAATCATCTTGCCTTTGAATATCACGCTTGGATCGTCCTCATTGTAAATTGCAAAATCTGTAAAGATACTTGGTGTAATCTTTACTGATACACTTTCTTGGAATCTACATGTGGTACATATTCGCCAGAAAGTCTGTAGAGCTTTTGGAATGGTATATAAAGGTCGTTATGCATTGCCAGTGCGAGTAAACTTGCTTCTGTATCATTCTCTGCTGTACACACACTACGTGTACACTCTAGAAAAAGCCATTGCGTCTACCTTCCCGCACGACACTCGGAGAGCCGGTTAGTGTAACTCACGGAGGCAGCTCACCGAATGACGATGCCGAAACATATGTTTAGACCAAAAAACGCAGTCTGAGTTGTGACATTAAGCAATGCAAGCGTGACGTTTTGCCTCGCTTAATGTCACAACTCAGGGTGCGTTTTTTTGGTCTAAACATATGTTTCGGTATCGTCATCCGCTGAGCTGCCTCCGTTAAGTTGGGGGTGATTGGCTCTCCGAGTTTTGTGCGGAAAAGTAGACGCACTGGCTTTTTTGGAGTGTACTGCCACCTGGTTTGGGGTCTAACAACAAAGCAAAATCTGACGCAATTGTTTTAACGCAGAAAAAGACACTTCGTATGTTAGCAACCGTTTCATACTGGCATTCATCGGGATAACTTTTTTGAACCGTATAAAGTTATGCCAATCTTTCTCTCGCACAATCATCGCTCGCTACAGGTAGATGTAACGGCACTAAAACGAAATACCCACTTCTTTCTTTCTGTATAGTCGGATTTGGGGTGAGAACAAGAGCAGCATATGCAACTTGACATGGCGAGAGTTGGTGCGTTAGTGCTCCGTGCACAAATTACGGTTTGTTGCAATATAATATATACATATATACTTCGCCGTCCCTTGTAAATGAGCTTAAAAAACAAAGTCGATGTTACTCTACATTATCGGGATCTACGTTACGGAACGTAATGAGTGAAAGGTAGTGCCACTACATGATCCTGTTGTAAAGTGTTGACTTGTCTTCCGATAATTTGTTTTTCTCTCATCTCCTATCGTTGCACTAGTTGCTAGTATTATTGCCTTTTTCTTTTTTTAGTAAGTACGCTATATAAAAAATACTCGTTTTTTGAGTTCTTAATATTTTTGTTTTGTGCAGTTTTGCCGTTTTTTTTTCTGCCAGTGTGTGAGGGAGGTAGGCCTAGTCAAGCTCCAAATAAAGCAGCTTTTCGACTTGCCTTCCTCCTTTTGTATATGCAAGAGGAACTAAAATTATTAGTAGTATTAGAAAGAGCGTGATTATTTTCACGCTCTCTCTGTGCGTTTAGCCGGTGATAGTAAAGCCACAGAACGACGAGCCCTGGCCGTGACGATGCACTTTTGGTGCCGCTTGAAGTGAAACGGAGTATAGAATTAATTGCCCTTCGAGATGATAATATGCGGTCTTTTGGCATTCGACGGTTTCAGTTGACATCGCCGTAGAATATCGAAAGCACTCGACGTAGTTAGTGGCCTGACCTGGAAGACTCTGCGACACTCGTAGAAGAAAGGACACGCATCGCACGCCACGAGCTAAAAAAAGAAAAAGAAAAAAAAATGGTGTCAGGTTAGGTTATTCAGCTAGCACTCCATTTCGTGTAATGTATGTCGTAATGCCCGAAGCGCGACATCGCGGTAAACTAAACGCAAGGTGTTGCAAATTAGGACTTCCCCGGAGTCCGAGATAAGAAACAAAAAAAAAAAAAAAACCTGTTTCCAACTATTTGCGTCGGCACTGGGGCATCGGCCAAGAGCTAGATGACGCACGCCACAATCTACTTGTAAACGCTGTTTTTATTTATTTTTCTACTTCTATAGACACACGAGAAAACGACAAACAAGTAATTTGCTTGACGCAATGATGTTTGGTCTAACGAGCACACAGTAAAACGTTTGTACATGTTATTCGGTGCAAATAAAAAAAACTTGTACGAATTACTACGGTAGTGTTAACGTAAAGCTACCTCCAACGAACGCACATTCACGGATGTAAACATCGTATAATTAGGCCAGAATTGCTCAAAATTCAAATTTAAAAAAAAGGTTTCTAGAATGACCGTTACGCACATATACGCAGGGGCAAATATTGTGGCACTGCGGGCATACGCCAAAAGGAAGAGCATAGGAAACTAACTGAGGCAGAAACAATTATGCACGCATACACACCCGAAAGCAACCACTTACACACGACACGCAAACACAAAACACAGACACACAAACGCTCACACACTGCACACAACACGGAAAAACGCACGTACACTGCGTGACAGTATTAGTAAAGAACACGACATTGGTCAAGACATAGAGACCCAAGCAGCACACTCAAGCGTGCACATAATATCACTCGGACAGAAACACTCAAAACACGAACACACACGTACCCCCGCGGACAAGGTGAGCTGAAACACCCGATTCGGCCTTTTTCCGACACACACACGCACGCACACGCACACAAACCCACATAAGCACGGACGCACATACAAGAGCAGAGCATGCGCTATTACAAAATGATGTGCATAAGTGGATTATGTGTGCAGTTCCCCACACACAACATAAACACGTATGTATCTAGCGCACTACAGCACACAGATCCATCTTCCACACAGCTGAACGCAAGCGCGTACGCATACACAAATGCGCGGGCGACGACGCACACATGCAGGCTTCCAAAATAAACTATTGGTAGAAGAACAACCGTACTACATAGCTCGACCTTACTACCTTACATCCCCGCACACCCCCCTCCCCTCGTCTCAGGGCACACCACCCATGAACGAAGATCCTCATTTTCATTAAAAATACATGTTAAAAAAAGAACATAAGTTTGTTTTCTTGAAAGATCTCTATAAACTGAGGTACTATGAATGGTTCAATCGTTGATCAACAAGCAAATATGCCACCACAAGGCCGCCATACCGCTCGAAAGTATAAAAAAAAATATTTACAAAGTATTTAGAAATAATTATGAAATAAATGAGAAAACAAAAGCGAGGGGTAAAATTGCCAAAGCTCGTGGAACTCCTCAAACATGTCACTAGTTAAAAAAAAGACCTTGAATATATTTTAAGAAAAGTAAATCCTTAGGAAATTGATTAAAACAGCAGTCAGTTCTGGAGATCCGTGGCTCTTAAAGGGGCTATGCAACAATTTTTTTACTTTGCGCAAATACCGCTTAGAACGGATCCCTGACGTTAATGACCTATGAAACACGCCTTAGTTTTTCACCCGACGCATTAGAAGTTCCAGAAAAAAATTAAAAAACAACGAGCAGCGTTCACGCCCTCAACTCGCAGCCAGAGCAAGCGGCCACGTGATCTGGAGCCGATTATATGCCGCCAATGTTGATCATAGCCACGCGCTGGGGTTGGCAAAGCACAGGACACGCGCTGAGTTCCAGACATTGTTATGGCTCGGCTATTGTCGTCGTTGCAGCGATTGGACACGGGCCACTACTCGAATGCTTCTCGAGCTATCAATTATCACGAGCCTAAATCGAGTGCCCACGCAATGCTCGGGTCCAATCTATGAACCGCATTCAAATATCGTCATACGGGTGTACTGCGATCCCCGCGTTACGTCATCGAATTTTGCAAGGGAGAGATTGAATGAAAATGATCGCTTTTGTCCTTGAAATTACACCGCAACAAAGGAGTTTCTTGGCCAGTGGCATTGCATGCGAGTATCCTTGAGTCCCACTAGTGCCAGTAAGCTCGTGTAAAGTGAAAAACATTCCAATTGAATATCGTTGCACAGCTCCTTTAATTTGCTCGAAGTGAACTGAAAAATTGAAAATTCTTGTGCACGATTATAATTAGCATGTGGATAAGAGTCTCTACGCTTGTGAAACACAATTTGGCCATGTTTTACTTCTTCGCTGTTTTAGGTAATAACTTTCTAATTTCGCCTCATCGAAGCACGTGCAGAAACAGTAAAGTCACACACACACACACACACAAAAAGGGACATTTGAAGAAAAGAAACCATATATATACGCCGTATATTTTGGCTTTCGGGGGTTTCGTAAGACATTGATTCATTAGATCAAGTACGGTTCAATCATCATCATATTTTCGATAATTTCCTCTTCGGAGACCGCCGTGCGATGATGAAAAATGCCCGTGATATATATATATATATATATATATATATATATATATATATATATATATATATATATATATATATATATATATATAATGAACTAACACAGCATAACAATGAAATTATATATATAATTTCATTGTTATGCTGTGTTAGTAAACACCGGGCTGTGGAGACGATATGCTCGTTAAAGCGCCTCATAGTTCGATCTTTTGCCCAATAACGATCCCGAGACGTCGCAGAACGAAGTTGTTTTACTTTTTTTCCACAAAAAAAAAAAAAAAAAAAAACTTTTTTATGGTTTTGCGTTTTTTTTTTTCGGTGACTCTATGCCTTCATCACACGCTCGTTTTTTTTCGCCGCGCTGCGTGTAGCTGCGTGAGCACTGTTCCGCTTTCAAGACGAGGAAGCTCGCGCTGGAGGGAGTATTCACTGGCGGCCATAGCTGTGTGCGCGAATGCAGAGCTCGTGCTGATGGCGAGCTTCCACAGTTCTTTTGCAACGTGCATTCTGCACTATCAAGGTTGCCGGTCTTAAAGGGATACGGAAACGAAATTTTAGCGCCCATATTTTTGCATAAATATGGGCTAGGGACAGGCATCACCTCGGAAATATCAATATCGCGCTGTAAAACACAGGATAACTAATTTTAAACCTAATTAACCGATTTCAACTTCACATCTGGTGGATGGTGGGAAGTTCTCGTGACATCACTTGTGGCATAGGAGCAGCGCCGTTCTGCGGAAATACGGCGTGCCGGCAGAATTAGCTTAGGCCTGTACGCGTTTGCAAAGCCTTGGCGGAAAAAGCCTAAGCGTAGTTGGCCACAGTGAGCTCGTTCTCGTTGCGGCTCTATGCACGACAACACGCGAGCACGCTTCTGGCACGGCCGGTATTAGTTGCTGCGAGTTGCGAGCCGACGTTAAAAAAGACACGTTTGAACTACGAGAGTGTCAGCAAGAGCCACGCAAATACCTGTTCACACTCGGAGCGGACGCGCGCGTTGCATCGAAGTGCTGGATTCGTTCTGTTTTAGACCGCGTTTCGGTAAGCGCTTCGGAACCGATCTTTCACGATTGCTACTCGATACTGACGTGACGCTCGGCAAAGAAAGGTTGGACCGACATCGCGCAGCTCCCACGAATTGCTATAGCTCGACAGTGACGTAGCGTCGTGTCAGAATAAAAATGGCATACTAATAACAAAGTGTACATACCGTGTTGCGAAGGTAATCCGTATGGCGTTTATTTGAGCTCTATATCACACAAAACAAGGAGGTAGAATAAATGAGAGTCCCTTTTCGACGACAGCGTTCGTCCCCGCTGCCTCGGAAAACAAAGAGATCGAGATGACAAGGGGAAAAGATTGACCTCTGAAATTTAGTTCAGGGATCAAACTATTCATCCGGGAAGGGTCCACAAGGGTCGCGCGGGCATATTCCATTCAGCAGGCCAGCCGGTCGTGGACAGACGGTCTTGGCCAAGGACCGCCGGAGCAACGGTGCGTCGAGTCGGTGTTGCTGCTAGGCCTACTATATTCTGCCGAGCTCGCCTGGTTGGTGGAATCGTAGCCGTTGTAGCTCTTCTCGGGTGTTTGTGGATCCAGCGTTCTTGTTCGTCGTGGTCTGTTTCAAGTACTCCTTCCTTTTTTCTTGCTGGTTGAAGTCGGGACGCGCGAGAAGAGCACGTAGAAAAAAAATGTCCATTGGTCGTCGCGACCATGTAACTGAGCGACGTTGTCGGCCATGCGGCTTTGATCGTAAAAAATGCGCAAGACAGTTTCGGAGCTGTCGTAGGACTCTGTCGTAACCTGCGCAAAAGTTACGACAATTTCGTTTCGAGAATACGGGTTTTCTTTCAAATTTGTCGTACGCACTTTTTTCGTCGTAAGTTCGCTTTGAGAATCCGGCCTCCGAGCTGGTTTTGTCAGTGGTGCCGTGGTTGCCGACTTGCCGTGGTGCAGCGTGCGTGCAGCCCTTGCACATCTCAAACGGCCACGTTGTCACAGGTTGTAAATCGTCGACGCGCCACCAAGTGGCAACGCTCGTAACCACAACATTCACGCCGTAGCCTTTCCCGTCTGGCACAAGTGACGTCACGAATGCGCCGAATATCCCAAGACGCATCGGGCTCTCCGATGGCTGATTTTCGAGCGCGCGCCCAATCGGGCCCCTCAGGGTGAAAAATATAGCCATCCGTTCAAAATACAAACGCGCGATTATGAATTACGTTTATCATTGATCATATTAAACCTATTTCTCACCATAATAGGTGTATTTCAAGTTTCGCTTCAGTATCCCTTTAACAGCCTATTCATGTGACAAGCGGCCGTGCATGTGAGCTCGCTCGTTATCAGAACAGTTATTAACTGCCTGGAAACAAGACACAATGCCTTTATATTTATTCTGTTTCAATACTTAGAGTGATGACATAACACAACACTTGCCTTTATTTTGACAACAGGGATCACGATACTCGTGTTGGGTAGAGTTGGGTCTAGCCGCGGTTAGTGGCCTCAAACTACGGGGAGCTTAACTGAGGTTAAGGCTGCCCGTGTAACTATAGGGAGTACTCACTGGACGCCATATTTGTGGGTACTGTTTAGAGCGCATGCTCAGAACGAGCTCACATCAATAGGCTGCTAAGACCGGCACTCTTGATGGTGCGAAATGCACGTTGCAAAAGAACTGTGGAAGCTCGCCATCAGCACGCGCTCAGCAATCGCGCACACAGCGATGGCCGCCAGTGAATACTCCCTATTAGCCCCGTGCGCGACCGAAAGCGTCGCTGTGGTCGGCCTTCCACGATTGGCCGAACGCTGACTATGATGTCGGAAAGGGGATTTATCATCGACGGAATAAGAGGAATGAAAGAACTTTAATTTTGACGGTGTTGGCAGTGTTCCTTTGAGAGCGCAATGATTTCAAGCTTCCACCATGCTAATAACAAACACCATCGAACTTGTTGTTTGCAAGGTAATGACGTCACAAGGGGGAACCACAGTAGGGCGCCACCAAAACATCTCGCCGCTAATAGGGCTTTACACTTGGGCAGAAAGCTAAGCTGATTTCATTTTTCATTTTATATCAGTGGCGAACACGATACCGGTGCTCCCCACTCGGGGGGCAGCTTTTCATGGCATATCAGAAGAAATAGAGGGCTCGCGCTTAGATTTCATTGGTGCATATGGTGCGCGAGCACAAGTACGGCCATAGCTTTGACTGCATTTGCGATAAAGGCTGTTTCTAAGTAGCAAGAACCAGTCTATGCCGCTCCTTAGTTTTATCATTGTTCCGCTTTATTGCGCCACGATTTTTATAAATTATTTATTGCCGTCAGCTTTTGTCATCAAAGTATGCTCCAGTCGAGCGTCGGTACCACTATACGAGTCCCCGGTATAAGCTAAAATCAAATGCTGCAGGATTTAAGCGGTACGCGGTCGCGCATGCGCAGTTGGGCTCACGGTAACGGTAGTACGGTAACGGTTAGCTATAAGTCCCTATTAGGGACATTTACCAAACAGTTACCGCGTTCCGCGCGCCGCACTACCGGAGCCTGCGAGCGCTCGAGTGATACCGCGACCGCGAGTTTAAAAATTAAAAGCATCCATCTTCGTCTCACCCTACGATGGACTAAAGACAAAAGCTACGGACCGCCAGATCCAATCATGAGTCACTTAATTTCGCTGTATTTCACTTCGATGCACGTATAGGTCCCCGCGTCTCAAGTCACGGATGGAGATGGGCGGACAGTGGTTAGAATAAAATAGCACTGAGTGACTCATCAGATTTACATTGCGAAGAAAGCCACGATATACAGGCTCTCCACAGTGTCGAAGCTATAGAAATGATGCAGAGCTTTTTGATCCGAAACATTATTCGTCCACCCCTAATCAGTGTTAGGCATCAACGTGGAACGTGATTGGACCTGGCGGCCCGTGGCTTTGGCCTTTAGTCCATCGTAGGATGAGACAAAGTATAGACAGAAAGACTCCGCACGCGTCATCACAGTCTTATAGATCGAGGCGTGAGATTGGGCACGAGCGCTGTGTCAGTGTTCGGCCGGGGCTCGTGTCCAATCAGCGCGTCGAAGGTCAGGCTCGAGCCCAATAGCCGAGTTAGCCCGATCCCACTCTGATGACGCTTCATAGAGGGAGAGGAGACCACGCGGAGGTCTTCTTTCCAGGTGGTGTTGGTACGGTACTCGGAACACGTTAACGGTTCGCTAAAAGCCCCTTTCAAAAGGAAACATTTATACCCGCGCATTACGAACAAATAGCGAACAACCAGTAATTATTTCTCTACCCTTTTTGTAGCGTGAGCTACTTTGGCCGAGGTTGAGCAGTTTCGCGTGGCTCGCATAATGAGCCGTGCTACGTGCTGCGCATGCGCGAGGAGCAGTGACGTCACACGGCGCACAGCTGGCGCGCCGGAGCCGCCACCGCGCCCGCCTCGCCGGTCCGCGCATTCCAGAGGAGTGACGTCATAGCCGCGGCAGACGCACTGGCGCCGCCGCGTGCCCAGCTGTGCGCCTCCGTTGCGCAGTAGCCAAGTCTGACCCTGCACCGGAGCCGCTTGATAGCACCTCTCATTTTGTGCGCATAAGCTCACGCTACGTATATCCTGGCACAGCCGAGCTAAGCCACCGCAATTTTTTGTTTTGTTTTCTAGTATCATCACATACAGCTTAAAGGGACCATGAAACGATTCTGAAATCGAATTTTTTTTTATTATTATTATTAAAGAACTTTATTTTCCATTTTGATACATAAATGGAGGAAACAAGGGAAAAAAGCTGTGAGAACAGCTTGACAGAGCCCCTTGCTCCCTTATAGTGGCATATACAGAAGTCAAAACAAAAGCAACAGCGAACAACACGGAGAAAACCGACATTACAAAGTAAAATATAAAAATCAAACAGGTCTCATAAATCGATTCATTCGTTTTCGCCCCACATTAGTTCAGTTCGTAATTCCTGAATGGCGATAGAAATAATGTCAATGTTATTTTTTATTAGGCTGTTCAATATAGTAGGAAGTGTGTATTTCAGTGATTGCATTGAATAGTTGTTATGACACAATGGCACAGTCCAATGTTCCGCCGACCGAGTTGGGTAGGAAGTTGCATGTTCTCTTAACTCCGCAAGATTTACTAAACTATCCCCATTTCTTTTATTTTCTAACTTGAAACTGATCACGAGTCTGTACTGATACATTTTGTAAACAGGAAGTATACTATTTTTTATGAACAGTCCCTGGGTGCTAGAGTCGTAAGAAGCATTCTCAATGAGACGTACATATTTTTTTTTGCAGTAGGAGTATTTTTTGGAGATTTGTACGGGTGGTTGTGCCCCAAACTAGATAACAATAATTCAAATGAGAAAGAAATAAAGTCTGGTATAAAAGAAACTTAACATTTCTCGGTAGAATAAAACGGTTACGAGAGACTAGTCCAATGACCTTTGACAATCTAGTGCGTAAATCATTTACATGATTATCCCAAGATAAGTACTGATTGAAAACTACACCTAAACTTTTAAAGTTATCTACAATATCTATATACTTTTCATTTAAGACAAGGGTCTTGGTTGTAGAAACATTTTTGTTTTTAGGCCGAAAGATGATTGCCTTTGTTTTACTCGTATTGATGTTTAGCGCGTTATCCGATGACCATTTTTGCAACGCTGTTAGGGTCACGTTTGCGCAGCTGATAAGCTCGTCGCCAGTCTCGCCAGAAAAAAGAGGCTCGTGTCATCCGCGTATATTACGAATTTAGTCAGTGGATTTATGTTTACAATATCATTAATGTATATATTAAACAGTAACGGCCCTAATATGCTGCCTTGTGGTACACCGGATATAATTGCCTTTGTTGAAGACGCGAAACTATTAAGATGAACGAACTGCTGACGGTGACCTAAATATGATTTAAGCAAGAGAAATGCTTGACCTCGAATTCCGTAAATATCGAGCTTTTCTAGCAGTAAATTGTGATTTATATAATCAAACGCCTTTGTAAAATCTACAAAAATGCCAAGGGCCAATTTCTTACTTTCAAAACTCCGTAAAATAAATTATTTTTGTTCAAGCAATGCAAGTTCTGTTGATCGAATTTTTCGAAAGCCGAACTGAGCATTAGTAATTATTTGGTGCTTATCTAAAAACTGAGATACTCGAATATGTATGATCTTTTCTAAGCCCTTTGAGAATACCGGAAGGACAGAGATAGGTCTGTAATTGCTTATGTCGTTCTTATCTCCCTTTTTGTACAGCACAGATCATCCACCGATCGTCGTAAAAAGGTGTGAAAAGAAACACAAAAACACAAAAATAGGGAGCCGAAAAAAATTCTTCGTTATAGAACTTTTAAAAGAAGACTGGACTCTTTTGCGCCTTCTTTCCTTCGAAAGCTCTCTGCCTTTTCACTGCGATGCATCCGCGGAAACGCAGCACGTCAGCCGAATCCACGTCGCCTATTGGGTAAGAGCCTACCACACCAGCAACGCGATCGTAAACAATAGATAGCCGGCCAGTGTTTCCTAAAAGTTTTGTTAAATAATATTCAGATACACATTTTGTAGCATAATTAAAGATGTGACGAAAATTGCCAAATTTGATAATGCTAAGAGCCAAGCGCCATCTATCGTGTGGTAAACGAAGCAACTACTGCACGTGCGCAGTAGGGCCGGCCGGGCCGACAGCGTCAACAGCGTCGCTCAGTCTGGCTCAGTTACTACTTCGCGACTACCGAAGAACGTTTATTTTTCTACGTGTTCTTCTCGCGCGTCCCGACTTCAAGCAGCAAGAAAAAAGTACTTGAGACAGACCACGACGAACAAGAACGCTGGATCCACAAACACCCGAGAAAAGCTACAACGGCGACGAATCCACCGGATCCGACTAAGCGAGCTTGGCGGATAGGCCCACAGTGGATAGGCCTAGCGGCCTAGCAGGCACTCATACTCGGAACAGCGTTGCTTCAACGGTACTTGGCCAAGACCGTCTGCCCACGACCGGCTGGTGTACTGAATGGAATATGCCCGGGCGACCCTTGTGGACCCTTCCCGTATTATAGTTTGATCGCTGACCTCAATTTTAGATTAAGAGGTGAGGTCAATGTCTTCCCCTTGTTTTCCGAGGCAGTGTTGATGAACACTGTCGTCGAAAAGGGACTCTCATCGATTCTATCTTTTTGTTTTGTGTGATATAGAGCTCAAATAAACGCCGTATGGATTACCTTCGTAACACGGCATGTACACTTTGTTATTAGTATGCCATTTTTTATTCTGACACGACTGCACGTCACTGTCGAGCTATAACAGTTCGTGGGAACTACGTGCAATGCCGGTCCAACCTTCCTTTGCCGAGTGTCACGTCAGTATCGAGTTGCAATCGTAAAAGATCGGTCCCGAAGCGCTTACCAACAGCGCGAATACAGCACTTCCATCAAACGCGCGCGTCCGCTCCGAGTGTGAACAGGTATTTACATGGCTCTTGCTGAGACTGTCGTAGTTCAAACGCATCTTTTTTTAACGTCGGCTCACTCCTGCATCTCCGAGGCCGCGAAAAACGCCGCGGCAATTTGTTTCCATCTACGTCGTTTTGCAAATGACTGACACGGGCCGCCTTTTACCAACAATGACAGTTGGGCTGGACTCTTCACCGGAAGACTCGCCGCACTTCCCAACAGGCATACCGGCTTATGAAACTAGTCCCATGCTGTCGCTGTAGCGCAACATATCTCATTGAATTTCGCTCAGCTGCGATGTGTCCATGCCTATCGCGGCGATGAGAGGCGCCGATTCCGAAAATACGTCGGTGACATCAGCGCCATCAGCGCAGTAAAACCTACCGGCACACTGCCAACTCGGCCCCGCTAACGCTCCCATCTCCTACTGCCGAGAGTGCTTCCGGTTCCGGAAACAGGGTACGTCACGACCGTCAAAATTACGTCGCAGCTTGTTTTGCGGTCAGTTGGAGAGAAAGAAAGAGTCGATATTTCATTAATTTTTTGTGTGGAAGTTAATTAACCGAGACGAAAACGGATGCCTGTTCGGCATTCAGTGAACATTGACGGTTTAATGTAAAAGTTATCTGGCAAAAGTAAAAAGGTCAGGGCGAAGCGAGTCCCGAACATGTTATTATCGCTCCGTCGGCAATGAAATTGAGGCATTAGTTGATGAAAAATGACGAAGAACCAATGACGAAGCAAGAATCGTGATCATGTCATAGGCAACGCCCTGCACCTTTTAAGCTGTCAGTGATTGTCCGATGGCTCTCATTACTATAACGTTGTTTTACTGCCTGCCATTGATGCAACTATTGACTTTTGGTCACTGCTATAGAGCTTTTTCAAAAAATTCCATCAAGCAACATCGGCGGTTGCCATTGCTTAGACACGAAGCTCGGTGACTGGATACGAGTCCTCGCCAAACACTGACGCAGCGCCTTTCCATCTCGGCAGGTACCCGACCAACGGAAAGAGGGCGCTGGCGTACTCGCCGCCATTGAGTTGCTTCAATTAAGGGATACTACAACGAAATTTCGGCGCTCATTTTTTGGTATGCTCCAGTCGAGCGTCGGTACCACTATACGAGTCCCGGTATAAGCTAAAATCAAATGCTGCAGGATTTAAGCGGTACGCGGTCGCGCATGCGCAGTTGGGCCCACGGTAACGGTAGTACGGTAACGGTTAGCTATAAGTCCCTATTAGGGACATTTACCAAACAGTTACCGCGTTCCGCGCGCCGCACTACCGGAGCCTGCGAGCGCTCGAGTGATACCGCGACCGCGAGTTTAAAAATTAAAAGCATCCATCTTCGTCTCACCCTACGATGGACTAAAGACAAAAGCTACGGACCGCCAGATCCAATCATGAGTCACTTAATTTCGCTGTATTTCACTTCGATGCACGTATAGGTCCCCGCGTCTCAAGTCACGGATGGAGATGGGCGGACAGTGGTTAGAATAAAATAGCACTGAGTGACTCATCAGATTTACATTGCGAAGAAAGCTACGATATACAGGCTCTCCACAGTGTCGAAGCTATAGAAATGATGCAGAGCTTTTTGATCCGAAACATTATTCGTCCACCCCTAATCAGTGTTAGGCATCAACGTGGAACGTGATTGGACCTGGCGGCCCGTGGCTTTGGCCTTTAGTCCATCGTAGGATGAGACAAAGTATAGACAGAAAGACTCCGCACGCGTCATCACAGTCTTATAGATCGAGGCGTGAGATTGGGCACGAGCGCTGTGTCAGTGTTCGGCCGGGGCTCGTGTCCAATCAGCGCGTCGAAGGTCAGGCTCGAGCCCAATAGCCGAGTTAGCCCGATCCCACTCTGATGACGCTTCATAGAGGGAGAGGAGACCACGCGGAGGTCTTCTTTCCAGGTGGTGTTGGTACGGTACTCGGAACACGTTAACGGTTCGCTAAAAGCCCCTTTCAAAAGGAAACATTTATACCTGCGCATTACGAACAAATAGCGAACAACCAGTAATTATTTCTCTACCCTTTTTGTAGCGTGAGCTACTTTGGCCGAGGTTGAGCAGTTTCGCGTGGCTCGCATAATGAGCCGTGCTACGTGCTGCGCATGCGCGAGGAGCAGTGACGTCACACGGCGCACAGCTGGCGCGCCGGAGCCGCCACCGCGCCCGCCTCGCCGGTCTGCGCATTCCAGAGGAGTGACGTCATAGCCGCAGCAGACGCACTGGCGCCGCCGCGTGCCCAGCTGTGCGCCTCCGTTGCGCAGTAGCCAAGTCTGACGCTGCACCGGAGCCGCTTGATAGCGCCTCTCATTTTGTGCGCATAAGCTCACGCTACGTATATCCTGGCACAGCCGAGCTAAGCCACCGCAATTTTTTTGTTTTGTTTTCTAGTATCATCACATACAGCTTAAGAAGCACAGGGCGAAGCGAGTCCCGAACATGTTATTATCGCTCCGTCGGCAATGAAATTGAGGCATTAGTTGATGAAAATGACGAAGAACCAATGACGAAGCAAGAATCGTGATCATGTCATAGGCAACGCCCTGCACCTTTTAAGCTGTCAGTGATTGTTCGATGGCTCTTACTGCCTGCCATTGATGCAACTATTGACTTTTGTCACTGCTATAGATCTTTTTCAAAAATCCATCAAGCAACATCGGCGGTTGCCATTGCTTAGACACGAAGCTCGTGACTGGATACGAGTCCTCGCCAAACACTAACGCAGCGCCTTTCCATCTCGGCAGTTACCCGACCAACGGAAAGAGGGCGCTGGCGTACTCGCCGCCATTGAGTTGCTTCAATTAAAGGGATACTACAACGAAATTTCGGCGCTCATTTTTTGGTCTATATCTTCATAAAACGTTTTTCCAATATTTTCCTGTTTAGCTTTCCTCCTCAACTCCTAAATCGCGCATTCTACCGAACAGTTCAAGACGGAAAGGGGGAGTCCCCTCTTGCTCGGACTCTCGTTTGTGTAATCCGGACACATCCATTCTCCCCCTAGAAGATTAGCCCGTCGCTCAAAATTCAGACAAAAGTTGCTTTCACCACCCCGTTCACCCCGAAGCTGACAGTGCTATGAAAGTTACGTGTTCCTTAGACCAGCCACACCTTTACCACGTGATCACGCTCTCTCGCGCATACCCACGCGCAGAGAATGAGGTCAGGTGATGAAAGGGGGTTGCTGATTGGTCCGGCAAGCGCGTAGCTTCCACCACAATGTCAGCTTAGGGATGAAGGGAAAAAGTGAGGTCCGGTGTCGTGTGACGTTCGTTTGGGCCCGGTGACGCGCTGCGGGGGGCCCAGTGACGCGCTGCGGGGGCCCAGTGACGCGCTGCGGGGTCCGCGGATGTATCACAGTGAAAAGGCTGAAAGCTTACGAATTGAAGGATTTACGAAATAGTCCGCTGTGTTTTTCAAATTTTCGTACTGAAAGTCAGTCTTTTGACTTTCTACCTTTTTTCTTTCAGCCCACTGAACGATGTGCTGTTAATAAAATCCCAATATAAATTGATTCATTCCAGCCCAAAATTCGTTTCATGAGCCCTTTAATTTCGATTTCAGCGCACTCGAGTCTCGCGGCTCCGTTGGTGTTTGATGTAATTTTCGCTTAATTTTGTGAGAAAAAAAAAAGAAGGAAAACGTGTTGTGCAGCATGCAACCAAGAATGCAGAAGCACTGAGCTACTTTCAAAACTACGAAGTGGTTTCGAGTCATAATGGCGGACTTTTTTTTAGAAACACTTCATAACGCATCTGGTCATGTCCGCCGTTACTTTCGGCCAGGTTCGGCGACAAAAACGACGAAACTGATGCACGGGGGGGATTTTAATCTTCCCCGCCCGACTTGCCGACTCATTAACAACATTTCACAATATTGACGTTAAAAAAATGTTTTACGGGACAGTTTCCCACGGCGTTCTCAGGATATGAATAACTATCAGGACCGCCAAGTGTAGTTAGGCATTTGTCTCGCGTAAAATTGGCCAAATGAAATTGAAGGGCGCTACCTCCGGCAAGTTTGACTGAAGTCGAATCCTAGGCACGTCTTCATAGACCTGTGTAGACAGATATTTATTGAGACAGCTGCGTTTTGTACAGTTCGGCGTCACGAGCCACACGAAGCACATACATTTATCCGGCATCGACTACGCTACACTCGGGTGATTTCCTTGCAGACAGTCATTTCACAGAGGCATGCAGTCCTGACTTTTCCGTTGAAATAGTTTAAATAAATGAATTGAATTGCATGTCTTCGGCAATTTGTTAAGGCACTCGAGGCATCGCAGACATGGGACCGAGCAAGGTAAACAGATTATTTCAATTCCTAAGTAAACAGATCAAGCGAATGTTCATGTCGCAGAAGCATTTAAGGATGTCGAACATATTTTTGAGTAATATCAGGAACAAACAAATCACGTCACCATTATTCCTAAGAAGAGATAAACTGCAAGTTAAACTCTCGTTGGCTATCTCCACGAGTTCCCCAATATAATTAAGAACAACTGTTTTCGATGCGTTATGAATGCAAAGCACGATGCTTTCGGGAAACACGCACAGCTAGTTGCTCCTTTCGCTGACTATTTGCCACCTTCCTTGGGATTATGAATGGGCGATCATAAATATACGGTGCGCTGATTATTTCGAACGTTCCACCACCACCAGCACCACGGAGCGAACTTGAGTCGTCATGAATAATTGGTTCAGTGGGCTTCAGGGAACGCTGATTCCTTCGCTTCCTCCCTCCTCGCACGTATCCGGTTCGCCGACGGCGAAAATAGTCAAAACGCGTTACAATTTTAACTGCAGACATTGTGCACATAATTATGACACCCTATGAGCTATTAAATGTAAGCATGGGCGGACGACACTTTACAGAAAAATGAAGCGAGAAACTAGTTAAAACGCGACGAAAAACACGAATACAACGCCTTCGGCAAGGCGCGGAGGGGAGAGTCGAGCGACGAGTTGAAGCCACCTTATGGCAGCCGTGCCTAGTGATTCTAAGATGGCAGCGCCCATGCGACGGAGGCTGAAAATGTCTATACTAGCTGAGCCGAGCTCACGCCGAAGGCTCATGCAGTCCTCATGCTCAGAGTATGTAAGCATACATGCTCAGAGTAAGCATGCATGCATGCTCAGAGTATGTAAGCAAGCAATGGCAAGCAAGCGTTAACGCAAACGTTCGAAGAAAAAAAAAATTCATTGTTAATAAGTAAAACAAGACATACTGGTGCGTTTACACTTGCGAATTCGCGGGCGAATCCGCGCCGGCGCCGAGCGAATTTTGGAGCCAGGTGGCAAAATCCGCTCGTCACTGGCGGAAAATCTGGATCGGACCGGGACCCATATCCAGATTTTCCGCCAGCGACGAGTCAAATTCGCCACCCGGCTAAAACACTCTAGGACACTGTAACCCGGCTCCAAACTCCGCTCACCGCCGGCGCGAATCCGCTCGCGAATCCGCAACTGTAAACGCACCAAACACTTAAGTTGGCACCCGCCCCGATCACGTCCAGCCCATGCGATGTGGTAAGAATTCTTAATGTCGTCCACTCAACGACGGCGAAACGAGAATGACTCACATAAACAAGGGTGTTGCAGTTGGCTGGGGAAATTTTTATTAGATTCCCATGATTATGCAAACGCAAACATAAAAATGTGTAGAAAAAAAAAAAAAAAACTGCTGCAAAGAAATTGTTGAATACGCGGTTTAACCGCTAATCGGCACGTTTTTGCCTACGTTATGTTACCATGTTTGCCGAGAAGGCCCTGAACCTTGTCTGAACTTTAAGAGATAATATAGTTTAAAAAATAGCAGAGTTTAAGAGATAACAGGGTTTGAGAGATATCAGGGTTACGAGAAAAAGGCGTAAAACGCGACATGTCATTTTCCAACGAGTTCCCCCTGCGTTTCTCTCGACATGCCCGCCGAATTTTAGAATACGTTCATCTGCTCTCTGCCTCCTCCAATGGAGGCAGAGAGCAAAACAGACAGATTCGTAAACGAAAAAATAAAACTGAGAGTGCCTTTCGTCACTGAATGAGCATATGCCTTTCCACATCCAACGGGCTTTTTCTTTTTTTTTTTTTCCTTTTCGTTAGTGATAAAAAGACACGTGCAGAGGAATGCGGTAGCCAGTTCTGAACCCGAAGGTGTCAAAATATGCGAGGTCTTTCGATTAAACGGCCGACTTCTTCCCAAAAGACGTTCGCACTAAAAAAAAAAAAAATAATAATAATTCGGTTGTTCGAAATTTAGAATTCATTTTGGTTCCACATCCGGTGGTATCAGCTATAAGCTTCTTCAGTAACAATAACGCTTCAGGAACGAGGATTAGAAAATACCAGAGGAACTCCAATAACGTAGTCTTCCAACTGTACTTTTCCATGCTCAACGAACAACTTTTCTCTTTTAGAATCTGTCCCTCGGAAGTGCAGGGTTCTTCGACACTCGAGGTTTAGAGTACTTCGACACTCATTCTTCAACGTGAAAAAACTATATTAGTGCCTGCCGTACTCACCTTAAAATTCTTCGTAACAATCTATACAAGTGTAAAATAAAAATAAAAAAATACAATAGAATCTGTACAACCTACTATATAGAAACGCAAAAATCTTCGTGTACCTAAAAAAAAAAAAAACTAAACCAAAATATGCGTTTTACGATTACGAGCGCACATGTGGCAGCACCGCTTTTACCGATTTTGTCACTCTGAGTCAACGTTAGTTGGCTCTGTACATTTGTGCAGGGGGGCATTTTAATGTAAAACAATAATAAAACTAAATCGTGAAAGCTCTGGAAGCGGAAAAGTTAATTCGTCACTACTTCAACACCTCGAACGTACAGAAAAATAACAAAATGTAGACTGCGCGTCACTGGTAGCGGAAACACGACATAGCCGTTTTCTTTTCTTTTTTTTTTCATTTTGTTTTGAAAGGGAATAGGCGTGCCGCAGGCACCAAATGTTACCGCACAGGTTGTTGTCCCGAATGAGCACTTAAGACAAGTTCCTCGTTGACTCTTCCCACAAAGCCCTCCACTCTTTTCACTGAGCGAAGGCTGGAGAAGAGGGGAGTCCCTCCTTGCCTCCTTCCCAGAGTTTGCTCTGCTAAAGTGGAGGGCTTTGTGGGAGGAGCTTGTCCTCAACTCTTAACCTCAGTAGTTTTCCTGAGAGTCTTCCCTACCCATGTTTTTCTCCCACTTACAAGGATAAGAGAAAAACAATATGCACCGACGACCGCTTGTTCGCGCTAACAGTGTTGCACTATGTATACAAGGCGACACAGCGCGAATATCACATTTAAAAGCTGTCGGAGGATTGATCATCAAAATCAGCCTTATTAACGGACGACAGACAAGTAAAATATAGTAACGGACAATTTGTTTTTCTCAGCTTCGAATGACCAGTCTCCGCGCTTTATTTTTGCCTGAAGGGAAATAATGTTGCGTGCTTGTCATCCTTTCAGACTGCCGGAACACATGGTGAAGGTTCTCCAGACGAGACCAGCGACTCTTTGAGTTGTAGCGAGCCTGGGTATCACGCGGACGCAAGCACCGGTTGCCGGAAGTACCACCACTGCGGTAAGCTGCTGGACGGTACTTGGCGCAAGATCACGCTATCCTGTCCTTCGGGGACGTCCTTCGACCAATCCCGGCTGGGATGCATTCCTGGTCATGTGCCGTGCGGTCAGCTCGAGGATTCGACTGCGGTAACCGCCGTCAACGCAGGACAAAACATCCCTCCGGAAGAAACAGTAACAGAGTCAGTACCAACGCTCGCTGGCGACAAAGATGTTCCTTCTGCAAACAAGGAAGTTGTGGGCAAGAACAAGAGTCCTCTCTGTCCGCACTCATTCGGCTACTTCCCAGATGTGGAGTCCAACTGTCGGAGGTATTACGCCTGTGTAACGCTGAAGAAGGACACGGTGTACACGCATTACTTCGAGTGTCCAGGAGTCACTCGCTTCGACCGGGAAAAGATGCTCTGCGTGAAACCCAAACATGCCTCCCCTTGCAAAGCTTTCACAGAAGACGACCTGCGCACTCGTCCGACCGACGTCCACAGCCTGTCAGCGGGCGAGAAAACAAGCTGGAACCTGACCCTAACTTCGGAGAAATCAGTCGATCACATGGACCGCGTCATCGCCAACTACATCCTTTCGCACGTGCGCCCAGAGGCTAGACAGCAAAACGGCTCTGTCTTATCCAGCCAATACTTGACCGAGGTGCAACCGTTGCCACAGACGATGTTGGCAGCTTTAAAGCTGATTCACGTGAACCTGGGGAGCGTAACCAACGACACCGGCCTGTTGAGACAGTACGCGAATCAGTACGGAAAGTACGGCGTGTACGTCGGCAGTGCACTGATACAGCACGGGAAGTCCGCGATTGGAAATATCACGGAGTACGTGAATGGAACCAACCTCGACACCATGAGCAAATACATCCGTGTCAGCGTTGCGCTCGATCCCCTCAAGAAGGCGTACGACTCCGTCCGCCGCGTTTTCCTTCCCGGCAGCCACGGGTCCCCGCCAGCCGGCGTGAGCGCCCAGGACGTGAAGTATCTCGAAGAACTGGGCGCCGCCAGTAATTCCTCGAAGGATACTTCAGCCAACAATGGCAGCTCCAATGGACTTTTGGAGCCATCTTCGACCGAGGCACCTCTCGCTAGCTCGGGGCACGTCACGCCGCGCCCAACTGTCAACTTTTCCCGTCACACAACTCCAGGCAAACCCCAGATTGAAAGTCATCAGACACAGTTCGATCGGGCACCGAGTGCTGATCCCATCGTTATACGGCCAGCGAGCCACGTTTCAAGACCGCTTTCCAAGCTGGCCGCCGTTCAAGCTGGACCAGGATACCACGCTCCAGCTCCCCCGAGAAGGCAGGCTGATGCTGGCCAGAAAGTCAAGCTAACCACCGCAACACCACTGCTCAGCAAGCAACGTGTTTCAGATTCACCCGGTGGCCGCATCACCGCTGACGAAGTAGCCCGCGTCATCACCCAGTCGCCGCCTTTGAGCGAGCCCGCTGCCGTTCCCTCGTATAAGAAGCCGCCACAGGTGAGACCAATTCCACACCCAGAGGTGAAGCAACCAAGCTCGTCCGGACATGATTATGTCAAGTTCTACGAGCAGCTTTTCAAAGGCATGAACCGAGACAGTCCAGCGTCGCAGAACTTCGGCCAGCTTCCCGGCCTAACCCTGAGCTACGGTTACCAGCCGGTGATGAGCTGCTGCGGGCCCGTTCATCCCATGATGACGCCTGACTTTGACGACATGCGGTACGCTCACCCATGGGTCCCCCCTTTCGGCCAGTTTTGAAACATCTCATCTCTCGGAAGAGTGGAAAAAATGACTCTCCTAATTTCAAAGTTTAACCAAGTGCCTCTCTTGTTTTGATGTGGCATTCTTCTAGACAGAATCAGGAGCGCGTGTTTACCGTTCATGTTTGTTGAGTTTGTATATGATTTGTGTACTTTTGCCATCAGACAATGACATGCATTTCTTCCATGGTCCACCCACCCATGAACAGTGGATTAAAGCAAGGTTTATTGGGTGACACGGGACATTAATATTGGTTAAAAACAAACAAAACAGTCTAGGCGCGAACTTGTACTACAAAAATAAAAAAAAAAGAAACTTATTTTATAGTTGTTTCTAAACGTTTCGCTCAGGAGATCCTTATCTTCAAGTATTTTTCGAGTACAACCTGTTTCGGCCGTGTATATACCTAAAGAGGACGAAGTGTGTGATCTTTTTCTATCAAGCGGCGCTTGAAACCCCGCGAGTGTTTGTAACCGGTCTGCTCCTCAGACTCAGTTTTCTTTTTTAAATATGAATAGTCGCGAGTTAGCAGAATGAAACCCGTCATACGGGCACGTTGAAGTCCTTCATAACGGACTCATTTAAATAATCGGGGAATCATCTAGCGATATCGCGCATGTCGGTGCTGCAGGGGCATTAAACCACATTGTGCGATAGGCTATTGATGGTCATGTCTAACTCTAAAAGCCCTAAGCATTCTAAAACAAAACAAAAAAACATTACATTCATGCGTGGCCGATTTCGCTATTAAAATGGATATCAAAGACCGATAGCCTCGGAACTATTACGAACACCAGAGTGCGCCGTCGAACGAGAAGTAAGGAGAAGGGCTTCTCGTCTGAAGGCGCCCTCAAATATCTGCGATGGTTCCGAGGTAAGCGATCTTTGATATCCATTTTAATAGCGTAAATCGGCCACGCATGCATGTAATGTTGGTTCCTTTAGAATGCTTAGACCCCATAGATTGGGTTATGACCGTATATGCTATCGCAGAAAGTGGCTTACTGCTCCTTTGACTGGTGTATAACGATGGTACATCGCACAGTTAAAACAAAAATCGTCCAAAAGTATGTTAACTTTATGCTTATTGCGTGCAGTAAAGTACTCTAACTTATAAGCGTTTAAACTTGGTGGCACCGATTATCCCTCCTTTGTTAGTTGAGCTAACATCATGAACAATACAGAGAGTTCCACGTAACTTTAGCCAAGCTTTAAAAATATTTGTTGTATCTGAGGAATAAGGTTGTGCATTGTTTGGAGCAAGTCAGGCTATTTTGTATTTTCTCAATTAAGTAATTAATTATTTAATTAACTTTTGAAATACTTTATTTACAGCAAAAGTTTCAATGGCAAAGTTGTAAAGTGTGCTCAGAAACAGCAAATTCAGTGCACGCGAATTAAAAAAAAAGAAGATACACACAAAAAAAAAACGCGAATTGGTCAACATTGCTCTATTCAGCATGTGGGCCTAGTTTATTCGAGCCACGGCTGAGAGCGTTGCAATACAACGCGCGCAAGGGCAAAGTCACGTGTTTTTTTTTTGTTTTGTTTTCTTAATTGGAGGTTTTTTTTTGAAGTCTAGAAAAAAAAGAACCGTGTTAAGGTTTCTTGATAAAAACCACTGAATTGGATGTTTCTGAGGACGCTCTACAATTGGAACTTTAGCTCTAAATTGAATATTTCAAAAGTTCATTAATTAATCTCAATCAGTTAATTCGGCAAACTACAAAAAAGCCTGACTTGTTCCAAACAATGAACAAAGTTATTCATTTGGTTTTGTCTTCCTAAAATACATGCACCTAAATAGTTTTAAAGCTTGGCTAATGTTATATGGAACACCATGTATACCCTTAAATGAGCAAAAATGAAGGGATGATTTCAATTAAAAGCCTGCTGGGTATCATCATCTTGTTACGAGTTATGGAAATAAAAAGAGAGATGATAGGCCTCCTCTAAAGTCGCAGCTCGTCTTGGGAAGGGGAAAAAGCAGAGGGTCGCTAAACGGAATATGTTCGGAAGCTTCGGCAGAAGTGGGGTGCACTCTCAACGTATTGCGGCTTGAGGTAAGTCAGGGAAGATTGGCTAATACTCCATTCACTCGGGCAGCCTAAAGAGCCTGTAGCTTAGGTCCCTTAGATAAAGGTACTTGTATCAAAAGGCGTTCGGGATCACACGGCAAGTAAACGGAGGGTTTATGATTGATGTTTATTGCACCGGGGATAACCCGGCTAAACTGAGGCGCGAACGAGCAATATATCATTTTTGTTGTAAAAAGGTTTGAGACATATTCTTTACTTTATTGAAAGTGGAATATGTCGTTTTAAAGCGAATTAATAATTGTTTTATTGCTTAATGGAAGTAAAAAATCTGCTTTTCTTTACAATGCCTCGCTGGTGTAGCCAAACGGCCAAACTGCCCGCACTGTTATCTAATCCAAATCCAAAGGAGGGAGCATCTGGCAGAGATCAGTGGTGCGAAACGTGATCGACAACTCTCAGTGTTTCCCCAAGTTTGCTCTGCTACTCCTTTGCGTCTTCCTCCAGGTCTTTTCAATAGAGAGCCTCTCGAGACCGAGGCGGATCGTCTCGTACACTCCGGCGTTCCTCCTTTGTCGCCGGAGTTCGCCGATGTTGTCCTACCAGAGACGAATTAGTGACCATGTCTCCGCCTCGGACCAGTGAACTCGAGGGGCTTTCTTACTGGTGCCGCTAGTGCTGCCACCCGAGTTCACAGGTCCACCGGGCGAAATCATGGTCTCAAAAATGTTCTGGGCAGGTGAAGCGGACGACTCGTCACTACTCAAAGTAGAGTGTACTCACTACTCAAAGCACGTATACAGCCGCCATTGCGTTCGGGCCACCGCTGCTGCCAGCTTTCGCGAGTATAAATTTGTCGCTACTCTTCCATCAAGTTTGTGCTCACGTTTACTTTATGATCTTTGCCTCGCAACTATTATGTTTATTACAATGCGATAAACGAAGCAGAAGCATATATGCTAGATTTTTATTTGGAATTCACGAGTCCGAGGCTATATACTCCCTACGAGCTCCGCTTATTCTAAACCCTCTTTTAGCGAAAGGGACCTTTGTGCGCCGTGTGAATACGAACTCCATCTCCCTTTCCAACAAAACCTATGATAAAGGTACCTTCCTGTCTCCCTAAAAGTCCAAGAGGTCCTTAACAAGTTCCGGGTTCGCCGTCGTGGCCGGTGCATCTGGGATGAGGGAAGCTCTGGAAAGGTGGAACAGCGATGTGATGAGGCGAGGCCTCGTGATGTATAATATAGGTGGCATTCACTGAGCCTGCAGGTTCTATTTTGCCAGGGAGCGCCGCCGTCGATCCGCCATCTTCGAGGTCGCGGTTTGTCTTGCTTGGGTAGCTTGGGTACGCGGTCGTCCGTTGGTAGTGTGTGTTAATTTCATATCATTGAAAAAGCTTCCTTGATCAGGAGGAAAAAACTTTATCTCGGGGGCGGGCCGTTTTAATTTCCTTGTTGCCGCCGAGTACCGTGTGTAAAGGCTGCACCGCATGTAAGCGATTTAGCGAGCGACGAGACGAGACAAGCGACGGCAACCCGCTTCGCTGTCGCTCGGTCACCCGCGTGACGTGGCAAACTGCACGAAAGCGACGGGAGCAAACGACCAAGGCGATGAGCGACGATTTCTAGAAATCCAAAAACCGAGAGACGCGACGAGCGACCGTGAGAAATCTCCGTCGCTCATCGCTTACTCCCGTCACTGTCGCCGTCGCTCGCTAAATCGCTTACATGCGGTTCACCCTTCACTGTCGCTCGTCGCGTAGCTCGGGTTTTGGATTTCTAGGAAACTTAGCTCATCGTGTTTGCTCCCGTCGCTTTCATGCGGTTTGCCTCGTCGCGCGAGCGAGCGAGCGACAGCGAAGCGGGTCACCGTCGCTAGTTTCGTCGTGTGCTCTAACCACAAGCAGAAAAATCGTATTGACGAAAACTTTGCGAGAGTGATCTTTTTCCTCTCCCCAAACGTGGTGACTAACCAGTGTGAGAGGACGGCAGCTTCATAACTTCGAAGAGGCACCGCGGAAACAGCTGATGACCTGCTGCGCATGTTGCAGTGGTTGCAGGAGTACGCGCAGTGCAGATCGGTTCCGGTCACAACGGACGCAGTGGCTGTGACCGCTAGCATTTTTCATTAGCTGCGCACTCGATGAGCCGCACGGTATGTTTCTGCACAGGAACGAACACCGAAGGCGTGATGTACGACACGGAGGCGGTGGAGCTACACGGTTACACGGGCGGCCGTGGTAAAGAAAATCTGCCAGAGAAAAGAACAACAAAAAACTAGCCAAACAAGACAAAGAGTAATCACACCGTGCTACAAAAGCACCAAAGTAGAAAAATCTCAGTTTTTGCTAGATCTACCGCCGGGGGTACGGAGCGCGACACGGAGCGCTGCATGGAGGCGACGAAGCAACGCGGCCGCGGTGGACAACTCCGATAGCGACAAAAAACTAAAAAAACACACACACAAATATTCCTTTGGCGCTTCAAAAGCACCAAAGTATAATAGTAACCCCTAGTTTCGCCCCAAAAAGATCTTTTAAAGTTGTAAAATGCTGCTAAACCACGCTGAAAGGTCCGGCGAGACGACACCTGACAGCTACGTGGGCAGCGCCTCCTCTATGGAGGAGGCGCTGACGTGGGATAGGAAAGAGACCTCGAAGATGGCGACCGTGGTGGCCGATGCCAGCGCACCTAGCTAGTGACGTCAAGTGAATGTCACCTATATGGCATATGCAATAACAAACTTCTTTTTTTTTCTTATTTTATTTATGTTCCACACTTGATATGGCCCACATGTGTGAGACGCATTATCTTTCGAATAAATAAATAAATAAAATACGAGAAGCACGTGATCGATGCCTTCTCGTTCTCCGTCACATGGTTCGTTAGAGTTCGCGCGCAGCAGATCTTCCGTTCGCGCTGTTTTCAAAGGCACTATTGGGGAGGAGATCGGACAGCCACGCCTCTAGCGGCACGCTTCAGCTGTGGGGACAACAAAGCAAAGTTTCTTGTTTTGTTTTTGATCAGCGATATCGAAGATGACGATTCGAGGGCCGCTCCTCGTGCGACCAATCCGCTGGTAAGAGCGAAGCGCCCGTCCCCAGATCGTGCATGACGAGGTTCAATTTCTTTGTTATGCCGTGTTAGTAAACACCGGGCTGTGGGGACAACAAGCTCGGTAAAGCGCCCCCTATAGTTCGATCTCCTGCCCAATAGATATAAGTGACTCGTACACTCCATTTCACAAGACCGAGCAAAGCCGACTTTACGATCAATTGGGGCCAATCAAACAGCGCCAGAAGTGCATCGTCGCGCTGCTCGTCATCTTTGCGCCTTGGATAGATGGACAGATGTTAATGGCTATACCCTTTGTAAGGGGCGGTAGCTTGCGCCACCTAGCCAAAGTCTAAAAAGACAAACGTACGATCCCTCCCGCCCTTCTAAGCCCCCCCCCCCCCCCCAAATCACCGGGCAGTGTGGGATACCACCAAATAACCCTTAAAAAATCGGGGTAAACAAAACAGCACACTTCGTCTTTTTTTTTCTTTTTGGCCGACACAGTTTCCAAATAAGCCCGCGTTTGCCCACACCGGGTATGGGAACTGTGCGCACGCAGAAACCAGATTCGCCCGAGGGCGAAGCATCTGCGAATGCGCAGTGCCGACATGCAGCGCCACCGCTAACGTCGGAGAGTCCAAACACGGGCGCCGTGACGATGCACTTTTGGTGCTGCTTGATGGGTTCTAACGGAGAGTAGCGTCGGCCGTACTCGAACTTAAAAGATATGCTGACAGGGTGTTGATATGCTCGCCAAGGTTTTCGTCTGTACATTACACAATTCGCGGCTCGAAATTCGTTCTTTCCGACCGAAAACCGCCGACCGAGAACTGGCCGGTTTGAGTCGCGCTCATTCTCTTCTCCGTAGTCACGTGCAGTTCTCTATGGTATAGTGTGGTTCCGTTTTTCCGATTTTTATTTTTTCAAAATTCGGCGTACTTTTTTCGGTGTTTATTTTAAAATTCAATTTTCGGTTTTTTTTCGGTGTACATTTATTCTCAAAAAAGCTTACCGTTTTCTTTTTTTCAGAAAATATGAAAGAAACACCATCGGACACCGGATCAGATGATCCTTGTAGCTGTGATATCTGTGATCACTCAAAGAATAACGGCACATATATATACGTGGTCTTCGCTACAACTTCCGCCAGGACACAACTAAAAATCGCGGAATTCGCGGGCATAATCTTCAAAGAGCCGTGCAACGATATTCAATTGGAATATTTTTCACTTTACACGAGCTTACTGGTACTAGTGGGACTCAAGGATACTCGCACGCAACGCCACTGGCCAAGAAACTCCTTTGTTGTGGTGTAATTTCAAGGACAAAAGCGATCATTTTCATTCAATCTCCCCTTTGCAAAATTTGATGACGTAACGCGGGGATCGCAGTACACCCATATGACGATATTTGAATGCGGTTCATAGATTGGACCCGAGCATTGCGTGGGCACTCGATTTGGGCTCGTGATAATCGATAGCTCGAGAAGCATTCGGGTAGTGGCCCGTGTCCAATCGCTGCAACGACGACAATAGCCGAGCCATAACAATGTCTGGAACTCTGCGCGTGTCCTGTGCTTTGCCAACCCCAGCGCGTGGCTATGATCAACATTGGCGGCATATAATCGGCTCCAGATCACGTGGCCGCTTGCTCTGGCTGCGAGTTGAGGGGGTGAAGGCTGCTCGTTTTCCTTTAATTTTTTTTCTGGGACTACTATTGTGTGGGGTGAAAAACGAACGCGAGTTTCATAGGTCATTAATTTCAGGGATCCGTTCTAAGCGGTATTTGCGCAAAGTACAAAAATTGTTGCATCGCCCCTTTCAGCATGCTTCTTTTTCCTTCCCATTCTGACGAAGTGATCATCTGAGGTGATGACTGTACAGGAACCAGCGGAATGGCAAAATAATAATAATAATAATAATAATAATAATAATAATAATAATAATAATAATAATAATAATAAATTTTATTTGCCCATCAGGAATGCAATGTTATATGTATGGGCACATCAAAGCCAGCTAAAGGCTTGTGTGATGACGCCCTAAAAAAATAAAACACAATAAGATCGGCAAAAATGCAAAAGTAGAAAAAACAAACAGAAAAAAAACGACGAAGCAAAAAGACATTGTCAGGACAGAAAGCTATACATAAATGTCGTCAGAACTATTAGAGCAGTGGAAAGGAAAGTATAATTAGCGACAAGCCAAGAGCGGAGCGCGATCTCGAGAGGAAGCAGACGAAAGTCTGGAGTAGTGAGGCGGTTTCTCTTCTCCAGTCCGAGCATCCACCCCTCACGCAGCCCGCACGCCACCACAGAAATGTCGCGAATCATAGAAAAAAAAAAAAAGTAAAGACCAAGCAGTTTCAGCAGAACTATACTGAAATAGGAACACGACGCTGGAAAAAATATATAAAGGAAAAGAAAAGTAGAAGGAAAAGTCGTAATTGTCATCCGACAATGACAAAAAAAAAAACAATGAGTGAATAAGCAAATTAATACACATATAAAAAAAACGAAAAAGCAAAATTAAACACAGTTACAAAATGACACTACATGGCATAAGAAAAGCAAATAATTGTAAAAAAAAAAGCATAAAAGAAGGAAAAAAAAAAAGGACAGAAATGTCATCAGAATCAATGGGGAAGAAGGGGCCAGAGAAAAAAAATAATAGCCCTGCAAATTCACTCTGCACAGACTGGTACTAGGCTTGCACTAATTAATATCCAAGTCAACACATTTCAGTTCCTTCTTCAATGCCTTCAGTGACGTGATGTCCAGGATTGAGTCCGGCAGAGCGTTGAATAAACTCGGAACATAATAATCGCGCGTGCATTTACCGTAACGGGTCCAACAACGTGGCACCTTGAAACGAGGGGTGCATCGCAATGAGCGAGACGGAAGTGACGGTGTTTTGAAATCCTTATTCCAAAAGTTGCGTAATATAACAGTTCGAATATAAAGTGAGCGGAGGTTTGGCAATTGGAGAGCTTTGAAAATATCCCTAGTTGTTGACAAAGGTGTATTATATGCAACGCTAGTAAGTATTCCTCTCAGTAGGGTATCAACTTTGGTTTGCAAGCGACCAGAACAATTTCCGAAAATAATAATAATAATAATAATAATAATAATAATAATAATAATAATAATAATAATAATAATAATAATAATAATAATAATAATAATAATAATCTGTTGTATTTATGTTCTCAACCACAGGGAAGTTTGAGAGAGGGTGTTAAGAAAGGTACTAACGGCTTTCCTCGATGTCCTCTGAAGTGCATGAAGTGAAAAACCTTATACTAGCCCACATCCGAACTTTTTTTTTTTAGAACCGGTAACTTGACACACTAAGCCCGATCACAGAAAGGACACAGAAGTCCCGCGAAGGCCAATCTAAGGCCTCATTTGTTGCATGTTGAACCTTCGAAGGGGCAATCACGAAGACGTCACGCAATGTAAAACCTTGCAAAGCCCTTTCTCTCTCCCCCCCCCCTCCCCCACCCACCTCGACGTGGCCCTAAAAAACTGACCTTTTTCGGTTAAAACTGAATTTTAGAAAACGGATTAGACGTATTTTTATCGGTTTAAACCGAAAACGCCGATCCTACAAACTGACCTTTTTCGGTTCAAACCGAATTTCCGAAAATGGATACGGCGTACTTTTATCGTTTTTTTATCGGTTTAAACCGAAAACTCCGAACCCTAGGTATAGGCACAACCATCAAGTATACGACGAACGTCACACTTGTCCAGCTCGCTTGCACCTTTGCATTAATTGCACCATCACCAAATATAATCGAAGTCCTGGGTCATCGAAGGCACACACTCCATATTAAAGAATAAAAAAAAAAACATGATACCTATTTTTTGTGGCTTCTAAAAACTGCACATACGTTGACTGAAAACAAGGGTCATCGAAAGCACACACTCAAACTTAAAAAAAAAACACCAAAAAACACGATACCTATTTTTTGTGACTTCTAAAAACCGCACATACGTTGACTGAAAACAAAACAAGTTGCGCAGAGAATTGGAAGCATTCGGTGCATTCTCTCATTATTTCTCAAGATGGCGTCGTATCGCGGTCGCGGGCTGGACTGAACGAAGGTGACAAAGCGATGGTGGCGGATGGCGGGCGTGGGACCTCGACTTCACAACTGTTGTTCGCGCTACCGGCGAATCTGTCTAGCTTAGGAAGAAAAATCGTTTACCAATGAAAGCAATTAGGATTTATTCTGTACGACACGCCCGACCATCCAGCTGATTCGCACGAAGACGTCGCTGCGTCGTCGTCTCTTCTATTGGCTGAAGACATCGCTCGTCTTACGAACACGAATTGGTAAAGGCTCATCCACACTGCCCCATTTTCTTACGTTAAGTTACGTTACGTATAAGTCACCGAAACAATCGTGTCTCGAATGTCGCGTGTCGTGCTTTGTCCTTGAACTGGTAGACTCGCTTAATATGAAGCACACAGTTAACGTAACTGAAGTCAATTCTGAGATCGTTCTTTTGTGGTGACAACTCGATCTAGAAGCTCTAAGCATCCCAACAAACCCGAAATCACAATCGTGCGTAGCTTATTTCTTCGTTAAAAGCGTGTTCAAAGATCGCGACACGCCCTTTTTGGGAGGAATTTTCTTCCGAGTGAAGCGGTCGACGAAGGGCACTTGCCGGCGAGTTGCAAGCGATGGCTTCGCCCGCGAAGAAAAAGAGGAGTCTTATCCGAATGTGTGCCTCTCAAATTCTCTTCGAAAAAATCATTCGGAATCTGCGCGTATTGTAGGCTTTGATTGGTGCACACAATGTAGTCCGCGAGAAAAAACGAGTGTAAATGTATTTCTAATTGCCCTGAAATTAATAAGTGGTTTTGTAATATAGGGCTTGGTATATGTGGGAACTAAGAGATTTTAAACAATATAAGATCAAAAACGACATTTTTCAAGAATGACTTTAGTGTCCCTTTAAGAGCCTGAAAAACGCGCAAACGTCAAGCACTTGGTGCTTGACTTTGGCGTTTTTCATGCGGCGTGCGAATTATTTATCTGCCTCGCCCGACAAAAAAAAAAAAAAAAAAGAAAAGAAATGTGGTTTGGAAAGTTGCGTGACTTCCGGAAACTCTCTGCTCCTCTACATTTCTTCCTCCCCAGTCCAGTTTCGGTCTCGACCAGTTGCGCTTTTTACTTCATTAAAAATATACTTGATGCTCTTGCAAAATATTGATTGGGTAGTCTTCTGACAACATAATATATCGCCTAACAAAAAACAAAAAAAAAATTTTTTTTTTGGGGAGGGGGGGGGGGGGTGTCAGTGTCCCTTTAAAGGGATACTACAACGAAATTTCGGCGCTCATTTTTTGGTCTATATGTGTTCAAAGGAGCAGTATCACATCGAACATACCAATATCTTGTTAAAAAAAGTCTCAAAAAGGAATTTTAAAACGAATTAAACGATTAGCAAAGGGCACCTGGTGGATGTCGCTAACGCCTCGCTTGTAATGACCGTCTCAAAACCTTCCTTGACAGCTAGAAGAGGGGAAGGGGGAACTCCCCTCTTCCCGAGAATGCATTTTGTGTGTCGCAGAAGTCGCTATTGTCCCCCTACAAGATTATAGAAGATTTTTGTTTTTTGGAGATTTGTGTTTGTCCTTTGTCCCTCTTGTTCCCCTTCTCCAGGGATTATATTAATCATTCTTGTCCAGCTCGCTTGCACCTTTGCATTTAATTGCATTATAATCATAAAATTAACCCGTCACTCAAAATTCGCACAAAAGCAGCCGCTTCGGTGGCTGGGAGGACTAGGCCATCCTCTCGACGTCAGCCTCGCCGTAGCTTTGCTCGTCCTGAGACGACCTACGTCACGATTGCGTTGGATGTCACGTGGTCTCCGCTGGGCCTCTCGAAAAATACAGCCACCAGGCTCAAAATACAAACGTGGGATTGTCATTTACGGATATTGTGGATCATATTCAACCTATTTTTGAACACGACGGGAATATTTCAAATTTCGTTGAAGTATCCCTTTAAGGGTGAAATTGAGTATAAAAAATATTTTAGGCGCGTATAGAGTTTTTCTGTCTATCAGTGGTATGCGAATACTGGCTCGAATCGAACAGCACTGCGTCATTCGTAACATTTATAATGAAAGGGAAAGCCACAACAACCGGTTTTAATTCTTAACAGTGTTGAAGTAGAATAACACCCCCCCCCCCCCCCAAAAAAAAAAAAAAAAAAAAAAGCTTAAGGCGCAATAGACCTATGCCACGGCCTGTGCCTATGCTATATTACCCAAGCATCAAAGAGTATGCAGGGATTGGTGTTCCACGCGCCGCACGTGCTGGCCTCAGCAGTAGTAAATTTTCTAAAGCAAAAACCTAAAACAAATTGCATCTTGCACGCGCGTTCGTCAACGCTTTATTTTGGTTATTTGCTTCGAATCTTTTATACGGGGAAGGCGTGCACGTATACGGCGCGTGGAACACCAATCTCTGGATTCTCCTTGATGCTTGGGTAATATAGCAAATGGTCTATTGTGATTTTGGTTCTTGGAAGCGCATTTAATGGCAGGTAGCTTTAGATATCGTCAGCGGCGAAGGCGACACTGAAACCACCGCAGAGTGTTCAAATTTGGTACCTTTCGGGAGGCGTTAAGAAACTACACGCGTCCTAGAGCCGGAGGTTGCCCAGCTAGTCTGTAACTGCAACTATCCCTCCCGAAAAACCCAGAATAAATATTCGCTGTCTAGATTCTGTCTGGATTTTAGGTGTTTTAATATTATTCCTTCGTCTGCAATCTGGATTTCAGGTTTAAGCCGGGGTCACACTGCTTATTCGCGTTGAGAAGCTCGCCAGGGGCGCTTCCGTTTTCCTGACTATGGATAGTGCACGTGCTTGCTACCCACGCGGTTATGTCTTAATTTTCATAGTGCATAGCAGCTTGGCATTGCACGATCGAGCTTCCACCAACAGAGGAAGTATCCGCACTCTGGGTTGTGAAAAACTTCTCGCCGCGAATACATCATACAAAAGAGTCACCGCGAGATCCGTGCTTCGAATGCCGCATGGCAATGAGTTCAAGGAGAAACTTGGGACGCGGCATTCAAACCACGGACGGATATTGTGGTGACTCGTGTCTGCAGACTGTTTGCCGAGTCCCACTAGAGCGACAAACAGACAAAAACGACAGTGACAATTGCCTCAAACCAGAGTCTTCCGCGATTCGACAGGCCTTGTAGAATAAAGAAGGCTATGCTCAAACACGAGCATGATGCAAACGAGGGTATCTTTGGCAGGCTTGCAATCACTCGTGCTTACTTCAAGGGTACCGCACTACTAAACGCCTGCCAAAGGTACCATCGCGAGCATGCTGCATGGGTTGGAGGCTTGTCGCTGTCGTTTGTTTCTGTTTGTCGCTCCAGTGGAGCTCGGGATTTCCAGTTTCATAATCCCGAGAGTAAAAAGTTATACTGCGTTTTTCGGTAGGGATACCACTGTCTCAACTAAACTAATCGTTAATTCAGACGTTAGATTAGAGGAAAGAGAACAGCGTCTTTGGCTAATGCCCAATTTATATCGTATTTTTTGGAAACACTGAGTTACAGCGAGATCCGTGCTTCGAAGTTCGAATGCCGCATGGCAATGAGTTCAAGGAGGAAACTTGGCACGTGGCATTCGAACCACGGATATTGCTGTGGCTCGTGTTTGCAGATTGTCTTTTGTATGATGTATAAGCAGTGTGACCCCTGCTTTAAAACACGGGTCAGACGACGGTAACCGCATCATAGCGCAAATGTTCCTGGAACTGACAAAATGACAGTGGTACAAGTTCCGATAACCGAACCAGAGCGTAGCCGTCTATTTAAAGCTTCGAACAAAATTTCAGCGAGAAAATTGATCACTTTCCAAGAATCGCCGAGAATAACGTTTATTTGCTCATTGGAAACCGCGTAGTCAACGAGGCGTTCCCGAGAGTAGTCATAATAAGCACGCTTGACCGAACCGGCCAAGTGCGCTTTTTCTCCACACAGTCGCGATCCGAAGAAAGTGAAAAAGCTCAATCGCCTTTCACTTCACTTAGGTTGGGTGGGCAACCCGGAAAGCTAAGGCCGGCCCTTGCGTCACACTTGCTCCGTGAATTGCGTTCCGCGGAGGGGATGACTGGCCAAGCGTGGCGCCGTCGCCACCAGACTCCTTCGCGGAAACGCGCACAATGTTTCCTTAATCACCAGAGGCCTCCGAGCGAAATTCGGTCGCTTGACCACGTCGGCTCTCCAAGGGCACACGTGTTGATGTTGGGGGCCGGCCTTGCCTTCAGGCTTCTCCTGGTGCATCTTCTCCCCTCCTCCAATTATTCACGCACACTTTGACGTCAGGGAGAGAGAGAGAGAGGGTGGTGGAGGGAACCGGTCTGTGAGCTGGCCGCGGTGGTGGTGTCGAGCCCGCGCAGTTCGGTCGGTGTTCAGTCGTCCTCCTGATCACGAGAAGCAGCAGAAGTCACACCATGCGAGTCCTGGCGCTTGCATTCCTGGCCGCCGGGGTGGCCGTCGCTCTCGGAGCTCCCGCCGCCGAAGAAGGGCCCGTCCCCGAGACCTCGCCAAGGCACCTGGGCAGGAAGCCATTCGACCTGGGCATCGACATTCCGCGCATCTTCAACATGAAGCTGCTCACGGGAGCCGGAGGCACGGGTCTGGGCATCAACATCCCGGCCATCTTGGACCTTCGCCTGGACCGGCGCAGTCAACTGCCGGGCAGTCTTCTAATCGACCTGTTCGGTGGCTCCGGACGCAGAGGACCCGGGGTCATCAGGCCGCCTCCCAGGGACGACGAAGACAACGTCGTCGAGAGGCCCTAGGAACCACTCGGTTTGCGACCGCCAGCTCCGGGAGACAACGACAGTCGTACCGTCCGGTTGACTACGAGAGGAGACACGCCGACCTCTGCGATGGGACTGCCGCTAGTTGTAAAGCGCAACATGCACGTGAGGCTCGTAGGTGTGTTCGATCCCTCGCGCTCGCAGTGCATGGCATCGTACGACGGACGGTTCCTCTTTTAGTCGGGTTATGAGAACACTTGGCTGCGTTGTTCCGCTCGAGCCACTTAGTACTAACTTAATTTTTGATGGAACCGTACTGGTATTTTTCTGGCAACTCGTACGGAATAGATTTTTATTTTTCCCCCTTTTGGGGTTAGTGAAATCTGTTTAAGATTCCCGTAATTTGATATTCATGCGACCCTTGTATATGTTACGAGAAGCTCGGCTTTGTTCTTGACGAAATAAATTGGGTTTTTCATTCACCGGAGACTTGTTCACGAACTTACTATAGTCAATGACAGCTAAGAAGCGCAGAGCGTTGTGAGTCCCGGTTATCTTATTGTCGCTCTGCAGCCGATGATATTACGGGAGTAGCAGATCAGAATGCCGAAGGGTCAATCACTTAGTAAGATGCGCGAATATAATAAATCATGCCCCGCGTTTCTTAACCTGTCGGCGACGGCAGCATAAAGGTAGACCAGTCTTCCAATGCAGACCGCTTAACAAATATCGATGTTGTAACGGACAACAATCACGTGATAGCCAGATGTGTCGCCCTCTCATGCGAGTCAATTATTTCACGTGGATAGGCTGCAGTGAGCTTCCAAATTGGATCAATTAAAAACGATCACGGTTGGAGTGGCCAAATCCTAGGCACCAATTGCTAGCGCATGTTTGTGCTGCCCTGCAGCCCTCAGTTGGACGAGTTACGGTACCTTACGCGCGCTAATTGAATGAGTCTCAAATGCGCATTTCATTTTTTTTTCTCGACTTTTGTTCCGTGTGCAACACGGAAGCCGAAATCAGGGTGGCAGCAGCTTCCATAATTGGTTTCCGGAGTCGGAAACCGTGTTCTACTTGGTACGGAAGAGTGCGGGCGAATCGTTGCGGGTCACGCCGTTTGAAACCCAACAACCTGTAGAATTATGAGAGAGGACGACGATACTTGAACTCGCAATGAGCGGTTCTACCAGTGTGTCTCATCTACAGCTGAGACAAGCCAGACGCCCACTGAGGCGGACAAACTTCCGGCTGCAGAGATATACACGCAACCTTATTATTAACTTAACCTGTTACTGAGAGCTGCGCTTGAGACTTCACTATGTGCTGTCCTTTCGTGCTTTTTCTCCAGTACGGGTGTTCATTAAAGCATTCGGGGTTTGCCCGGTTGAGGCGTGTAAAATAAACTCTTGCGTTCTGTCATCGCCAAGCTCAAAAGCGCGCTTCCCTGCGGTTTGACCACGTAATTGCACTTTTGCACTTTAGCAGGGGATTAGAAGTCAACCACGAAAACACTCACACGAATCCGAAATTTTCCGAGCTAGATAAGCCCGTCATCAGGGATTCCCACAATACCACCTCTGTGTCGCCTACAGATTGCCTGTGGGGCAGCTTACTCACCGGGGTAGCCCCGACACACGCTGAAAAAGAAGGTAAGGCGATTCCAAAAGCGGTGGCCTGAGCAGGTTCGAGAGAAAGAAGCCTGGCCACCTGTCTGGTTGTACGAGTGACTGAAAACAGCAACAAGTAGACAAAAAAACGAAATTCCCTGTATCCCGAAAATCGAGCCGGCTTGCTAAAAATAGCGCCTCAGGTGAGACTGGGGGAAAGAAAGCACTGCCAAAGCACAGCGCACGAGCTGAGCGCGACTCAAACCGTGTCTCAAGACGCTCGCGCGCCCCAGCCTTTGCAGTGATTTCTTTCACCCAGCTTTCACCCAGTCTCAGCTGAGACGCTGTTCGAACAAGCCGGCCTTGGAATCTCCAGGCGTCCAAACGGCTGGGTTGTTTTCTTTTTACCCAGAAAAAAAAAGTATTAAGATTTTTCGCCCTCTATTTCTTTTTATTTTATGTATTAAAATTATTTATGATACATGCTTATCTAAGGTTCTTATCGAAGGGGTTTACCCAGCGAAATTCTAAGAAACGCCGCAGAGACGGCAAGCACGTAGAGTCGGCTGCGTGTGGCAAAGCATAGTCTGAGAGGCTTCAGGCTTATGAATTCCGGTTGTCGATTAGTTGCCTTATTTTGTTCAGTCACCAGAAAGAATGGACTTTTTTTTCACGCATTTCATCTCATGCGGCGATTCATTTTGAGCGTCGGTGGTATGAGGCGTACAAAAGCAATGAAAACCGATACAACGGCACAATGCCAATGTGTACTGACGGGTAGATGAACTTCGGTCCGCCCTTCATTTGTACCCTACCCTACCCCCTACCCTACCCCCCCCCCCCCCCCCTCACCCCCTCTTTACTTAAGGCGGCGCGTGACTCGAAAAAGATCAATTTCAGTATCGCCGGGGAGCAATCTCTTGTTCCGGTTTGTAGAACATCCCGTGCTGTAAGCAAACCTCGTGCAAAGTGCTACCCTCGCCTTTGACGACCTGGACGAGACTCCAGGTACAGCGACGCCCATGACACGAGCCAAGCGCCTTTAAAGTATTTATTAAATTCCCTAACCCGACCGCGGCACTCGAACCCTCTACACGGGCGGCATAGTGAGCACTTCCCACCAGGGTTGATTTCCGGTTTACTGCGAGTCAGCACCAAGACAGCTCTTCCTTCAAAAGTAAAGTAATGTGTGGCAGCTTTGTTTGTTTGTTTGTGTTTTGTTTATGTTTATTGTTAGCCTACCGATATGAAAATGATTTTTGACTTTTTAATGAACGTGTTGACTTATTGTTTACTTTGATTAAGTTCTTTTGACTTGGACTTCCTGTTGACATGGTCAACAGAGAGTTCATTGATTTTGCGTTGAAATTTTTCTGCTGATTTTCTTCAGCCCGAGTCGAAAGAAAAGCTGTTGACTTTTCATTAACTCTATATTGATCTTGTTCTGCTGACTTCCTGTTGACAGTGTCATCAGAAAGACTGCAGACGCTCTGTTCACTTCGTGTTGAAAACATTTAGTTGACTCTCCGTAGTTAGTGTCAATAGAAAAATTACAGCCTTTCTGTTGACTTTTCATTGAACATAGTACATCTTGACTATGCGTCAAAGGTCACAAAGTTCCTTTATAGTCTCTGACAAGGTGAGAACGGTAGGGAGGAGCTTCAGTTGTGCCTCCTCCAGTGTCAGCCTCCTACTCTTGACAACGCTTCGGCGTATCGCGCACCTCGAGCGCGCGCGCAGTCAAAGCACGGCGGAAGGCACGGAGCGCGTTCCAAAGACGCGCCCTGCTGTTTTCACTTTGTAAGTAACTATAGTGACTTTATTGATTCCATTAAACTAGTCATCTAGTAAGGAAAAGCAAAATAACGATTTTAAAGTGGAGCAACTGCCTTGACTCGCGTCGTCCTGAGTGCACCGCTCGGGACGCGAAGCGATAACATTTCTTTTAGGAGTCGTTTTTGTGGATGATGTTTTAGCGACTGCGCCGAATTATTATTAGATGTACCGATGCTTTTAGTAAGAGATAGCGTCCTCGAACATCGAAGCACTGTTTTCCATTTCAGAGACTCCTGAGAAAAATATCGGTTTTAATAAATGCTGATGTGGTCACCGGCCAATGATTACCTTTCGTATGTAGGCTATACATAAGGCTCTGGAGCAGTCAACGGGACTGTGATTCAGGTGTTGAGCGCTTCGTGGAGTTTGTGTTCGTTTATTATGTGTATTTCGGGGATGTATGTAGTGGGCTCATATAGGAGAGGGACACCAGTAGCCAAACGAAAACTCCAAATTAATAAAAAAAAAAAAGCTATTGGGGTTTTATTTTTTTAACGTTATTTTGCGGCAGAGCAGAGTGAGAAGCCATAATAACCCCCAAACCTTTGTTGAATGAATAGCTAAGGTGTAAAGCATTTTCTTTTTATAAAACAGCCGCAGCCAAGAACAAAGCCTCTTGGAGGCGCCAGAATATCTGTTGAGATTCTATTACAAAGTGGACCAATATTCAAAAGGAAGTCTCCAGAAAAGCTAGAGAAATTCAGATGAAGAGCTGTTGACATATTATATCCTCTGATGACATTCTTCAACAGCCTTTCAATAGAAAAGCACCACAGCCTTTGTAAGGGTAGGCTGGTAGATCCGCGAGGCTTGCGTTCGCATTGCTCAACTATTTTTCTTCATCTACCTTGTCACGCTGGACTTGAACAACCCAGGAAACTTTCCGTCGGCCTGACAACCGCTTTATCCCCCCCTTTCTCTTATGGCTAGTGCACAGTTTATTAGCGTTATTATGGACCACCACCGCAAAGCATTGCGCCATTCACCGCGGGAAACGCTTCTACTCGCTCTCGTGCGAGGCTCTCTCTCTCTCTTTCCGTTAACTGCCTAGAGTCCCGGGGGATTAAGCTTGAATCAGCTCCTCTCGTTGTGCCTGAATTAAAAGTATTTCAGGGAAGTCCCTCGGTTGTCCCGTCTCCAGCACGCGTCCACGCGTAGCCAAAGCACGGCAGAAAGGAATGAGCGGGTGCCGGAGACAGGGCATTGGAACGAGACGCCCAGGCGTTCTCAGCCTTTCAGCAACATGAAACGAGAGTTAACGCCTAATTGTAATCAAGTACCCGTTAGAAGTTTAGAGTAACACGAAATAAAAATTTAAGGCGCAATTGTAATCAATTATCTTTTAGACTAACAAGGAATAAAAGACAAAGCGGCATTCTAATCAGGGTGGAGTGAAAATCAATATGACTTAAAATCGTGATTAAAAATCATGATTTAAATGAGACCAGTTTTACAATGATTTAAATCAAACCTTTACCGCAGAATAACAACGACAATATACTTTCTATGTACCTTTTATCCATCAATTGAAGATTTATTTCTGCGTGCATTTGTTTATATTAAAATCCAATAATAATCGAGAAAGAAATATCTATATCAGGCTGGACCTGAGCAAAAAGCAGTGGTCTTCTCAGCATTCGGAGCGTAAAAGGGGCCCTGCAACGATATTCGCTTGGAATATTTTTTTTTATTATTATTATTATTTCAGCGTCAGTTATGGCACTGTACTTCGTTCAAGCGCGAGCTCCTGGCTTTCAGTGGTGTTCCTGCCAAGCACGCGCGCTCGTACAGTGGGTGCACTGCTCAGAGCCACATGCTCGCGCTTGTAGCATCGGTTTCGTCTGGACCCAAGCTGAAACGAAGTATACATGGGTTGCACATGACGTCATATCCTTCCTCCTTTCTGGTGGCCAAAACCTGCTGTTATACTTCGTTTCACCTTATGTGCGAGCGAAGGCAAAGCTGGATGCGCGAGCACGAAAGCTCCGTGCCTTCAGGCTTTGCTCGAGCGCGCGAGCTGGGAAGAAACGCAAAAAGCGCTGGTCTCGCGCTTCTAGCTTTGGCTTCGCTCGCAGATAAAGTGAAACGAAGTATAATGAAGCTGTGCTCACTCGTTGCCGCTCGCTCGCGACGCTCGTGTACTGCTCGTAGAATATGCACAGTAAAGGCGACGCTCGAGGAAGTTCGGCCACCAGAAAGGAGGACCAAATTACATCAGTACAACCTATGTATAGTGGGACCCAAGTATACTCGCACGCAACGCCGCTGACCAAGAAACTCCTTTGTTGTGGTGTAATTTCAAGGGCAAAAACAAGCGTTTTTTTTTTTTTTTCGAATCTCTCATTTGCAAAACTTGATGACGCAGCTGGGGGGTCGCAGTACCCCCCCTCACTATGAGAAACGTCCCATTATGGGACGTTTCTCATAGTGACGTCACGAGGGTCCCGCGCGTTGCATTGTCGGAAACGTCCCATACTTCCTCCTTCTCCACGCGTTGCATTATGGGAAACGTTCCATGACGCAACACGCGCGGGTCTCACTCGTGACCCGCGCATTGCATTATGGGACGTTTCCCATATTGACGTCACCATGACGTCACTAGGGTCCCGCGCGTTGCATCATGGGACGTTTCCCATAGTTCCTCCTCCTCTCTCTCCTCATGCTCCCTCCTCCTCCTCGTCCCTCCTCCTTTCCCTTCTTCCTCCTCCCCCTCAAGAGCTGCGCTCCAATTCGGCATTACAGGGAGTTGTAAACGTCTTTCATTTTTTAACCGGTAAATCATAAAATATTGACAAAAAAAGTAAAACGTAAATGCTTTCACCACGCAGACGTGGACGAGAACACCTGTATGAAGGGCAAACTATAGTTGAAATTTTAACCTAAAGTAAACTGTAGGGGCAAGATTTGTAACTCCAAACAAGGTGCAGAAGGGCGTTTTCAGATAAGATCGAACAACCATGTCCGGTGACCATTTTTAATTTTGATGAAAAAATATATTTTGCTGGCTTTATGCCCAGAAGAATAAAACCAATCCTTGTTTTCGGAAAAAAAAATTTGTCTTTGCGAAAAAAAATTTGTAAGCACCCTCTCAGTCACATGCGCGTTTTGCGTATCGCGCGATGTTGACATTTCGGGCGTCTTCCCCCAAAAAACTGTTCTGGCTACGGATCTAGAAATATTCACTGACAAATTAGGCATAGGAGGGATTGACTAAAAGTAGTAATCACCGAGTATTAGGGTAGTTATTTTGAGAAAAAAAATCGCAAACACGGCACATTGCGCAATAACGCTCTGAATTAAAGAATATTTTTCTCCGTATCTCTAAAAGCTAAGGTCTTCAAATTTTTCCAATGTGTTGCCCTGTATACAGCTCATCTTTGCGTGAAATATTGTTGTCCTGGTTAGCGGGAGAAATTTACAAGAATTGCTCGCACAGGGGCATTTAAATAAAAATGCATTATTTTGAAAATCATTTAAAACAAAAAGCCACTTTTAATATTCTTTAAACTCTCTGACATTAACGTTCATAGTATGTACTAACAGAGTCTGCAAAAACATAATGCAATATTTGTGTTGCTTTAAAGTTATAAAGCGAGAAATATAGCCAAATTGACGCTAACGCAGTTGCCATAAATGGGGCGTGCACATACCCGTTCTTCACAATTTCATTATTATTAAAAAACGTAAAAATGCTATGGGGTGGTCAGGAAAAGACAAATTGACAGCACAGAGGTGAACGGTAGTTTTTAAGGGAAAATTCCTAATACATTTTCGTACAACCGACCCAAAAATGCCCATGGGCCGGAGCGATCGAGGTGCGCCACCCTGTAACATGCTTCGCGGTGCCTGTTTCAACAGCCGGCGTGTAGCATCTTCGTCTACGCGACGTAAAGAAAGCAACCGGAATGACTTTGCAAACAGATCAGCGTACAGCCTTGGCGGTAACATGATGTAGGGGGTATATATAGGGCGCGGCAGAACCTGAACCTGCACCGCCTGTGAGCGCCAATAGATCCGCCGCCGTGGAGGGCCGCACAACGAGTAGCAAATAAAGATACATAAAAAAGGAAAACGAATTGCGATTGAATGAGATTGTCTGTAATTTAATTTATAAGACAACGGTTTGGAGAATCGTGAAATCCAATTTGGGTATGCTCATGTGACCTACGTAAGTGATGGTGCAGTAAGCCACTTTAAGAACAAGTACCAACTACACAAGCTGCAGAGCCACAAATACACGTCAGCGAGGTGCATTTTTTCCGCAACTTGACATGGCAAGAGCGCCTGTGATTGAATCGGGGGCAACCGCTATGGCAACCGCGGTAGCGTCAATTTGGCCGTATTTCTCGCTTTATAACTTTAAAGCAACACAAATATTGCATTATGTTTTTGCAGACTCTGTTAGTACATATTATAAACGTTAATTTCAGAGAGTTTAAAGAATATTAAAGGTGGCTTTTTGTTTTAAATGATTTTCAAAATAATGCATTTTTAGTTAAACACCCCAGTGTGAGATATTCTTGTAAATTTCTCCCGCTAACCAGGAAAACAATAATTCACGCAAAGATGAACTATGTACAGGGCAACACACTGGCAAAGTTTAAAAACCTTAGCTTTTATAGATACGGAGAAAAATATTCTTTAATCCAGAGCATTATTGAGCGATGCGCCGTGTTTGCGATTTTTTCTCAAAATAACTACCTATACTGCTCGGTGATGAATACGTTTTGTCAATCCCTCCTATGCCTAATTTGTCAGTGAATATTTCTAGACCCGTAGCCAGAACAGTTTTGTAGGGGGAAATGTCAACATCCTGCGATACGCAAAACCCGCACGTGACTGAGAGGGTGCTTACAAATTTTTTTCGGAAAGACAAAATTTTTTTTCCCGAAAACAAGTATTGGTTTTATTCTTCTTGACATAAAGCCAGCAAAATATTGTTTTTTCATCAAAATTACAAATAAACACCGGACATGGTCGTTCGAACTTATCTGAAAACGCCCAAAAGGTTTCACGTATCCCGGCCGCTTCAGCGCCGCGCGAGTGTCCGTTTAGCGCAGCAGAGCCTATTGCGAACAGTCAAAGGAGGTCGCACTTGCCGGAGAATAGCAACGACCTTCTTTGCCTCATGCAGCTGAAGTAATTATCTGCGAGTTGAGTGTCTGTTTTGAACCTGTCTCAACTACACCTCGATGTTGATTCTAACTCGAAATCGTATATTTCGTTGTTTATCCCCTTATCGAAAAAAAAAAGAAAGAATATAATGAAGGAAAATGAACGAGACCAATTAATTGATTAATTGATTGATTAAAGGGTGGCGATTAATTGCGTTAATTTTTTTAACCGACGCCCAGCCATAAAAACTAGAAAAATAATGTCGAGAAAATCGAAGAAAAAAGCAAATAAGCTTTTTATCTAAAAAAAAAAATCCATGTGTTTTGTTTTAATATTCCCATCTTAAAACAAAAACAGCTTGATTTTTTTTTTTTTACAAGAATAAAATGTTAAACTACTTTAAATTTACAGCAATTCTTTCCTCCGCGTTATCAGTGATAGGAGGGATTGATCAATTGGGTCATTTAATCTGTCACGTTTAAAACTACGTCTCGTGATATAGAATCACTTTTTTCGAGCTACAGTGATTTAAACCAAATTAATCTGATTTGAATTAAATAAATCTGACTAAAATCAAATTTTTCTGACTTAAAAAAAATCGTGATCCCTTTCTCCCTGACTGCCATTTTTAGAGTAACATGAAATAAGAGTTGACGTAAAATGAGTTAACGCATAATTGTAATCAATTACCCTTTATAGTAACATGAAATAAGCAGTTAACGCGCAGGCGAGCTGGTGGTGCAGAACTACTGAGAAACCCGGACACATGGGACCGAAACAAAGAGGACAGGACAACAACACGTCTCAAACACAGCTGCAAATCCATTTTCAAACCAAGCCTTTTCGTTGCGAAGTTCCTCCGCAACGTTGTTGGCGCGCTGCCGGACTTCACTAACGAACGCCGCTCTTGATAGGCTCGAAATCATCCAAAGCGGCGCCCTCCAGTTTAAAAATAGACAACAGTTCAATTAGCGCAACTTTGTTAGTAAACTCCATCCACGACTGCTCGATGCCTGACACACGCTCAGCGAGTGGTTGCGCTTCATTTCAACCGTTGCGTGAATCGCTATGCGGAGAGCAAGTCGTCCGCTTCTTGCGCAGGAGTTGCGGAGACATCAGAACGACGCCGGGCTCTGATTGGAAGGATAGTGGGTAGACTTCAATGCTAGATGCCTTGAGGTCTACCCACTATTTTTTCCTGGGTCCTGACATCATCACAACCCCTGTGCAAAAGCAGACGAAACTTCGCATTAAATAGAAAAAGAGGAACTCTGCGCCACGACTTCGTCCGAGCAAAGTACTTTCTAAAGCAATGCATTTGTGTCTCTCACAAAACATGGCAGTGCAAATCCTTTAAAACGTCCAACAAATATCTAGTAACGGGCTGCTGATTCGTCTCTATCCCGCAGCGCACTCCAGCGTGCATTGGTAAGCACGTTTTCCAGGTGAAGGGCGCGCTCATGAGCGGCAGCGGTTGCCGCTTCCCGTGATGAAAGTGGCATTTGACCTTTTGTAACAGGTTTTGTAGCAGGCAAAACACTGGTTTGGAGCAGCCACTGACGCTTTTGGAGCAGATGAACATTTGTTAGCACATCACTTTAAAATACAAAAAAGTGACTAATGAATTAATTTTTTATAATGATTGACGGCTCCTCTTTAAAGCATATTACATATTATCGTTCGTAATCAGAATAGAGGGGACGAAAGAAGAACACAAAGCCTTACTTTCTAAAAATAAAGCTCAGGTCAGAGTAGGTTGAATTTACAACGGGTATTTATAATTTTTTTTTTTTTAAACGAAGCATACAGCTTAGCACTTCAGTTGAGATAAAGCCTCTTTCCCCTTCCCATTTTACACTCGATAGTTTACTTAGCCTTCATATAGAATTCCTGTAAAATGCCAGCGAAAACCAGCATATCCACTAAAGTACGTCTGTCAATAAAAATACGTCCCCCCAAGTTTTATGAACCTACCATACTTAATATTCTAACATCATAGAATGCAAAACAATCACCCACAAATATTATGAAAACCCACAGTTGTGCTTTAAAAGTGACACTGCGTTTAGCGGCGTTGGAACCAGAGTTGACTCAAAGTTCGCTGCCCTTGACTGCTCAAATATAGACCCGCTTTTGTTTCTTTATTTGTCTCCTTTCTCGGCACAGCAGAGATCGACGACCTAGAGTCAAGACCAAAGAAGGTTGACTTCTTGTAATAGTACTCAGCATAATTTCCGATCCCTAATCCAGGCGCTCCACCATGTCGCTCACCGCTCCTAGCACTCCGATGCAAAGCGGTGAAGCTCGAAGCTGGTGTGAGGCGATGAATGTTGAAGCGAGCTACGCGAATGCCGCGTTGCACTGCGACTGTGGCCACAGCACGAAGAAATGTGACAGACATGATAATCAAATAATTTCATCAAAAGCAAAAAAAAAAAACCCAAAAAACTTTGGTTTTGTATTATTATTATTATTTATTTATTTTTACCATTTTTTCGCGACTTTTAGCTTGTGGCTTTGCCGACATCGTCTGGAAATTCAGGCGACGGCGGGGCCAGCGTGGTTAACGAGCAATCTCGACGCTACGAGCCAGTGGGACCAAATAACAAACAGCATCAAAAGCACGACATCGTGACATTTGTCATCGCGCGTGTTCTTTCATCAGCTAAATCAATTAAGCACAGCGACTGTCCCGTGACTTGCTCTTTTAGTAAATGTATTCGTGGTTGTATGCTTTCTAACCTTCGACAGTGCTCTAACCTAAGGTGAACGGAGTGAGTAGAGACGCCGCGAAATACATATTTGAACCATTTTCCTTTTCTTCTACTTGTCATGGATCGACCAATAATAAGATATTGTTATTCTTTGTTTAAGATCATCTCGGCGCAGGCGTGGAGCAACTCTAAGCGAAAATGGCATTTTTCCGTAATATGTAGCATAATTTCGTTCATGGCGAAGTTTAGCGCAAACATCGCAGCACCGCCATCACTGCCACTCCGTGATGTGATACCTGTCGACCGTGATGTGATACCAAGAGAGTGACTCACATTTTCTGGAGAAAAAGTAGTCTAATTGACGAAATTATTATTAACCGAAGATGGGATGTATGCTAAAAAAAAAAGGATTAAATAATTCCAAAATTTTCCAAGTTCTTTTTTTTTTTAAATTTGCGTTGAAGTGAATTAAATTTTAAAGAATAGACCATTTCCAATATCCAATGCCACTTCGTGCCACAACGACAGACAGGAATGTCTGTCGTTGTGGCACGAAGCGCATCGGTGGGACGAGAAAATTCCGAATGGTCGATAGGGTCATGACGTCACAGCCACCTGACCTCGCGCGGGAATTTCAAACAACCCACAACGCTCACGTGAAACGTGGCGTCACGCGTGGAATTAAAGTGATTAAAAAACATGTCTTGTAATGCGAATTAAAAGTCACCGCATGTCTCAAATGATTTCACTTTATAAGGCAAAGAATTTGCCTTAAAGAAAAAAAATAAAAGAACTTCAGGCGCGATTCGAACCCACAATCCTTCGGTAGCGAGCCATAAACGCTGACTAGGCCACGCAGACACGCTTGCACGGCTGTCCTCCCGTAATTTTTCGCCAAGCAGTTCCTTCTTGAGTTTCTTTTCAGCTTCGATGGTGACAAAAAAAAACTCCGATCTGCATGAAGAGCTTACCCGAGTAAAGCCCACATCCAGGTTCTTAGGGGCCGAGTGCGTGCCAACCGATTCATTGCATGCGTATCCAATATAGATCATGACACTGGAGCTGTCACTCAATTTTGGTCATCGCGTTGTGCTATCGTCTTGAAGGAACAGGTTTCATGCTGGCTGTTTGGGTATGCGCATGTCGTCAACTTATTCATCAGCCACTATATACACTTCGTTTCAACACAAATCAGAGCACAGCTGATGCTACGAAGTGATGGGGCCAGTCAAGCAGTGCCAAAAGTGCAACATCATTCAGAATTGGAACGCAAACATCTCAGACAGCAGTCTGTCTTGCTGGGTGGAGGTATATATAGAACGTGCTTTCATTTGAAACCGAACACGCGTGTCGGGGTGAGTATTTTGATTTGCCTCATAAATGATAGACTATAGCCCCAGTTTCACAATCAACAAAATCACCTTCCATTTTTTGTTTAATTATTTTTATTCGCAAATATTCTGAAGTGGAACGATATGAAATGCTACGTTTAGGCTGCTTGATTTTTTTACCCAGTTCTGTCGGTTGCTATAAATAGGTAAAAACGAAAACCTTCGCAGTAATGTTTAGCGTAAATGTATGACGCACGGCCCATATTTTTCTTTTAAACTAAACCGCTTTGGCATATCTAATGAAAAAAAAAAGAAGCCGAACATCGTATTTTTGACGTTTTGGTGACATATTTGGATCATTGTATCTTTGAATTCATTACACATTTTGTTTAGCTATCGACTGGTATCACATTAGTTTAATTTACTTTCACGAAATAAGTTATATAATTGTTTTTAACTTCATCAAAAAGTAAATTTAAATAAAATTTCAGCCTGCATGAATAAAAAAGGCAATTTTTTCTTTCTTTCTTATCGTTTTTTTTATATCGTTTCCAATGATGTTAACTTTCTGTGCACATAATCAAAGTTCCTTTATTTTATTGTATTTTCTGTAGAAGTGCTTAAACATACATACACCTAAATCAGCAGAAGGATAGTTTCGCAAGTTGGCTTTACTGCAAGGTTTTTTTAGCCTTATAATGCTAAGGGCGTGGGGTCGGACAACTTGGGGGGGGGTGAGCCACAACATATAATCATTTTTATTAAAGAATCACCTGCCCTGGCCGAGTCATCCTGAGGCTAAATTGGACTTCAGTGGTTGGGATAGGTGGTTATGTCAAGTCAAGACGAGGTGATGGGTTCCATGTCTTATGTAATCCGCCAGTAAATTGAGGACGGCTTTCCTGTGTTCGGATGAGCCCTTGGGTCGGGTCCACTGGTCTAGCGTCCTCGGCCTGTCATCTTTTTTTGAAAATGGCGGAGGAGAGGGGTCACATACTTCCAGTAGAAAAAAAATGTCTGCCCCTACCCCACCACTGTTCTGACGTTACTGGTTAAGCATGCTTTATATATTACTATTAAGTTAGGATGCTCGAGCCGAGGTGCATATTGTTATCTGTTTTGTATATATAATTGTTTTATCTCTAATCTTGTCTGTGTTCTTCGGTTTATTATATTATTCCCCCCCCCCCCCCACCCCACCCCACCCCCCCCCCCCCCCCCCCCGCCCCGAAGAGTGCACAGACTCAATACCAACGTTTCTTAAAACCAGATTTCTACAAACTGTAGACCTAGTGTTGCCGCTATCGTTCCAGTCCACTAGCGATTCCAATCTTTTTACACTCGAACTTACTTGCGTGTCAAGTTTTAAAAATGACTGATGTTCACAGATTTGGTCGAGTCTCAATACGATGGCCAACGTAAAAGAAGGTATATCAGAATGCACGTTTTGCTTTAATAAACATCTTAACAAGGGTCTGCTAAGGTTAGCTTCGTAAAAGGCTCATGCAGATCAGTTTTTAATGTGTAATTTCATCTTTGGGCGAGTAGAAAAACAGACAAATTGGTACACAGCGCACATAAGCACATACTCTTTGCTTCGAGTTGATCTTCATTTATTTTCGACGGAGTGATTAAAATGTAATCTCTGTTTTGGCTTTCGGAAACATCAGGTAGGTCTCCCAAATACAGCTTACCATTACCATTCTGAGCTTTCGGAGTTCATTTTTCGTCAAATTTGCAGGGTGTTGCTTAGAGTTTATAGTCTTCCGAAAATTCGGAGCTTATCGCAGTTTATTTTTGTTTCATTCCCAATTCTCCGAAATTCGAAGCTTAATTTTAGTGTTTTCTATTTTTCAAAAAAATTAATAATATCCGGGTGTAAACGAGTACTAGACTCAAAAGAATGTGTCCCGCGACAACAGCTGCGAACAAGTGTTGCTTCGATAAGCGTCGATAGCTTAAAATCAATACACTTCCGGAGGTAGTCGCTTAAAAGCATCCCATCCATTCCGTCAACCTACCCTGTGACTGGGTATATGTAGAAGCTTCAACTGCCCACCCCCTCTTCCCCCTTTTATGAAATCTATATGTTTCATAGCTTTCACTGCTACAAAAACACAAACCTTCATCTAAGAAACACAAACAGTATGGCCCAAACTGGAAACCAGAGGAGCGACTTTTTTTCGTGATCTGAAAGTACAATGACCTGTTTACGAGATACGCGGGAAGATCCCTTCTGTAAAGGGTCCGAGACTTGAAAGAAGACGGGGGTGGCATTTTCTCAGGACCATTGACCCTTTGCGCTGACCAAACTTAATTGTAAAATACAGTAATTTTTTTTATTGGTACATTGTAATTTGGAGTTTATCGAATCAATTCGAATTGACGAAACATTCTACCGGCGGGTGTTTTTCGGAGTTATCCGAAGACAAGGAACCATACTTATCATGTATATCCTCATTACGACTTTCTTCTTGAAATCCTTAATTACTTTCACGGCATGTTTCATGTTTGGAATCTGAATAAAACAATGAAAATCGTCCTTGTGCAGTACTCAGCGGCCAAGTCCAATACCGAGATGCTAACCTTCCCTGTACGGTAAAAGTGCAACAATTTTTATGCACCGAAGTGAGTCTGCTGTTTTGTCCCCGCAATGCTGGAGAAGTGAGTATCTGAAGCTGGCATCTCTCCTGACCGAGAAACGACTTGACAAAATCTGGACGCACATCGAGGCACAACTTACCACACACGAAGTAGGAGCAATAAGCTTGGAAGTCTCAGGTGTATGGTCTTGTCTAATAGGCAGTAACTAATTTTCTATAAAATCATTTTAATTGAATGTTACTTTTAGTTTGTCTTACTTTTTTTTAAAGCTCAGACTGTTGGAATTTTGTTATACGCCGACAAGAATCTCTGTGAAGTCGTGTTTATTCAGCCGCCAGGAATTCCTTACTTAACGTCCCTGAGCATATGATGCTTAGAAACTACACTCGGGCACAAACTAGAGCTCAACTTACTGGCACAGCATGCAAAGCTTTCAGCCAGGCGTGCGAAGAAAAAAAAAAGCAAGGCACCCAGGGACCCATTTAAATTTTCTGGAGTTTTCTGGATGTGGCACGGCCACAGGAAAAGCCTTTCTGAGGAGAACAATTATTAAAGAACCGCCTCTGTAAAAAGGAAGGTTGTTCTCGGCAGTAGAAGACGACGAGAGCTGCTGCCGCCCCGTGCGACCCCTGAAGAAGAAACCAACCAGGGTTTGAAATGTTGGGTTACTTTTTCGGGCTTTGGTTGGAGTATTTTCTCTCTGTTACTATCGTTCAGTATGTCCTGTTATTTTATCAGGGTGCAATAGCGCTATAACAAGCTATAATCGGTTAGATCAATGAAGCGCAGTGAACGCACTGTGATTTTACGTTCTTAGTATTGTCACGAATGACAAATGATAAGGCGAAAATAACTGAGGAAACTAAACGTTTAATGGGGCGAACTTGTGCCCAAAAATAAAAGCGAACAGAAGAAAACAGAGCGTCGCGAGCGTCGAAGTCGGCGTGGCAGCAGAGTCGAACGCTGAGGCGAAACTGACTGCGGCTCGCCACGCGGAGCCTCTTATGTACACGCGGAGGGTTCTGGAAGAATCGGCGTAGAAGGTTCGGCGTGTAGAACTTTCTAAACTCGAACAAGCAACACGGTTCTCGAATTTACCAGAACATTACATTAGATGTCAACAAAAAGGCGTCCCCGCGGCCAGGAATCGAACCCTGGCTTTTCGCGTGGGAGGCAGGCGCTATAACCGTTAGGCTACGCGCGCGCTGCCTACCTGGCAAGCTGCGCGCGCGGCAGTATAACATTCATCTGGCATCCCCTTTCTGCCTAACTGGGGACAGGCGGGACAGAGGAAAATTGGGAGTTCCTCCCGCGTGACTCCGGCCCAAAGTCTCAACCCTGTCTCCCAGTGAGACCGGTGCTGGGGTAACGCCGACAAGGTTGGACAAGAGAAAAAATGGGCGACTCCCTCGCTGGGGAGAATAGGCAGGTGGTGATGTTTTTTTTTTTTTTTTCCCGATCCCCCGAAGGACATTCTGGCAATATCCCACACTGCCTGGTGATAGTTAGGGGGAGAAAATGGGTCTTAGGAAGGAGGGAGGTATATATTTGTTTTTTTAGATTTAGGCTGTGTGGCGCAAGCTACCGCCAGCCGTCCTCCTTGCTGGTGGTGGACGCCCGCCATTAATGCGCTGGAAGCTGCGCTGACTCGTTTCCGCTCGCTCGCAACGCTCGTTTCCTGTTTGTAGAATTAGTACAGTAAAGGCTACGCTCCACCACCAGAGAGGAGGACCAAATTACGTCAATGCAAGCTATGTATAGACATTAACATCCATCCATTCAAACGCCAATGAGCGCAGCCGCTCGCGGTCAGTCATCGTTCACCATCACCAGGCTGCAGGTCGTCTCTTCTCTCGGCGGGTGCCTTGTCCGCGATCCCGGCCGATCGTGACACTGTGTGTCGGCCGGCCGATCGTGACACTGTGTGTCGGCCAGCCGATCGTGACACTGTGTGTCGGCCAGCCGATCGTGACACCGTGAGACAATGTGTAAAAGGTTGCCATTAGGATGCTGCAGATGCCATTGTCTTACTCAGTTGTGGATGAAGGAATTTCCCGAGGGGGGGTCAGGTGTTGGTCAGCGTACCATATGTTTAGGAACCCCCTCCCTCTCTCCCTCGTTTCACGCCCTAAATTTTACACATGCAGAAATCAAGAGGGGGATCAGGACATCCGCACCCCCCCTCTAAATCCGCCCCTGGACTCCCGAGTTACAATATTTGGCAATTTGAAGATATATCTTCAGCCGAAGCTTGGTATCCGACACATGCAAAGAAAAAGGTAACTTTATTGGCGCTAAGGTGCCCCTAGTCCAGAGCTCCCGACACATCTCGGCACATGCAAAGGTGGGCCAAGATTCTGCGAACACCATCTGCTAATCTTGGCAACAGTTCAAAACATGATCATGTGAAAACTATCTCTGGTCAAAACACATTCCTAAAGGTATACACCATAAAAAGTGACAAAAATGCATGACTGTTTTCTTGAACTTGCATTCCCAAAGATAGGTATGTTTTAGGATTATCACAGATGAATTCATAACTATCAAAACAATAGCTTGAAGCATGATGAAACATTAATTTTTATTATACTGTGCAATAGCATTTCTCTAGGAGCATCCACTAATTTTTATCGTTGGGGAGCTTTAGTAGATTGTTCCAATGCCTCTGATAACAATACCCGATGCTCCACCAGTGCCTTTGCACATTAATTGTATCATTATCAGGTATTGTTATCAGAGTTATTGGAATAATCTATTAAAACTTCCTATTTCCATTTAAAACTGAACATGTGAGGCCACTGCAGGAGTGGTACATAAAAAGACATAGACAGAACCCTTTGCTGTTTACAAACATGAACTGCCGCTTGCATCCCAAGCGACTTCCGGTTGCTCAGTCTTTGCAAGCCTGTTGAGCTTGCTTATGTCACCAGTACTAGAAAGCGTAAATACAACACAGACAACAGAGTTGGAGAATTAACGAGGGCCTTCGGTCGTGCAATTTAAAGGGGCCCTGCAATGACTTTTTTACTGGTTTTTATTTTGCACCGAACCTGAGCGCACTGAACGTAGTAACTTAGTGAAACTTTTCTTTTCTCGAAATTCGCTTTCTTTTAAAGGTTATAGGCAAATTAAGATTACAAAAACAAGCAAAAAATAACCTCCCTCATGACGTCCTTGGTTGCTTGAGTTGCTTGAGTGAACTAGAGGAGGGGTAGTGAGCTCAGCGACCGCTCACGGCTGCCGCACTCCGTGTCGACGGCGCGAGAGGGCGCCACTAAAGCATGCTCTGGATAGGCTGTATGCAGCGGGCAGACAGAGCGGCTCTCACTGCATTAGCTGCACGATTAAACAATAATTCAGCATGACACTTCTTTGGCCACAAACGACAGCAAACACGGGGTAAAGACCAGTTCAGAATGGGAGCCACTTCGTGCTGCCATAGCGCGAAACGGCTAAACCGCAAGACAAAGCTTCTCGCCGAAGGCCTTCGGAACGCTCGGAGCCGGTCGGATCCTCCTGTCCTTACGACCGCAGCGCCGCCGCGTACATCCGGAACCTTTCCGTGTCGGCGCCTGATCCCACTACTCTTTTCTAGTATGCGCCGCCTTTTCCACCGCTTGGTGGCGGGTATGTCGACGGGTCATTTCTTGTTTTCATACTTTCTAAACTGCATTTGTTTCTTTTCTGATCTAAAATACTGAACAAAAACTACTTTTATAAATAATTGAATCGGTTCGCGCCACTTATATTTTGCATTTCGACTAAAAAGAAGCTTTTAGCGGCTCTGACCAGTAGTAAGCCCAGGACCAAAGACGTCACATATCGCGCGCTTTCGGCACCGCGGGTCGCCCCCGTCGGTGGAGGAGGTTTCCGCGTCGTCCGGTTAAAATATGACGCACTGATATTTAGTTACTCTCTCCGTGCCCGCTGGCTTGCCCGAACCCCAAAAGACGTGGAAACCGCAAAAAAAGGTAGACGCTTAAATATGGTTGCAGGGCCCCTTTAACGTGTTGGAGGAAACAAGTTGGATTACAAATTCAAATATTTTTAACAGATCTCTCGCTTCTGGTTTGTTTGGCGTTCACCTAGAAAATTGGTGGTTAAATATTTCATCGACATTTCAAGCAGCGATGTTAAGGTGGGCAATGTTCATTCTTTTTATGAACCGGAAGTTCTCTATACTGCAGCTTATCACAGTGCAAAACACCCAGAAGTTTCTATGTGCTTCTTCTTCCCACAACAACCGCTGACATACCGATTTGTAAGAAATAAACTATCACAGGTTTTGCAGGTATTTATGATAGACACACGAGCTCTGGTAATATACATCCTAACAAACTGCACAAGCTAACTCTTCAATAATAATGTCGGTTCATGTCTGATTTGAATCCAGTTCAACTTTGTATAATGGGAGGATGAGGAGCACATCATATGGAGGAAATTCAAAGACAATATGAAATCAGGTGCCTCACCACCAAATAAATAATATGAAAAAAAAAACACACTAAAAAAACAGAACTGAAACAAGTCGTTTGAAGACCAGAGGTTTGTCAAATACTAAAACATTTGTAATGCCAGAAAAAAAGATCAGGAAGCCTGCGTCACCAGTCGAAAGTGCCGCCCTTTGCCTGTGTTGCTGGAGTTGACTCCTTCCCAAGCGCAGCAAACTGGAAGGAGCAAGAGCATCATAACGTATTGGACAGTATCCTCCGGTCTCATTATATCTTTCCAGTCCAACAAAGCAAATGGAAAGAAACAACTTAGGAGGTCAGCTTATCTGTGGATTCCCATTAGTGATAGACAGCAAACACAATGAATTTGTAAATGTTAACATATATTTATCAAAATTTAGGTAAAGTTTCTTTCATGTGTTTACATTCTAGCAGAGCATGTACGGGCCAATTACGTATGGATATCTAAGGAAAGGGTTCAGCGAAGGACAAGACACCGAGCACAGCATTTGATCACATGGTCAAACTCGGAATCACAGAAATTTTACTTTTTTGCTTAAACACTTATCATGTCTCATCATTCACTGTTCTCCTTCCATAAAGCAAAACAATTGGAGCTATCTCTGCTCTGCCAGAGGGTTGGAGTGTTGTCTTTGCTCATTAAAGGAACCACCAAGGTGTCTGAAGTCAAGTTTTACGAACTGCATGTCGTGAAACATAACACAAGCTCAACAGTCTATAAAAAAAAAAAGCCAGAAATTTAATTTTTAATGCCCATTAGTGATTTTGCTAGCCCCAAAGGATGACATTTGAATGCGGCTCATGGAATGGATATAAGAGCTGCATCACTGTCTGGCATGCGTTCGGGTGCCCTCAATGAATGCCTCATTGTGTCGGCAGATATTTAGGTTCGCGTTCGTGACTAATCACTGTGGTGACATGATCAGAGCATTGCCCACTCAGGCGCATGGTTGTGATGAGTAGAGGCCGGATCTTTAGGCAAATGCCTATTTTGTTCCTTTGGTCCCTATCGTGCCTTTTCTATATATAAGCACGAATTATGAGTGAGGAAGCGTTTTAAGAGTGGTTTTATGGTGCCTATAAATGCCTATATCGGCATTGTGCCTAAATTACCGTTTCCCGCCTATAAATGCCTATTTGTGACTTTGTTTTGCTTTGCTACCCCAAAATGACTTGTTCTGTGTAGTTTAGAATTCAAGCAAACTACTTTTTATCTTGCTGCGATGCATGGCAACAGGCTGCTCATATCTCTGTCCCGAGATCCACCACAAACATCGTAGTTTTTTTTTTTCTTCACGCCAGTGCAAGCCAAGGAGCAAACGGCGCCTTCCTTCTAGTAGAAGGCCCTCCCCGCCCTTCCCCACGCATCGCCCTTCTTTGCTTTCTCTCCCTCTCGCCTCGCCCGAGAGAAGCGGGTTCTGCCTGGAGCACCGTGGCCTGGAGGCTGGAAGTCTGTATCTGGATGCTGCTCTAATCCGTTTCACCCTAAATGGACCTTAGTGGATGCTAGAACGTTCCAGCCAGTCCAGCACTGGGAGAGTGGTGTGTGACCTGGAGTCTCCGCGTGTCGCTCTGCCCAACTGGAGTAGTACTGGATTGGCTGGGATGGCTCGTCTTATTCACTGCGGTTCATTCGAAGATCGGGAAACGGAGCGGAATGCCCGCTGAAAAGCTCTTTGTTTTCTTCTAGTGAGAAAGCGCGTGTATCTGTGTGTATGTGTGCATGCGTATGTATGTGCGCATGTGCGTGCGTGCCAGCATAGCCTCTTCTATACTGACAAAGCCTGGCAGATAGTCTCTTGACATGGCCGACGAAAGTGAAGAGGTAGAGCAGCAGACAAGAGTGATGTAAGGGGTGCCCCGCTGCGGCGAGACGCCGAAACACTCTTGTCCCGAGCGATGCAATGTCCGGAAGTGCTTCACGCGTTCCTCGGGCTACCGCTCCTTTTCTCGTCGGGTTTGAAAACCACTTTTCAGGTCCTCGCCGCTGCAAAAGCTGTGCGCTGAATACCAGACTCCCTGAGAAATGCTCTGTGATACCAGATCCCCGTGCTCCAAATCTGCGACCGGGCTCTCTATGGCTCCGTCATCGAACTGCCAGGCTTTGTGAGTATAGAGGAGGCTATGGTGCCAGCCTACATGTGCGGTGAAGGAAATAGGAAGCCGTGGTTTGCTGCTCTTCGCTTTCGCTGCCTGAAGCTTCCAACAATGCCAAAAAAAGGTCCCAAATAGCGTGCTGATTCGGCAGTAGACTAAACATTTCCTTTGCTACTCGACCGATGTGGATATGTTCTTCTGTTAACCGTGTGGAAAGCAGGTAAGAAGACACTTTTAGGTACCTAGTTTCGGAGAAAAACCAAAACTTGATCGAACGACGATTTAGCGAATGAAATCGAAACCTCGACGTTTCATTGAATTACGCTGTAGCGAATGGCAGCTTCGTTTCCCCTGATCGACAGCGAGGGGTAACCGCGCCAGTTTAAAAGCCTAGCTCGTCACTGCCAAAAAACAGCCTACTCGCTAAAATGGTATTCGCAAAAATGTTCGTCCGCTGAAATATTTTCTAATCGCTAAAATGTCATTTGCTCATATAATATGGACCAAGAAAAACACCCGCATCTTTATTAAGGAGATGATGTAGATGTATTTACCTAATGAAAGGTTTACTAGTGTATGAATTGATAAAGAATTTCCTGCACAAAGTCCAAAAGCCCCTACAAAACTGTCTTTCTTCCCTTACCCCCCCCCCCCCCCCCCCCTTTCCCCCCCCCCCCCAGTGGCCGAGACAGGCACATACATTTGTAATGCGGGAGTTTCCTGAATCCTGGCTTGACCCTCCAAAAACACTTCAAGTAATTTTTATTTGTTTTTTGAAACCTATTAGCCCCGAGAACGAGCACAACCGTTGCGGTAGTTGCAGCGTGCTGATTGGTCGCTGTGTCGTCTCCGTGACGTCACAGTGAGAAAAGCGACCTTGTTCCTTTGAGATTAGGATCGCACGAATTAAACTGTACTCACAGTATTCAAAGACCAAGCAGAAAGAATATTCGAAGTTACCATCAGCCATTACCGGACCGTTCGCAAGGTGATTCAGGAAAAAATTATCTCCGTGACGTCCCGGAAAGGGACCACCAAAAGGAGTCACACAAACTTTGACGCTAATTGAAATTTTAATTAATAAATTAACTATACTCAGTAACAAGACACAACGCACAGTGTCGTTTTATTGGATTACTGATCTACGGAACATGCTCGTTGCCTCCCGTCATGCTTCGGTTGGGCATGTACAACTGAAACTCGCGTTGGGGGCGAGGCAACTGAAATACCCCTTACCTTGCGCGACATAATCGGCAAATTAACTCTAGAGAGATGAATAGTGTGCAGTATCTCACGATGTCCCCCATAAACAGCACACACCCAATTCGGGCACGAGTTGTAGTTCACCCGACAGCCCTGCGCCCTGTTACCTAAGCGCAGGACGGCGCACTACGCTTTTCAACATATCGTAATGTTGTTTTTTTACAGATTCCATTCGAAAAGAAGTGCCACCTGGAACAACACGAGAAAACAGCAGGACATCAAGCCAACGCAGAACGCAACGTGCCCTCAACGTCCAGGCAGTCATTTTTTAGAGAAATCCTCACGGATGGAAAGAAGGACGCATTCTACGCAGAGTTGTGCGAAGCGTTAGTCGCCGCTAATATTCCTTGGGCGAAAGTAGAAAACCTAGTTTTCAAAAAATGTTTACAAAAATACTCCAGCCATACCGTACAGTCGAAGTCGACACTGCGCAAGAACTACCTGTGGCATATGTACGAGGAAACATTGAAGAAAATCGGAGATGAACGAGATTTGTGCATTTGGGTCTCCGTAGACGAAACGACAGATGCGACTGGGCGCTTTGTCGAGCATTTCATAGTTGGGAAGGTTGTAGCAGACGAAAGAACGACCTCTTTTCTTGTGTTCCAAGACGCTAGAGAGAACAAATTGGGAGACCGTGGCATACTTTGTCAACGCGTCCTTGGAGGTGCTATAACCAACTGGATCGGAAGGCAGCCGGGTGTTGCTACTTTACACAAATGCGGCGGCTTATATGCACAAAGCTGCCCTCCTCCTGAAGGCTTTCTACCAGCGGATGTGGTACGTCACCTGCCTCGCCCACGGCATTCACCACATTTGCGAAGAGCTAAGAAAATCCTTCAAGCATGTAAACAATCTCGTTGCTGCTGTGAAGGCTTATGTTTGTGCATTTAAGGAACAGCTACCCGGGGTGCCTCTTCCAGAACCCATCGTGACGCGATGGGGAACGCGGCTTAAAGGTTTAGAGTAACACAGTACTATATTTCCTAGTGTGAAGATGTTCATGAATGGGTCTCCAGTAGAAGATATAGTGTCTCAGTCAGGAAGGCTCAAGATGTCCTGCGCGAGGACACTCTCGAAAATGACCTGGAGTATTCGAGCTACAATGTCACGTTTCTGGTGGACACAATCAAGAGCCTCGAAAGTGCTGGCGAAATTCTGGCTCGGAACATCGGGCTCATTTCGAACGTTCAAGAACTAGTCGACGCCGTCCCCGCAGGCCCTGCTGCTGTAAAAGTTTGTTCAAAGCTTCAGTCCGTCTTGAGAAAAAATAGTGGGTTTTGTGTACTCAAAGAAGACTCGAAGGTTCTCACCGGGGAACACTCCAGGGTACCAGAGGGTGTGGAAGCCTTGAATATTCCTAAGTATAAGTACGCCCCACTCATGTCAGTTGACTTGGAACACTCTTTTTCAGCGTACAATATGGTTTTAAGCGACAACAGGCAGAAGTTTGAACCCAAGAATCTTGATATGAAGTTTGTTTGCTATTGTTTTCATAATTTTTCCCATTGTTCCTAGTTGTACTATGTACAGCATGGGACAACTTAGTACCGATGTGGGCTTAGTCGACTTTTTTGTTCGAATGTTTGACAAATTAAATGGTAATTCCTATTGTACCACTTTATTCTGCATTTCTTTGAATGGCAGAGGCCTTAAATGCTTTCAAAAGCACCCTGTGAATAAAAACTGATTGTGCCTATAAATGCCTATTATGAAGTTTTTAGTGCCTTTTATAGGCGCCTAAAAGTGGCTTTTTTAGTGCCTAAACATCCGGCCTCTAGTGATGAGCATTGGCAGCACAAACCTGCAGCAAAATACATAACAGCAAGCTCCTTACCACAGGTTAAGAAGGCTAATGAGGATTTTTTTTCTCCTATGTTTTGTGTGCCAGTTAGCGCACAGAGCGAAAACATATAAGTGTACCCGTTTCATACAAGGACTATTATGAACATTAAGGATTAGTAAGTCTAAAAAGTACTTAGCTAAAGCAAAACAAATAATTTCATTGCTCAACCTAATTTCAAAGCTCGACCTAATTTGTGATAAATACATGGTCTCTAAAAATTGAGTAATTAAATATAAATATGAAGCCTTCAAAGATTAGTGAAGCTAGCTGCTGACGGCCTAAAAGTCTTCCGAAAAAAAGTAGCTATGACACACATTTTCGAAATCTTCCGACCAGCTTTGACTGATTTCAGATTTTACCTCAGTCTTTCAACAGCATCAAATGAGATTAATTCACCATCTAGAGTGCATTACAGGAGGGGGGGTATGTATAAAAAGTAATAGCAGCACTTCAGTAGAAGTAATCCTTGACACTAACAAAGAGGACGTTCTGGACTGCTTTATTGAACTTGGATGCTTCTTGACCTTGAGAGTGACACAATCTCCTCACCCTGGCCCTGTCCTTGGTGCTTTTTCCCACTCCCAGCCTGGGCACACCTCGGTTGAGGCCCTCCAGCATGACGCACGCCTTGCACACCTCCTGGCTCGAGATGTAGCCACATCGGCTGCACACGCCTGACGCAGGGGAGAGAGAGAGAGAACAACACACCGGTCAGACAGTTCTCACAATCCTCTCTGCCATCGTTAGAAACCTGACATGACCCCACATGACATAGCTTGACACCACATTGGTGGCTTCACAACTTGTGAGGCAAAGCAGCTCTAACTGCCTTCATATATATTGTCACGAATGACAAATGACGAGGCGAAGAATAACTGAAGAAACTAAACGTTTAATGAGGCGAACTTGTGCCCAAAACAAAATAGAAGTAAGTTAGTGTCGCAGGCGTCGATGTCAGCGAAACAGCAGGATCGAGCGCTGGAGCGAGACTGACTCCGCTCGCCATGCGGAGTCTCTTGTACCCTCGTGGGTTTCTGGAACATTCGGCGTAGAACTTTCGGTGCGTAGAACATTCAGAACTCAACCAGACGAGAACGTTTTTGAACTTACGAGAACGCCAAGTTGAAAAAATATATAAAAGAACATTCTGCACTTGCAGTTACTTTTAGATACACAGCTCACAGAGTAACTCATTTAAATTTCTAAAAGACACCCAGTGAATGACAAAGCATAAAAAATGTCTGTTTTCAAAGATGTGATTTGTACATGAACCAATTTCAGATGAGATCATCTTCTCTATCATTTACAAGGCTCATTTTGAAGATTACAGTGACTATAGTCGATGACAGGTTAAGAGTTCGGGGGAAGCTCCTTCCTCCTCTTTCCACTTTAGCAAAGAGAATGCTTGAGAGGGGGTGACCCCATCTCCAGCATTCGCTCCGCTAAAGTGAAAAGAGGTGGGAGGAGCTTTCCCTAAAATCTACACCTGTCACCGTCTGCATGGAAAGTTGGTGTGCAGGCCATGTTTATAAAAAGTATTAATTATAGCTAAGAAAATGCATTACTGTAAAACCCTTAATGTTCGCGAGCCCCTAATTTTCGCGAATTTCGCGATTAGAAAATTTCGCGAACTTTAAGGGCACGCGAACATTTTAAGAAAGAATTGACTTTGAAAAGAATGCTTGAACCGCAAGCTTTATTTTCATAGTTTGATGTGGATGATATGTTCCATTTGAACTACACTGCAGCACAGACCTGTGCAATATCGCATTTCTCAAATGCGCTACGGGCAATGTCAGGCTGGTCACGAAGCAAACGCCACACTTCAATCAACCACACGGCATGTCGTGGTTTCATTGATGAAGTCGTCAAGCTCACTTGGATGTCTTCCTTGTTTGTCAGCTGACCAGTGATGGTAATACCAAAACGTGAACTTCTTCTTCATCTCAGACTTGAATATGCTATTGAAGTAAACATCGAGGGGCTGGAGGTGGCTTGTGCATCCTGCAGGTATAAACAAGCAAAGAATGTTATTCTCTCGAAGCTTTTGTAGCACACTGTCCGTTCGATGGGCTGCGAACACGTCGAATATACACAGAGCTTTGGCGTCAGGAAGTAGTCCAAGAGTCTTTCTTTGCTGGTTCAAATAGGGTATGATAATGGTGTCGATGTACCGCAGCATTGTGTCGGTCGTGCTCCAGTGGTTTGGGGAATGCCAGATGTCCCAGGAGTCCGGAAAATCTATCGCTGCATGGCATCTCGTTGTCTTCCTTATGTATATAACCTGTGGCGGCAGGACGGCTCCGCCGAGAGCCAGTGCAAACAGGACAGTAATCTCTCTTTTGTCCTCGCGTCCCACCACGGAGATTTGCCGAGAACCTCGTTCTTCAAGAGTCCAGTCGCTTACCGGCACTAGCTTGTAACCTTTTTGGTCCCAGTTAGTGATCATGTCTTCTGCAATTTTATTTTCGCGAACGACATTTTCTACCTTTGCTAGAAACTCGCTCTTGATGTTTTCAAAATCCGTTGGAACTTTCCCCGCTGTTCGCGTTGCTTTTCTACGATCAAGATTCATTCTTTTCATCATAGACTCGGCCCACTTCCGGCCAAGTGTTAACGAGCCACCGTTCTCAGGAAGCTTACTCGGCTGTTTCACCTTTACGATTCCCCAAGCAGCGGCGATGATGATCGTACGATTAACGATTCCTCCCCTTTCTCGAAGTTTCCGAATGTAATCTTGCACGTCTTGATCCAAGTTGCCGAGCTTCAGCTTTCTTCCCCGTGTTGCATGCGGCAGCACTTCAAGGGGCGACTTGCTGAGTTTGATTTTACGTAGGTACGAATCTCTCATAGAGCGAACGGTGCTTTCACTTACAGGGTGTCCCAGGATTCTTGTCATCTTGATTGCGGCTGCTGTGTTGCCTTGCTCCAGTGCAAGACGGGCGATCTTGGCTCGCGTCGTCTCGTCGTACGTCCCGTAGGTTTTTCTTCGCTTGCTTGGATTGGCGTCTTGTTGAAGGCATTGTACAACAAGGTTGTTGGCGGCTGCGCATGCCTCTTGGTCAGAGGGCTTCACGTAAGACTGAGGTTCTGGAAGCAAAATTCCCACATTCACAGGCTTAAACCAGCGGTACAAGCTCATCTCTGAACCACGCCGATCCACAGGCAATAAAAATCTGTAGAGGCGAATTTTCTTAACCTGGTTAAATAGAGACGGAAAAGGGGGAGGGAACCCCAAAACAACCCTCTTTGCGCAGTGTATACCCTCCGATGGGATAATGACAACCTCCGCGGCGATCTCCTCTCCTCTTATCTTTGAACCCTGCCTGTCCGACCCAGTTCGAACAGAACGCATCTTTTCTTCCCGGACCACGCTTATAGATTTTAAGGACAAGTGACACGGAAATGTTAATTTCCGTGTCACTTGTCGTCTGGGCCCACATCGCACCGGTGCAGTGCGGTTCGTGGTACACGGAAGGCTAGAGGGGAGAGGGGAGCCTCCTTCTCTCCCTGCCAGTCTTTCGTGTACTAAAGTGGAAAGAGTTTACTGCACTGGACGGTTGCGGTGCGGGCCCAGACGAATTGGCCATTAGGCTTTGAAATGAACTTGTACTTCAACTTACAGTAGATACAATGGGACACAACGTGGGGGAGAGGGGGCGGGGGGGGGGGAAGAGAGTTCGGAGGACGCTTCTTGTCAAGGCTGCCAAGGTCACTGGATTTTCCATTCCTCGGCACGCCATTTAGGGCGCGAACATGCAGCCTCAGATCAAGAATTCGCGAATTTAAGTGGCCGCGAATATGTCGCCTTTGCCCGATTCGCGAAATATTGGGGCCGCGAAATTAAAGGGGTTTACAGTATACAGTGAAGCTTCTCCCACTTAGATACAGATGGTGTAAGAGAGGTCCAAGTTACAGAGGTGCTTATTGTGGGATATGTGGTTTGTCAGATCTCTGATTCTGTGTGTGCTTAATGCTATGCGGAGAGCAAGTCGTCTGCTTTTTGCACAGGAGTGGCGGTGACGTCAGAATGATGTAGAGCTCTGATTGGCTTTGATTGAAAGGATAGTGGGTAGACCTCAATGCTAGATGCCTTGAAGTCTACCCCCTATTTTTTTTACTCAGCCAATAAGAGCTCGGCATTCTGACATCATCACAACCCCTGTACAAGAAGCAGACAAACCTGTGCTCGACAGAGTTATGATTCTGCATTTACAAATAAATTTTGAGAAATGCGATAGACTCTCAAGTAAATATTCACACAATTCTGATTTAGCTTGAAAGTTGATATTCTCACAATCCTGGTTCTGGAAAATAAAGTTTGATTTCTCTCTCCTAAGAATGGTCAGTAAAATTTTCAATATCCTTCTGTTATCACAGATTTTCCTAATGTACATTGTGATAAAAAATTAGGCTTGTCTTAGGAAGTCCACAATCCTGTACCATGAGAAGCTGGAAATCTTATGACTTATTGGGACTGGTGTTACAACGCATATCGAGGAGCTGTAATTGAAAAGTAATGCCATTCTGGAATTTGAGACTCTGGCTTCCATATATATTGTCACGAACGACAAGTGAAGAAAGTTGAAACTGTGTCAAAACTGATGAAACTAAAGGTTTAATGTGGTGACTTTGTGCCAAAACAAAAGATACATTAACGGGCTTTGTGGGCATCAAGGTTGGTGTAGCAGCAGGATTCAGCGCAGGTGAAAGGCCGACTTGGTGCTGCATGCTACGGCTTTTTTTTTAAAACAGTCTATGTTCCTGAAGGCTCTTTCCCTGAAGATACCATAACCAATGAGAATGAAATGGAACTTTCCAGCAAGGCAACGAAAGGTAAAATGCAAAATGCAACACGGGATTTGAACCGGGTTCATCTGCGTGGGAGCTGTGTGCACTGCCCGCTCGGACATGCACGTGGCAATATCGCATTTACTCGAGTAATCAAAGCATTATTGTGGGAACCGTGTGTTTTCCCATCTTTCCATCTAGGCCTAGTACATGCAGGCCGTCGGGACTACCATAGCGACGGCTTCCTGCATACGAAGCAAGGCCGCATTCCTTGAAGAGGGCGGAGTCTCCCTCACCCTCTAGGGTGCATGTGCCACCGGCACCTTGGGAATGATAGTGGATGCGACCCATATTCAAGTGAACCTACAACTGGCAGCCCCCATTTCCCGCAGGTTATAAAGCCGGCCCCCAAACACCCCAAACGGGGGAGGGGGACGAGTGGGGGGAGACTTACTGGAGGAGGCTCTGGTCATCGAAGCCTCTATTTTTTTTTTTTTTTTACACCTTTCCCATACCCACGAATCTGCCTAGTATAGCAGCGTGGGGCCTCCAGGAGATTCTGCCAGATAAGACAGTGCCGTCCTTGTACTTTTCTTTGTTGTTGGCCGACGGGTGAAGCGTGGTGGCCAACAAAGCCAATAAACTTGCCTTCTAAATCACTGTGTTGTTGAATTGTCCCTTCTATCGGAGCCTGACAGGAGTTTTTGGATGGACCCTACCGTAGCAGCATACTAAATAGCGAGCTACGGAGTGGGCTCTACTTAGCAGTGGTCTTCAGGTAAGTGGTATCCCATACTATTTATGAATGAAACCCGTGCATTCCCTTTCCCCCTGTGGAGCATGTGGACAGCCAATCGTTGCAACTGACAGGAGTCCAGCAACTTATGGGGCAGAGAAAACATCCTAATGAAAAAATTGCTTCCTTCGCAGATGGCACCGTCATGGAGTATAATTTTTTCGGCCTCTTTATGTGCAATATTTCTCATGCAGAATGGAATTATTCGTTGCATCTGTGCTCTGTGGGAGAGGAGACGCACAGACCTTGTTCATAAAAAGCGCATAGATGACTCAAGTAAAACCAGAGCATAAGAAAAAGAGACTCCTAAAATGGAAAGAAACACTGTGCAAAATTTGAACAATTAGGCAGCACCTGAGCTGCATGAAAAGCTTTAAATACGACAGCCCGTTTCATGACCAATCAATGTGCTGGACAATAATATTAGTATATTTTATATTCTAGGGCAAAAATATATATTTTGTTTTCTAAAAAGATGTAAAATAAGAAAGATGAATATTTTAACAATCATTGTGTTTCATACCTAATACTCCAAAACGTGAAAATTACCTTCTTGGAAAAAGTAAGAATTTGTATCATCAAAATCCCAGGAAATTCAGAATTTTCGGAACCAAAATAAACTTGGAAAGCACCATTTCAAGTTTTCCCGAAATAAAGTCCCAAAAACAAACCCTCGGCAGCAAGATCAATCAGTGGTGCCTCAGAAGTGAGGTATGGTGTGCCTCGTGTTTGTTTAAATCCGGCATCATTTCTGCGAAAGATGCAATCAACAGGTCTGTCCAACGCAGTAGCGGCCATCAACAAAGAGCCACGGAGGCCACGGCGGCGACTCTGATCAAAGCTATTTAGCCTTTCCTGGGCGGTGGGATATATAGTTCCCACCCACGCTTGATCTGTACTGGGCTCAAGGGAAGGCGAATTCCCACCTATTCCCACCATCCCAGGCGAAAATCAGTCCACTTCCAGCTGGATTATGGAACTGGAAATGAGGTAGTCCAGCTGGATTCCAGCTGGGTCCAGCTGGAATCCAGCTGGACTGCCTCATTTCCAGTTTCATAATCCAGCTGGAAGTGGACTGATTTTCGCCTGGGATTGTACTGTTCCGCCATCTAGCGGAAGTCATGTCGCAAAAGAAGAATATACTATGCTGGTGCCTACTTTTCCGAAACATTCCCGAGCACAGTGTTCGCAGGCCTTTGTACTTGTGAGGCTGGCTTCTGATATCTACTGATGATTAGGGCTTTAGAAGCTATGTAACCTTCGCACTTACAAATCAGGTGCTCTGAGCAATCAAATGAATCTGAAAATTCTGAAAGCACATGTGCCACAAGCAACTTTCTCGGTATTTGTCGAAGTGGGAAGTATAGTTGCTGTGGCCTAGGAGCAACTCTCCCATGCAGCTTTCGGAGCTTCAGTTCTTAAAAGAAACAAATATTTTTGTTTCTAGATGGCTTCAAGAAAGAGAGTACATTAAGTTGCAGAAAAGTGAGCTTCAGCTTCTGCAGTTTCTCTCTTCAACAATGAAATAAATCGTTTGACTATTTTCTGAGCAGCTGTTGTGCCATGGGAGGCATATTTCTCACCCTGGTATCTTTTCTGTGCTCTGCGGGAAAAAATCTGAACTTGGCACAGAGCTCTTATTTTTGCTCTTTCATACGAAAGAGAGAAAAAAAAAAAGTTTACCGTAGGGCCTACAAAAAGTTGCTTGTAACAGGGTTATGGAGTACCCACTCCTTTATAACTTATTAGAATGAGTGCTAAAAAAAAAACTTGACCTGGCAGCAAATTTGTGGCTTTTAGCTTGACAAGTATGTACCACGCCGTAGAAGCTCAAGTGAGTGCACGCCGATGTAGTGAATGTGCTTTTGTTGGACGGTTCCGAAGTACCCAGGTCAATATCACGAGACTTTCTCTTATGGTGAAAATGACGCATGTGTAGCTGTGCGACAACGAAAATGGGAGAGCAGCGAAACCAGAGCTGTGGCACCAGGGACGGGAAGGACGTAATCAACGACGGCTCCTGAGAGCTTCCGAGAAGCGACTTGCCGGTAGAGGCTTGCCGATCGCCCGCAGTGTGAACAATGGTCGCATGTCGCTAGTTGCTCGTGCAACCGCTGTGAGTAGCAAGTGCGAACTCGCCTTCACACATGCAGAGTGCATGTACGGGCCTGTGCAAATTATACTTGGCAACTAAGCAAAGGTATTACTGACGGTAACCGGTCAGAAATAATGACATATTCATAAATCTATCAGAAGTTCTATAATTTCTTTTTTAAGTTTGAATATCTAAAACAATACCACTCATATTTTCTCACATAAAACCTGCATCAATGTTTATAGAAAATCAAAGGCAAAGTAGGGGTGCGGGTAATACTTGAATTTCAGCGGGCAGCGCAGCTTCATGACAATGTGTGCAAAATCGTAGGGATCGATTCTTTAGAGTCCCCCATCCCTGGGTTCACCTAAGGACTTTCTACTCCCCGCCTTCTCCTCCTTTTTAGAGCAAAGCTCTTAGGCGCCCGTTTCCGTGTTTCGCAGCGTCGCAGTCGGTGTCGGCATAACCGCGCCAAATTTAGCGGGAAAAGTGACGTCATGTGACCTCGATCAACACCAATTCAATTTCCCGCTAAATTTAGCGGGGAATTCAATTGCTGTTGAGGTCACATGACAAAATTTGGTGGGAAAATTGACATCTCGTGACCTCAACACCAATTCAATTCCCCGCTAAATTTAGCGGGGAATTGAATTGCTGCTGAGGTCACGTGACGTCAATTTTCCCGCTAAATCTAGCGAAGAAACAGAATTTGTTCATAGGTGCTGTGACACCAAGTCATGTGACGTCATTTTCCCCGCTAGATTTAGTGGGGAAACCGGATTGGTGTTGAGGTTACGTGGCATCAATTTTTCAGCTAAATTTAGCGGGGAAACTGTGGGAGGAGGGGAGGGTATGGAGGAGGAGGAAGGGAGGGTATGGAGGAGGAGGATGGGAGGGTACGCAGGAGAAGGACGTGAGGGTACCAAGGGGGAGGAGGAGGGGAGAGGAAAAAGAAAAGGGGAGGAGGAAAGGAGCAGAGAAGGAGAATGGAAGGAGGAGAGGGTACATAGGAAAAGGAGGGGCATACCCTCCCCTCCTCCTCCTCCTCAAGAGCTGTGCTCTACTTTCGCATTACAGAGATTTGTAAATGTCTTAATTTTTTCAGGTAGCCATCTTTGCCTTGTTTTCGCGGACTCCGAGATGTCAATTGACACTCTGCGCCATCCCCGCTGTCAACAAATCCATTGCGGAAAGATTACAGGCTGAGCGGCACGCCGGAACTATGACCGCTAGGATGCTGACTAGTCATGCGTGGGAGAATGGAGCAAGAATGAGACCCTGCCAACTGCAAGCCATGACCAATGATTAGGGGTGTGCGAATATTCGAAACTTCGAATACTTCGCGAATAATGCTTGCTATTCAATTTCGATTCGCTTCACACTTTTGCTGATCGAAGTATTCGAGTTCTTTGAATACTTCGAAAACTACGAATAATGCGGAGCTCGCTGATTAGTGTTGACTCGCGGTCGAGTTCCCTGTTTTGTTTTTAGACTACGGAGTATGGTTTCGAGCTTGGCGAACAGAAAAAGCCAACCTAAGTGCCTTTCTTTTTGTATGAAGCACTGGAAAGTTATCTGCACGCGGTGGCGCGATCTGTCTTTTGCTTGCCATGATGTCTGTATTGCGGAGTTGGCGAAGTGGTCAAGGCGCAAACGCTGCGATAGATTTGATGAGGGACTACGATTTGCAACGGCACGTGCATCGTCGTGAGCACACAAAAGCGATTGTGCACACTCACTACAGTAGCCGAGGCAGCCAAGGTGCTATGGATTCGGATATGGACACGAGCCAGATATCAGCGATATCTGGCTCGTGTTATTTTTTGCTTGATTTTCCGGTTCATCAGTTTGCCAGTATTTATTTTGTTATCTATTTCTACTCGTTTTCACTGGAAAAAGTGGGACTTGCTCCCTCTGCCAAACAAAAACAAACAAACAACGTATTCTTAATTTATTGCTTCTTTGTGGCAGCCTCTTTTGGCAGAACTATTACACAGGGGAAGGAATGGCGCAAAGTCAGTGCGGCTGCGCGGCGTGATCGCACGATCTGCAACTTTGTTGTGGCCTGCCGACCCGCCTCCGCTTGTGTACTTCTGTTTACGTTCACGTGGTCGCGTTTAACCGCGTAAAAAGATTTTGCACGAAGTCGGTGCAGCTGTGCGACGCGATCTTCAACTTTGTATTGTGGCTTGCCGACCCGGCACTGCTTGTACACTTCCGTTTACAGTCACATAGTTTCGTTCTTCCTTGACGCAGTCTCCGACTGCGTTGTGGCTTGCCGACCCGCCTCCACTTGTGTACTTTCATTTACGTGCTGTAACTTCACTCCTTGATTGACTGATCTTTTATTTCATGTTTTTTATCAGTCACATGAGTGGCATTTTTGTTATTGCAATCAAATTGACCTTTACATAAAGGTTTGTTAAAAAAAAACAGTTGTGGTATGATTGAGCGTTCTTGTTTAATTCACACCAAATAAAAAATATTTGTTTTAAAAAATGTTCTTATTCAAAACTACTATTCGTATTCGAAAATATTCGATTCGATTCGATTCGTAACATTTATTATTCGATTCGATTCGCTTCGAAAGATTTTGGTATTCGCAAACCTCTACCGATGATTGTTCTGCGATCCGAAGACTGTTGCAGTGGTGTGATTGGTCTAAGCCATTTTGGAGCACCTTTCGGAGCAACCAAAACAGTGTTTTGGAGCAGCAAATGTGGCCTTTGGAGTAACCAAAACAGTGTTCTGGAGCAGCAAAAGTGGCTTTTGGAGCAGCCAAGACTGTTTCGGAGCTGCAAAAGTGGCTTTTGGAGCAGGTATTTTTTGAAAAATAAAAATATTCATTTTAAGTGCTGTACAAACAAAGGGCACTTTGTGTTGTGTTGTGTTCTGATGCGACGACGGAACTCGCTGCTTAGGTTTTTACTGCTGAGACATCCCACAAGTGTACAGTGCTGTAGGCATTGCTGAGCAATTCCGAAAACCCGCTTGCGAACGTTTTACTGGTTTCTGACGTGCCAGATTTTCGTCAAAAGTAAGCAAACATAATACAATGCATTGCAAGCGCCCGGCTGGTGCCGCTGTCGGGCAATCATGCTCGCATGCACGTGAGGGCAACTTCGGCAGGCTTGCAGTTGCGCACGCTTCGTCGCGCGAGCGGAAACAATGGCTATTCGATCGAAACTGACACCATGCCACTCCGCTCCGTCGCCAACTGATTCCCAAAATTGTATGCAAAATGTAACTGTCGAGCATATGACAAAAAACAGTCCAGCGGCGCGTGCTTGCCAGGCCGACAAACAAAGTAGTACAAGCTAAACACACACACACCAAAAAAGAACATGAGCGCATCGACGCAAGACATCGCGAGCCACGGTCAAAATGTTCTTGGGGCGCTTTGTGCAACGACTGAACTTGAGACAAACAAGCGCGCTGTGCGGGTTCAGCTTGCAGACATTGCCTTCCTTGCTTTAGCTCACCTCTCTACCGGGGTACCTCTCGAAAGAAAGCCCGAGAGAAACCTAGGTAATTAATACTTCGACAAAACAGTCTTTTGAGTTAAAGAGGGATTTCTTTAGTAACATATGATTAAAACAAGAAAAGGAATGTTGATGAACTTGCGGCGGTATTTTCATTTTAGAAAGCGCCACATTTGCAGCGATATGGCGACGGCAAGACCCGACGTCGCGCGACCACCGTGACTGGAAGGTAGAGACCAAATATAGTTTTCCCACGGCCGTTCCTTTCAGGAGCGAGTGCTTCAGCTCACAAAGTAACTCCTGCCACGCAAAAACGCGGTTTCGTTTCACAGAATGACGGCATGGCTGGTACCCAGCATGCTAGCGTCAGAGCGTCCGCACACACCCGCGTCAATTGTTGAAAGTATTAAAAAAATATAGACGCGAGACGAGACCCACGACACAACGAGAGCGTGAGACGGCGGGAAAACCATGCCAGACCGGATGGACGATTGATGCAGGGTACTTTGTGTCTGGCGGCCGCTTGTGCCACATAACCCACGCATGCTCAATTACGGTACTCAGTTTAGTTTCGGTTTTGAAAGGCGACCGAAATCGTTTTTTTGGCGCAGGTTTGGTGCAGATTACCCATATCTTGACAAAATGTAGCAGGATGTAGAAGGGTTAGCCCCTTGGCGCAGCAATCACATCACTACTGTTGCATACTCCGAGCTTGAAAAAGTGATTGCAGAGTTCATTGAGGAGAGAAGAGAATGATGTGATGCTATGCAATTTAAACCGATATTTGCACCCTCCTAATAATTAGTTTCCCAAACAATAATGACTTGGATGCAAAGTGGCAAGTGGTGCTGCCAGTGAATCCTCCATCTGCCTGTCTCTGCTCTATTCATGTGTCGAAATAGGACTTACTTTTCTCGTCATTCATATTTCTGGCAAGGAGCAGCATCTGCATGATTTCAACTAAGCTAACATGAAGTTATCTGAACAAAATTCGCAAAGATAGGCATTCATGATGTTAAAATGACTCATAAAAGATGCGCATGCTATACCAGATAGTTCAGTGAATGTTTCCGTTGTCCTTTTCCTTGCAGGTTGATACAAATCAAAAACCACAGTAGAAAGGTTACCCACCTTGTTGTGGAAGCCTTGATGCCCTCCTTGACAGCCATGCACTCTCCAGAATGGATGATGTCTGTACACAAGTATATGTATGAGTTGTTAGTTCAGGCTCCTAACAGCTCTTTTAGTTAAATATTGTAAGGATTTCTACTGGGCAGCATTTCTGAAGACTACATTTTTTTGTCATTAATCTTGCTCTGCCTGAAAACCAGAAATACGTTTTCATGACTTTATTCTTTATTCATGTTGGTCCTGCAGCACCATCAGGCATTATCGCAGGGGGCGAATAAACATGAGAAAAACAGCTCAGCATTCGGGGCCCAAACAATTTCGCAAGACAAGGCATTCCAGTCCTTAAAGGGGCCCTGCAAGGACTTTTTTACTGGTTTTTAATTTGCACCGAATCTGAGCGCACTGAACGTAGTAACTTAGTGAAACTTTTTTTTTCTCGAAATTCGCTTTATTTTAAAAGTTATAGGCAAATTAAGATTACAAAAACAAGCAAAAAAAATAACCTCCCTCATGACGTCCTTGGTTGCTCGAGTGGCCGTGAACTAGAGGAGGGGTAGTGAGCTCAGCGACCGCTCACGGATGCCGCACTCCGTGTCGACGGCGCGAGAGGGCGCCACTAAAACATGTTCTGGATAGGCTGTATGCAGCGAGCAGCCAGAGCGGCTCTCATTGCATTTGCTGCGCGATTAAACACTAATTCGGCATGACACTTCATTGGCCACAAACGACAGCAAACACGGGGTAAAGATCAGTTCAGAATGGGAGCCACTTCGCGCTGCCATACCGCGAAACGGCTAAACCGCAAGACAAAGCTTCTCGCCGAAGGCCTTCGGAACGCTCGGAGCCGGTCGGATCCTCCTGTGTCCTTATGACCGCAGCGCCGCCGCGTACATCTGGGACCTTTCCGTGTCGGCGCCTGATCCCACTACTCCTTTCTAGTATGCGCCGCCTTTTCCATCGCTTGGTGGCGGGTATGTCGACGGGTCATTTCTTGTTTTCGTACTTTATAAACTGCCTTTGTTTCTTTTCTAATCTAAAATACTGAACAAAAACTACTTTTATAAATAACTGAATCGGTTCGCGCCACTTATATTTTGTATTTCGACTAAAAAGAAACTTTTAGCGGCTCTGACCAGTAGTAAGACCAGGACCAAACACGTCACATATCGCGCGCTTTCGGTACCGCGGGTCGCCCTCGTCGGTAGAGGAGGTTTCCGCGTCGTCCAGTTAAAATATGACGCACTGATATTTAGTTCCTCTCTCCGTGCCCGTTGGTTTGCCCGAACCCCAAGAGACGTGGAAACCGCAAAAAAGGTAGACGCTTAAATATGATTGCAGGGCCCCTTTAATGGATTTTACAAAAAAGAAATGTTTGCCCAACTCCGTCCTGGTGAGAAGTTCCCGTATTTTATATATGTGATAATTTCTTTTGGATAGATAATTTGGAGGTAAATAGATAAGATGAACTCTTAATGCCTGTTGTATTATTATTAGTGATGGACCGAATCTGCCGAACTTCAGAATTGGCAAAGTTCGGCACATGCCAAACTTTTAAAAAAAAGTTTGGCAAAGATTCGGCAAAAATTTAGCAAATGTCTGCGCACGAGCGAGAACGCGACGGGTCCATGGATTGCAAATGGACGCCGTGCGGTCGTGCGATTACCATCGGACAGTGTAGTATTTCCAGCGGTTACGGCGAGGTGTGGAGTAGGCAATATGGTAACTGCACGTTTGTGAGCCTTTGCAAGTGTGGTTCTCTTCAATATTGTATGCCTCAAGAACAGAAGATCAACCAGTAATTTACGCAGTCCACTGCGCAAGTGACAGATGATGCGGTACATTCTCGATAACGCGACATTTCATTTTACAGTAAAACCTCGTTAATTCAGATCTCATGGGACCGGCAAAAATGTCAGAATTATCCGAAAGTCGAAATATCGAAAGGACAAAGAAAACTGCGCGAAAACGTTTCCCTGTGACATACCTTTATTCTGAGAAGAAATCTGTTATTACCGCCTGCTTTCTGGACGACACTTGGGCGGAGACGGCAACTTTCGTTAGCGCGGTCGAGTGCTCCACCGCACTCGCACTGTCGGAGCTACGCATCCCGTGCGCTGACGATTTAGCACAGCAAGGCCTCTTCTAGTTTCGGGTGCACCAACTTCCACGGCCGCTTTCTTTTCGCGTTGAACTTCTCGCTCTCGAAAGCCCGTAGGATATCGGCCTCAATTTTCACGTACGTGGCCAAACTGCTTCTCTTGACGTCGTAACTTTCAATCACTTGTCGAGAGACGCCGTCCTCCAAGGTCCTTAGTATTTCCACTTTCGTCGCTCAATTCTTAGCCTCGTACAGCTGCAACGGAAAACGAGTAGCGCAACTGACCAATAATCGGAGCGGCAAAATCGCGACACCCGGCACTATTTTTCCCGAGCGCGCGGACAGCGAGAGTGCTAGTCACGTTGCATTTTACAACGTGGGGGTGGCCGGTTAAAATAGCGGGCTTTAGGATCCCCGCGTTGAGGCATGAAACGTGACTGTCACTCTCGCTATCAGCGCGCTCGGGAACAATAGCTCCGCGTGTCGCGATTTCGCCATTCCGATCGTCAGTCACCTGTGCTACCATTTTTCCGTTGCAGCTATGCTTCTGCCGCTTCCATGCCAGGAGAGTAGTGGGTAGCGCGCTGAAGCACGGCAATCCAAAGCAAAACTGGTGCGAAACACGGAGAACCGGAAGAGCGGAGAACCATGGGAAAACCGGAAAATCCACGTGTGCGCCTCGGATGGATAGCGGTCATACCCTTTGGAACGGGTGTTAGCTAGTGCCACCTGCCGAATTCGTCCGAATTAACCATAGCGCGCCGGGTTCCCTCCGAATTAATGAGCGTTTGCTGCCATTGACTAATACATACGTTTGACGGGACCGGATCGGCAGTTCAAATTATCCGAATTTCCGAATTAGCGGGGGTTGAATTAACGAGGTTTTACTGTACCTTTCCAGTGATGCAACGAGGTAGTTGAAACATTGACTGACAATTACTTTAAAGCACTCCTCGCAATTAAAACAATCCTGTTTTCGGCTCACAAGTAGTTTGTGCCAAAACAAAATAATATTGCTTTTTAATTAGTGTTATTTGGTGGATTTCATGTATCCGCATAAAATTAAATAGAACTATCATGCTCGATGTTGCACATCCGACATTAGTAACTCTTCCCATCTTCGTAAATGTCTGTGTGTGACCTAACATTGGAAACTGGCATTTTAAAGGTTAAAAATGAGACGTTGCGAATATGGGACGCACACTTTCGTGTAAAGCCGACGTCAAGTGACCCAAAACGAAAAACATGCATATTTACAATCATACTGTTATCTCTTCTGGTGAAGGCTCAGCAACTGTTGCATTTGTTTTCGCACACGAAACGACGACTCCCATAGAAAGTAAGAACGCAGTGTTATTGCGTTTATTTTAACAATGCACACACGCTTGAAGGCTTGCGCTGATAAGGCCTCAAGACCAAAACTCTCTTATCATGATTCGTGACTGTGCTTGCTACTACAAACCTCGTTATCGCGCTTAAAGGATTAAAACAGTGCAAAAAGACGACAGACTGGATGAAGGAAGACACAGACAGTGCTCTGCCTGTGTCTTCTTTCATGCAGTCCGTCGTCTTTTTGCACTGTTTAAATCTTTTAGGTATGTCGTACCAACTCGCCCAAGCTTGAACTTTAGCAACATTTATTTCGTTGTCATGCCACTTCTGCAAGAAGTCATTGTAAAATTGCCAGTAAACATACAAAAACGACACAGATACAAGTATCTTGTAGAATATCAACTTATTTATAATAATTATGTCAATATGCATTATATGTTGCATTTATGTTAAGAAAAAAACAGCATCAAACCTTCTTTCGCTAGGAAAAACTAAATAGCAACAGTAAGTCTGGTAACAATGTATTTTTGCCGAATCTTTGCCAAATCTTTAGAAAAGTCCGGCAAAACTTCGGCTTTGCCGAATCCCAATATTCGGCGCCGAATTTTTGATTCGGCAAAAGTTCAACCTATCACTAATTATTATAGATACTGTATAAAAACTCCAGGAGCAAATTTTTTGTTGTTATGCCAATGGATACGATCTATTGGCACAACGGTACGTGGGGATACATGAACCGGGGCCGACACTTGGCCCTACGCCAAGTTGAATGGTGAGGTAAACATGCCATTTTAGGTAGTACTGTTGAAGAAAGAGAGCTTACCCAAGATGGCAGTGGGGCGAATGGCCTCAAGGTCCTTCAAGTATGCCCTTGCATGACCTCTGAAAGTGTAAATAATGTACCACTCAATAGAGGTAAAAAAAATTTAGCCTCAATTTGCACTCTCCCAAGTTTTGAACGATGAATAGCCTGAAACTTGCAGTCGGAAATCAGAATGATGCAAGTATTTCCAGTACTGTTTGGACATAGTTTACTAGAATTTAATAATTAATAAACTATGAATGCCTACTCATAATAGCTTTTAATCATGAAATGTTTGTGTGCACAAACATGACAGTCTATATTTGCTTGAAGAAATATGTTCTGCATTTCAGCATTTTTGCAAGTGTGAAGCCTACATGTGTATTCATTTATAATATAGTATATCACACAGTGAGAAGTAGTGCAGTAAACTTATAACGATACCACTTATAACAATATATCGGTTATAACAATCGATTTTATAGAAGCATCAATTTTTGCATTGGTTCCATGTAAAAATAAACCATATATAGCAATGCCTTTTTCCCGGCATATCAGATATAACGATCAATAAATGATCGCATAGAATGTGTTTACTACGAAAATTCAACAGAAAATGAGATAAAAATTGTGAAATTCCGCGAAGAAACGACCGAGATCGGCGGACGCGGTCATCGCCGATGGGCCCCGACCGAATACTCCGTGAGTAGGTGCTGCGCGACGCCTTAAAAACCTTGGCGCTATCATCATCATACCCGTAACCTTGTAACCCCTCCCCACCCTCCTTTTCCCCGCGTCGCTGGCGTGAAAGATGGCTCCGACGAAGTGAAAAGCTATCTCCTTCGAGGAGAAAAAGCAAATCCTACGTGATTGGCGGCAAGGATTCAAGGTCGTAAGTCTCGTCCGGAAGTATGAGCACTCTCAGTCGACGATATCGACCATCCTGAAATCCGGGGACGTTGTAATGAAGAAGGCTGGAACAAGCAGCTTTGACGACCAGCGGAAAAGGCTTAGGGAAGCCTTGTTTGAGGATGTCGAGGAGGCCCTGTACCAGTGGTTTCTTACGATCCGAAACTGCACAAGCAAGCGGAGATCTTGGATTTTTTTTGAACGTGTTTAACACCATTTCATTGCGTGTTTGCTGATGACCCTAGAATAAAACTTTGTTATATTGCGGCGCTTCTTCTATGGTGTGATTCAGTGAACACTGGTGAGTAACCTTCTGCTTGGGGGAACTATTTTGGGCAGTTTTCAGGGTCAGTCCGGATACAATGATAATCGGGTATAACAATCGGATTTTCTGCATTTAATAATATCGTTATAAGTGGACTGCACTGTATAAAAAAACAACAACAATACAGACAAGCCACTTTCTACTTGATATAAATGGCAAACCACCTGTTATTTCAAGATGTAGGCTTAATTCCAGCAATGACTGGAAATACCCTATTTTCTTGCGTATTACCCACATCAAAACTAAAAAATCAAAGGCATAGGTAGGGGTGCGGGTAATACGCAAATTTGGACGCAAGTGTGGCTTCACGGCAGTACCCGCCAAGCCGCATGGTCGGTAGGGATGTAAATTTCCCTGAATCCTAAGAGGGACTCTCCTGTCTCTCCTTGTTTATCCTCTTTTTTGGAGTTGCAATCTTTGCATTGTCTGCGCGTCAAAACGCTGGACTGGCCGTGCACCCACGAAGGGAGAACGAAGCGAGAAACGTCAATCTTGCCATCTTGGTCGTCCCGTTCCATTTGCCATGAGCTGTGCTCGGCGGCAGTCCTTTACGGCGGAGCAGAAACTCAAAATAATCAGCGTTGCCGAAGAGATCGAGAACCGTGCGGCAGGCCGAAAGTATGATGTCGACGAATCCTGTATACGCGAATGGAGGGCAAAGAAGCAGGATCTTCAAAGTGCAAGCCGTGACCGCAGGTCCTTCCGCAGTCCCAAGACTGGAGCCTACTTCCAGATCGAAGCCAAGCTGGTGGAGTTCATTGAGGAGAAGAGAGGCCGCGGCCATGCCGTATCAACAGAGATGGCCCAGATCAAAGCTCTGAGGCTGGCAAGAGAAGACGGCATACCGCGCGACCAGTTTTGTGCCAGCCGCGGGTGGTTTCACAGATTCATAAAACGCCAAGGATTTTCCAACCGGAGGCGGACAACTTTATGCCAACGACTTCCTGACGCCTACGATGAGATCGGGAAGCGCATGGCGCTTCCCACTGATTTGCCCTCCGGGATAGTTGTGTGTGCGGAGGACAACTCCTGGATGAACAGTCATCTTGTCGTCGACTGGTTGAAAACCATGTGGGAGAACAGGCCGGGCGCAATGTTAGCGTGGAGGTCCATGCTAGTGCTGGACGCGTTCCGGGGCCACAACACCGAGGAAGTGAAGACCCGTCTCGCTGATGACAAGATGGACCTCGTCATGATCCCAGGCGGGATGACGTCCGTGCTTCAGTTGCTGGATGTTTGCTTGAACAAGCCTTTTAAGGCGCACGTGAAGCGCATGTACACGGAGTGGATTGCCGAGGAGCAGTACGACCTCAAGCCGACGGGCCGGATCCGCAAACCGGACATAGCAGTACTTTGCAAGTGGATTATAAACGCGTGGAAGGCGATTCCTGCAGAGATGATTCGCAAGAGTTTTAGGAAGTGCGGTATCAGCAATTGCATGGACGGCATGGATGACGACGCTCTCTGGGACAATGAAGATTCTTCAACTGATAGCCGCAGTGACTGCAGCGATGAGTACAGTGAAACCCGTTTAGAACGAGCCCACGTACAGCGAATTGTTGTCAACATCGAACTCACAGTAAATTTAAATAAAAATGCATGTAAAAAGTACTTCTTATAACGAACAACACATTGGCTATATCAAACTTTTTCTCCCGGGAAGGCTTCCAAAATCGCACAAACACTCGTCTTCAAGCCTGTCCCTTCCCCCCGAAAAAAAGTAGGAAAGAAAGAAAATTCCAAAAGCTCAAGCCGCGAACAAAATTTAGCGAAGAGAAGCAATGCAGAAGGAGGAGAAAGCTAAAAAAAGCAAAATCTGCACGCATGAAATAAAAAAAATTAAAAAATTCATGCGCGTTGTTACAAGGCGGAAGCGAAGAGATGAGAAAAAAAGAGAAGCTCTCGCCTTACAACGAACGCATCGTGGAAGTTCATTGTAAATGGTTTTCGCTATATCGAACTATTTGCTATATCGAACTGATCGTAGCGTTTCCTGCTGTTCGCTATAAACGGGTTTGACTGTAGTTACATACTGTTTTTGGTGACTTTGACATTGCTTTCTGTGGGTAAATATGCGGGTAATATGCGAGGTACTGTTTTTTCTTTTTCTAACAGTCGTAGGTTGGGGGTGCGGGTTATATGCAGGGGTGGGTAATACGCGCGAAAATACGGTAGTTTTAACGCAATATGAAAGTGTCTTGTCCAAGATCTTTACTTGCATATGTATATAATCAAGCACAAACAGTATTACCGAGAGCTCTGCAAACATACCTGTAAGCATTGGGAGAATAAATGCATTCTGTCGAAAAATAGTCCAACTTCTTGAAGTGGGCATACCTGAAAAAATGTTAAATATCTTAGTATTCTTGAAAAGATGATAAAAATCAATTTATCTAAAATATTTTTAGAATGAGTAAGGTAAAGCATAGGGCCTAAAAGCAACTGCTCCCTGCTGTCCACTTCTTTAGGATCCTATGTGCCAAGCTAAAAAAGGCAGACTGGAAACTGACTGAAACCTGTGGCCTTTCCAGATTGTGCACTGAAATTCAGTGCATACAGGACTTTTGATATGGTGTCATGCTGGAGTGCAATTTATAGGGCTTCAACACCCAATGAGTCTGAATCGGGAGAGCCGGCCACTACTGCCAAAGCAGAACCGACCGTCGCATGCACAGAGCATCTCATTTCGCAATTCTCAATAGCCCCAAAGACACAACATACAGCAAAACCTCCCAGGGGGCACACGGTCTTGCATTTAGGTGGGAACTCTCATATGTGTAATCGCTGTTGTACATGTATGGCAGAGACCCTCAAAGGGTCACAGGATTCAACGTGCAAGCAATCTGGCAGTGGTCGAACATATTATAATTTCAGAGGATAGCTTGGGTTGCATGCACGAATTATGTTCAAACAAGATCTGAACCATGTAAAAACGGTGACAGTCCCTCGTAATTTTTCCGTGGTTCCTACCTTGTTTAATATTGCTCTTGCATTCTAAAACATAAATGTAAAAAGATAAAAAGTAGCTGGTGTCCACGAGGCACAACAACAAATAAACATCACACTCACATTACAATCTCCTTCTCGTAGGTGTACTTGAATGGTTTGGAACGAGGAATGGCTCCTTCAGACCCCTGTGAGACCAAAGCATCCGAGAAAAGTGAAGTGAGAAAGCAAACAATGACTGCCAGAAGTACTATTCTTTCATGAACGCCTCAAGAAGGTCACATTTCCCAGCAGACACATTGATGTAAATAGAGTCTGCAGTACATGTGAATTGGCGCCCCCTTGAGTTTCACCAGGAGTCAACGAGCAGATCTAGTTAGGTCCCCAGTGTATGGCATACAGTAATCCCTCGTAATAACGAAGTCAACGGGATGGCAGAAAAATTCGGTATAAGTGGTAATTCGATAAAAGCGACAGAGTCATATAAACAGCGCCAGCGGCCTTGAAGGTGGACGGGAACACTGTGGAACACTCTGACCGTATATAATATCAAACAAACCTTGGCTATGAACAACAAACAGCAGCTTTACTGAGTAAAAAATAATTAAGTGGAGTTTGCCGATAATGTTATCCGGGTATCAGTTCGCCTCGAACTGCTCCAGGCATTGCATGGGAGGTGGACTGGTGGTTAAAGAAAGCCGCGTTAAATCCGGTCCTGCACAATAAGCGGTTACGTTATAAGTGGTCTATACTATGTGTGCTCCATTATTTGCTGGCCTCCCCAATATAACAATGATCGACTATACACATGCTATATGTGAAAGTAGGCACTTGCATTGTGTTTCACTAACAATGTCCGGCAAACAACCACTCACCGTAGTGATAGCCGTGCACCTCTGCAGCCGTGCAATGTCTCCCCTTAGAACTGCAAAAGATGAAAAAGAGCTGCTGTAAACGACATAATTTTCACGGGCTCAAATTTTCACAAATCGGGGCCAAAGCTGAAAATTTGAAATTATTCGCGAATTCTAATTTGCGCGAATCGAGTGTAGCTTCCGTAGCGTTCACATATTGCCCGAATTGTTCGCAGGACGTATTTTTCGCGAATTATAGACGATTCGCGAAAATTAGGTCCTCGCGAAAATTTAGTCGTGTACAGTATACTACTAGTACTATGCCAAAGCTTCTCAAACGAAGCGCTATGCAGGGACCTGCCTATCATCTACTAAAGCATGCCTCTGTGCAGGTTGTCAATGACCAAGAAAAAACCAGAGTGTCAGCTTAGTTTTGTAACTAACCAGTAAAGATACAAAATGGCCCAATATACAGTAGACTTAAAGGGCAACTCTGCTTCATTTTTGTTTTTGAAAAAACAACAACAATGCAGTCCACTTCAGTATCACTTAGGAAGACCACACATAAAATATTACGACCTAGTTTTGTCTAAATAATTTTTAAACGGTTCGGCAAACTTAGGAACGCTCCAAGTTGCCGAAATCAGCTGACTCTAGCGGGCCAACTGAGGCACAATCAACGGCGCAGTCAAGGCTACGGTGTTGGCATAGCCAACATTGAGTTAAACGTCATCAACATTGCTATTTTTTGTTTGTTTTTGCTTCTCCGGGCAAGCGTAACAGGTGACGTCAGCAGCGTCTCCTTTCGGCGCTCAGCGGTCTACACGTGATTGGCGCAACGTGCCTGCGCAGCGTGCTTCTCAGCCTTGGGAGCTGTTCGGCCGTCCTGTTGTTACTGTCGTCCCCCATATCGCAACCGCCGTCATCGTCTCGCCGCTTGTGATTACTGTCTTATAGAGTTTCGTTCACACTACGTGAGCTGGGTGACGCCGCAGCTGTGCAGACGCCATCGGATATCGTAGACACCAAAACATGGTGAAGACTGCAGTGCAAATGACACCTTCGCCTTGCACACAACTGCCCCAACGGTAACCCACCCCGATCCTGCCTGTCGTTGTGTAGAGGATCATGTGACCGCTCGTCGTACCACATGTTAGTCACGTTTTTGACGGCCTAAGGCCAATGTGTTCCAACATAAGCGAAGTTTCGGTTTCTGCTCACGTTTAAAGTAAGATTTTACAAAATATATCCCATTTTTCACGAAGCAATCGACGTAGTGCCTTTGATTTGTGCTTTTTAATGTGAAACCACTCATAATCTTGGAACTTAGCAGAGTTGCCCTTTAAGTGATTAAGTTTGAAGACCTGTTGAAAGGTTTATGAACCTTTCAACAAGTCTTAATGCTGAGAAAGGTTCATAAACACATGAACAAAGCCAGAGAATGCAGAAAAGGCGGACGGCTAAACATCATGATCGACGGACAGTTCAGAGACTTACGAGACAGAGATAAGGTCTTCAAGCAAAACTTCTATCTGCTGAGATAGCATTTTTGGAGAGAATCATTTTTTCAATCGTGTTATTTCCAACGTCTCTTCAATAAAACATAATGTTCAGATGTGTGTGTGAGCTGCAGGAAAGTAGACACGTGGACCAAGCTCATAAACGGTGTGTCTATTACTCAAGGAAATACGGCAGTACATATTGGTAATTTGGACTCTCCATTACAATTGCTCACAAGAGGGCTCGACCATGCTACATAAATAATCGTGCCCGAAGGGAATATTCTTATAACTGCAATTGTATGGCACCATGTTGGAAAATGCAGGGTTTCTCCAGTTAAGCATGATGGATGGATTAAAACCTAAAGCAGAATGGGTGCTGCAGCAAACATTATGAAGGCATTGCATACTGTCTCAGACTTACCGTAAAATACCGAGGGAGCACCCAACCCATTTTCACTGAAAACTGGGTTAATCTAGACATGGGCGCCTGTCTAGTCAAATTGGGCGGTTAGAGTATAATTTGCAGAATTCCCGAGTTTGGGAAATGTTAAAAGTGGGCACATGAACGAAGTGAGCGCTTCTGCGGTATTTTACGGTAATCTGTCTAAAGAAGCAAAGCCCTCACTTACCTGTTTTCACCTGTGACCTGAGGTGGAACACCGCATCAGTTGTCACAGTACATGTTATGGAACCATTTAACATGTTATGGAACACATTTAAATTTTGATGTCAAATATGACAAAGCGAATAGACTATGACCATGAGATAAGCTCAGTGAAAACTGCCAGCTGCAATCCTGACTCATAGACTTGTGCCAATAATTTCTTCCTTTTTTTTTTTGTGTGTGCACATGTTGAACTTATTAAACTTGCTTCAAGACTGGCAAAACATAACAGGAATCCACATAAACTCTGAGTGATTCGAACTAGCTGTGTCGGTAAGCGTGCCAAGGTTTACATACCATTCATCACCACAGTCTCTGCGATGTCGTCTGCATTATGCCCTGAGATAAGAGAACAGCAAGAGATAGTTTCATATCCCAAGATATATCTATACATCATAAGCTTTATCTCATCAGAGTATTTCACAATCCTCGTAACAGCAGCGATGCCATTAACACCAATTGCTAATAAAGTTGATATAGCTACAAATATAATCCCCTTGTAGCTAAATTGACTAAAACTAGCATAATAAGAATCTACAAAAAGTAAGTTATTACTCATAAAAATCTGAAAAACTGCATTGTAAAGTTCCATTCTAGCCAAGCTAGTAACATCGAAATTGCTTATTTTTAAAGCAAAACTTAATTTGTTATGCCAGTTCAATGGCGATCCTGGCATTAGGTGTAATCAGTACGTAAGTATATATGTTGCTTTTTAAGCAAAGGTTTAGAATAAAGATATACTGCGCTGCTCTAAACACTTCCACACCTTTGTGTGAGTGTCTATAAAAGACAATTACTCACAATGCAAGAAGAGAACAATTGCTCATAATTCTCACTTTGAAGTGCCCCAACAGTGGCATTAAGATATTTGCAGTAGATGACACACTAGGAATAGCATCAGCCCAACACCTGCACCAGCGTGTCCACCACATGACAACATTTTCCAGTCCCAAGCACACCAACCCCCATGGCGCACTATAGGTAAAATTACTAGTTAACCCAGTTGACAAACTTCCAGGGAGAGATGTCTCCTATCTCCCAGTATTCATAGCCATGACTGTATAATTAGAGAGCATATCATGCATGCCAAAATCAGGGCCCTTCAATTGAATGGCAGCAAACAAAAGAAGTGGGGGTTCAGTTCCTACAACCAAATGTCCATAGGATCAACTGACAATACACTAGAACCGCTCCATAGTTAAATCAGTTTTTTCTGGAAAACTATTTACTAAAGAAATGTCACCACTCAACAAGTACATCAAACACATGCACTATATCCTTGCTTTGCTATATTAATGTCTTTGAAATATCAGTATGTATGATAAAGACGTAGTAACATTGCTAGAAAATGAAGAACTTGAGTAGGGATCACCCACCTGTGACCATCTTGTTGACACCCAATTTTGAGGCTCCCCTGTCCAAGGCCTGCCTCCTGAACACCCCACAGAAGGTACCTGTGTGAGGAAAAGATGGACTCCACTGATACACAACACCTCCAGACTGCTCGATCCTGAAAAAGCCTGTGTTATGCTCACAAGAATGTGTGGCAAATGGCCTACATTCGCTCCCAATTCTCTTCCCAAAGCCACTACTGAAAATAGGTTCTAGGAACTAGAAAAGAGTTAAAGCTTAAATCTGGAAATACAAGTACTAAAGAGAGAGAGGTGCAAAAATACTAGCCATCCACGCGGCCAACTTTTCCATCTCTCTTCTGCATATCCTCTATCACGGGAATTGTCAAACTTTTCGACCTCAAAGAACTTCTATCTTCCTCAATGATTAGCTGAGGAACCCCTTCCGACTAGCATTGATGCCATAATGCAGTGCAGAAGCCTATAAACCCTGTAATCAACAATGCCCATGCTAAGGTGCATTTGGCTCATAGTTACCTATGCATCAATGGGTGGTTCAGATCTGCTAAAATACTAATTAAACTGGAAAAACTCTTTATTTAGGGGCAGGGTCAGCCAGGGAAGTTTTGAAGTTTGGGGAACCCATAAGGGTACTCTAGGGAACCTCTCTGTTCCTAGAAACCCAGTCTGAGAATCCTTGCTTTACCCCCAAATATTATTCTTGCGATGCCACAGTCGTCTGAGCCCCTGGCATCAGAAGCCTTGTGGTTGGCAAATAACATTCTTTGGCATAATTAAACAATGCTCGACATTACCTCTTGGAACAGGTATGCTGCTCTAGTCAAGCCTTTTTGCTCGACAACTCAGCAGCTTAAGACAAGACAAACTTTTCTGATCTCTGATCTATAAGATATGGCTTTTTTATTAGTATTGAAATTGGGAGGAAATTCATTCAGGTCTCTCTCGAGAATTGCTGTGAGGAGGTTTCTTGAAGACTTTCTGAAGGCTGGGCAATTTGAAAGATCTTGTTTTAACTGAGAGTGCTGTTCAGGAGAAATAAACAACACGAGCTGAGTCGCATTCGTATGTGCTCGGCTTACCCTTGTCTGGCACATAGTCCTAATTCGTGCAGGGTTATGCCATTGTTAACGATATGATTTACATGGCACATCCAGAAAGTAAGCACTGTTTGCACATAAGTTCTGCGACAATACTGACTTTTGAGTCGTGCACATATGTGTAGGTTCACACATCCATTACTGTAGTCACACACCGATACCAATGCACCAGACATTACTTTTAGTGTTCATGTTTTGAATAATCCCAAAGGACCGCCAATTCCAAAGTTCAGTCTGTGATGAAATTTTTAATGAGACTGCACAGACCATAAAATATTTATAGAGAATCTAGCGAAATTTACAAACTAAACTGAATGTGTGAGGGAAGGTTGTGGAAACAGGTTTGAATGTTTAATGAGCAACAAAGCATTCATGTGCTGTGTGAGGCAATGGGTTGTCTATGGTCGTGACAATCTGGTGAAGAAAGTGAATGAAAACCTTCTGGAGGACTGATGCTTTACAACTTTAGATCCTGCAATATGTGTACCTGAAGTTTAAAAATCATCACTACATGCGATTATTACAAAATGCCTCACCACCTCAGTAGCACAAACTGTTCTCATGACGGATGCCAAAGATGCAGGATTAAGAATCAAGGCAGCAGACTTTCAAGAGGAGGGTATAGAAAAGCTTGTGCCACAATATAAAGAATGACTTAACAGCAAAAGAGATTGCATAAAATTATAGATTAAAATATGCAGAATCCCATAAAAATAACATTTCACCAACAATCTTGCATAAGCTTCTTATTTGAATCTACTCTCTGGAGAATGGATGTGCCTAATACTTATACTTTGAGTATTCAGAAGTGCATTAAAGATAGATGTAATACAAATAATAAACCTCCCTCCCCCTAACTATAAAGCCAGTATATTGTCAAAAAAATAAATCAAAGCAACTAGGCTGCTAGCCTTTGGATTAGGAGGCGTTCTGAAATGGCATTCTTAAAAGCAGTAGCAATCTCTGTATTCTCTGTGATCCCTCTTGAAAGGCACCTATGTTTATGCACTTGCAATCCTGCATCATTAATTTATTGCTACTGCTGTAGCGTAGTCGTTAAGTACAAGTAGACTCACAGTTATTCTTGCGGCCGATCTGTGACACAATGGCATCCATTGTCCATCCATACAGATCCTACAAGAAAAGATGCAAACTGAATCCTAAGCCGACAAGTCAAGTGTGCGATTTTCATAAAACGTGTGAATTTTTTCAACAAAATGAAACAACAAAATAAGAAAGCTCATACACAAATTTCTGTAGCATCCATTTCAGTAAGATGTCAATCACAAGAGGTCTGAACAGTAATTTTCTTGAAACTCAACAACAAAAGATTGGATCACTTTGCAGTGAATAAATGCTACTATAAACATTTGTTTTTCATGTTTTCTTTAACCTTTTCTTCAGATCTGTCCTACCTGTATATCCTATGTGTTCAATAGCTACTCAGTAACTGGCAAGGATTAAATGCCGAGCTTTCTGCTTTATGAAGGCATTACGAAACATGACCTTTTGGTCGCACATTATGTAGGTTAGCAGCTGTACACCAGCATAAATCCTAACCTAGGGTGTGGGAGTGAACACATAAATAGACATTTGTGCAATGCTGCTCACACTGAGACTGACTGGAGTGGAATTTGAAGGCCATAACTAGGGTTCCACGTTTTCGGTATCTATTTTTCTTCAGATTCGGGGGTTATTTATCGATGTTTATTTATTCACTTGGAATCGGTGTTTTTCGGTGTTTAATTTTAATGCTGGAAAGAAATCGGTGATTATCGGGGCTTGTGTTGCAAAGCGACTGCATAATTACTAGAAAAACCATGGCACACTTCACATTACACACGTTTATTGTACACACACCAAACACGTCACACAATGCACATACATATGGAAATAACAGAAAGCGTGACGCTTTCAGAAGCATGATATATCAAAACTGAAACTTATTGAAAAAAATTGACATGTACATTGTCAGAGATTTGTCAGTCATCGGAGCACGTTCCTTGAGGCTGAGGAAACACAGTCCAGAAAACGCAAGCTCCACATTCGCGCTTGAAACAGGGATGGCAAGAAAATCAAAAGAAGCTTTTGACAAGACTAGCCATTCCCTGCTGTGCACTCTCTAGAAGTTGCCAATGCATTGCCCTATTGCCCTCCCCCGTTCCCCCCGCCCCTCTTCGCCTTTCCTCCTTCCTCCCATATACCAGGAAACCCATGCCTGGACAGAAGACTTGAAAACCGTTGTGCTAAAAAAGATAAGGGAAGGGAAGTGGGCAATAAACATGGTTTCAAAAGAAAGGGACGACCTCAAGGACAGTTCAGTGGGGCTGTGCTCCGGGTCGAGAAAAGAAAGCGAGCTAGAAGATTCTTTCAGCAAAGCTGCCATTTTTTCCACAGCTTGAATTCGGTGTTTTTCGGTTTTTACCAATTCAGAAAAAAACTGCTTGGGGGTTAATTATCGGTATTTATCGGTATATACCGAAAACACGGAACCCTGGCCATAATGTACGATTTTGTAGCTCGAGCCTGTTCTTAACACCCTCAGCCACCGAAACCCATTTTGGACAGTACGTTATGGTCTTCTGTTAGTAATAAGCCTGAGAACTCAACCAGTGTGAGATCAACAAAGTTAAACTTTGTGCATGTCAGTTTTCACTCACACTGGGATGGACATATGCCTGCGTGCATAATGTTTTGGCAAGTAGCAATAGAGATCTCAGCGGAGTCCGGCAAGCCCGAAAACCTGAACACGACTCGACTGCCGTGTCGAACCAATATATGGGCCCCTTCTTCAGACTCGAGTCGGGATCGGGCCTCTTTAATTCGAGGTCGGTCAGACCCGGGTCAGGCCTGGATTGACGTGTTGGGACCCAACAACCTGACAACCCGAACTTGCCAAATCTAGGAAATCAATTTTAAGAATTGCGGTAATCCCTATGACATATTTGAACATGCAAAAAGTGGGAAAGGTGAGAGCAAGTTATAACGCCTAAAATGACAATGCGGGTGACATGCCACAATCATATGGTTCATACAAATTTTCCATTTACAAATGTTTTCCCCTAAAACATCACTTGAACGTGAAATAAATACCGTGTGAGGTTAGATTCCTTTTTTAACAGCGAAGCTGTTTATGGCTAAGGTTCCGTGGACTTTTCGTGTGCCTTGCCAAAATTTCTATGCTCGCACCGCCACACGCGCATGCCTTCCTTGTATAAAAGATTCAAGTAAATAACTAAAATAAAGCTTGTCAACGTAGCGCACTCGAAAAACTGTCACTCAAGCATCCACACACCCAAAGAACACACCTCTCACACAGCGCTCACTAACAACTTTGTATTTCGTGTTTAACTTCGGCTTCTACTTCTGTTTGAGACGATTTGCAAAAGAAAAAAGAAAAAGACGAAATATGAGCCAAAAAATTCCCGTCTAACGCTTAGGCTAATTTGCGGCTAAATAATTAATCTCTTTTCGTGATAATGTTATCGACGGCGTACTAACACATTTGTCCTCTAGTCGTATGATGTTATCGGCTTCGATGATTTCTCTTGTTAATTGGTTTACACTTTTGCCCAACACGGTGCTGTTGTTGAAATGTGCGACACACCCACAATCCCGACAGTGTATCCCCAAGTGGCCAGAGTTGGCGTTTACGATGTTGTTACTGTGTTCTCGAAGGCGGTCATTTAGACATCGCCCAGTTTGTCCCACGTATTGCCTTCCGCAGGAAAGGGGGAATGAATATACAACCCCCTCAACGCAAGGCACAAAGTTGGTCCTATGCTTTTTGGAGCAGCCGATTGCAGGATTTGAGGGTGTGTTGACGTGTTTGCAAAGGCTGGACAGTTTGCTGGGTGCTGAAAACACGACATCAACATTGACTCTGTTCGCTGTTTTCTTAAGGCCGTGGGAAAAATTGTGGATGTAAGGGACGATGACTGGTCTTCTTGTCCTGTCGCTGTGTGTTTGCTTGACGCCGTTCCCTTGCTTCATTTCTTTAAGAATGGTTTCGACCACTGACACCAATAAGTAAACAGGGTACCCTGCGGACTTCAGCCTTGCAATTTGCCCGTCGAAACTCTTTTGTATGGAATGTGAGCACGACTTTGTGATTGAGCTCTTAAGGCATGACCGCACTATGCCTCTTTTTACGAGTTTTGAGTGCGCGGAGTTGAAAGGAAGGAGTGGTTTTTTACCCCTGGGTTCATAGAACCAGCAAACGTGGTGGGGTAGCACCACCAGTCGGAGATCCAAGAATCTTAGGGTTCCTTCAACCGGCAACTCGTGGGTGATTTCTAGGGGTCTCATGCAGTCTTTAAATGTCGAGAGGACGTTGTCCACCAAGCTTGGACAATTGTTTTCATCGGTGGCTAGAAAAATTAAAAAATCGTCCACGTATCTAAACACTCGCACTACTTCTGTGTCATCTAACCTCTGTTGTAGAATCCGATCGAGATGTGCAAGATATAGGTCGCTGAGTACGGGTGCAATGCACGAACCTATGCACACTCCTCTCTTTTGCAAGTAAGTGTGTCCATCCCAGGCAGCAAAGGTGGATTTAAGATAGATGGTCAGCAATTCCAAAAACTTATTTTGGGGCATGCCTGAGGCATTCTGAAATGCAATAGCACCAAAGGTGTCAATGCTATCTTCAATACTTGTTAAGAGACGGTCTTGGGGCAATGCATAATAGAGGTCCTTAATGTCAATTGAAAAGACTTGCATCTCTTGGTGTTTTCGTTCTTCTAGGAAGTTGAAGACTTCGAAGGAACTTCGGATTAGGTAGGGGTCGTCTACGGTTAAAAGATTTAGTCTGTCTTGTAGGAATAAGGCAACTGATTTTTGCCACGTTCCCCGCTCTGAAACGATGACTCTTAGGGGGCAGTCAGGCTTGTGGGTTTTTGCACTAAAAAATACTTCTAAGGATAACGTTTTGCTGCGGTCAATGTTGGAGCAAAGTTTTTTGAGTTCAAGCGATTGGCAAAATTGCCTTGCGGCTTGTTTTACCTTACCTAATGCAATCTCGTCATGGCTGTTGAAGACGGATTCAATTGCTGCTTTTGCCTTTTCGCTGAATGTATCTCCGCGCATAAGGACAAAACCTCCTTCTTTGTCAGCAGGCATGAGTGCGAGGGAATGCTCCTTTAGGTACTTCTCTACTCTCTTTACAGGTAGTGGTTTGACAGGTGGTTTATGTCGAAGGAGTAGGTCCACGCCTTCAGAGGTGCAGCGATCTATCTCTAAGTAGCAATACCCTAAAAATTTACAACCTAAAAATTTTTACAGTAGAAGTTAAAAAATGTGAAGCAAAGAGAGAGCATATTCTTAGTAAATTGTTTGAAGACAGCTTACCTGATAAGAAAGAATTTGTAAAGGAATTCCATATTGTTCTTGATTCAGCTGCACCATCTGCAGTAAATTAAAGTACCCCAGGTTATTCAGGGAAAATGTAGTAATTCAGTTAAAAGAGGAACTATTCTTTTACTATGGTAGTAGATGATTTTTACAATAATATTCATTTATTAGTGTCATTTATGTCCCATCATACAACTACATTATGGCAATTCCAGATACCCATTTGAAAAGGCATTCCACCTTAATAGAGATACAACTGCAAAATCTGACCATAACGTTTTAGATCTCCTCTTACAAATTACACTCAACTAACCCCTTGAGACAGAGGCTTCGGCAAGTCAGTGACATGTACCGTTAAAAGATGTACAGTGCAAAAGGACAAGAAACAAACAGAAAGGAATGCACCATAGCACCGACTATTCTCTGCATTGTCTACTGACGCCCCAGCACTTATACCAGCAGCCACGATAATTAAATTTCAGGTGTAAGTCGGCGCTGTGGTGTGATCCGTTCTGTTTGCGTCTCATTTCTTTGCACTGTACATCTGCAAACAGTTAACTAAAGGCCCGTTTGCACACTTGCAATTGCTTATGACTGAGTGCTTTGAAACCTCTTGTGATCTCTTACGACGAGAGAACAAACTGGCGCCATCTATTGGGTGGCCGCAGAACACTTTCTGTGTCTGCATATTTACTTTTTTCTTTCGCCCATCATTCTTTCCTTTTTGGCTCGAAAAACTGTTGACAATGTTATAAACAATCATTTCTCATAGATAGTGTGTATATCTGATCGTGCAAATAGTAATGCAAAACCTTCATTCTAGTGAAATGAAGCTTAGGGATTGCCTCATAGATTGTACCAGCGTGCTTACTCGTCCTAAGAGATTTTAAGAGGTTTTAAGGCACAACATTCTAAGAAAATGCAAGTGTGTGAAAGGGTTTTTAGACCACTAATTTCATACAATTTAAGGAGTGAGTTTCTGATTAAGCAACACATTCTCAACTGTTTGAGAAAGTAAAATTTCTGGTCAGAGCAGAGGAGTGAGGACTAATATTGAGCACCTAGGGATTCGTTGACGTGGAACCAAAATCTCTGTTACACGGTGCCTTCTCCACAATAAGCCTCCGTCCGGTTGCGGGAAATTCGGCTGGGATTTGAACCTGCCCACTGGGGATCTGTATGCCGGCTTTCTGCCTCGAAGCCACCGAGGCGGCTTCAACTATGTTCATGGCTGCAGATATCTATATGAGATGTTACTACAGCATCCATTACAAACAACAACGCAGGCACCAATGGCACGGGATCGCAATGTTTTTGAAATGCCATACCCTTACTAAGCCTTTGTAATTTCTCTTAATGTCATTCACATTATTATCATGGTTCTGCTGCTGCATAGCATTTAAGTTAGTGAGAACAAGGTTGTCTTTTTCATTAAGTTGTCACCAAGATGCTAGAACTATAGACCGACACGTGGAGCGGCTCTGTTTACCAACACGGCTGGAAGGTCGCGCATGCGCGGAAACTATGTGGGCAAAAGCGGCCAGGCTCTCCCGGTTTTCGCCATTGCGTTGTGTGGCGTGCGCTCGTTGTTGACGTTGTAGGGACGCTTCTAGCTTTATTTGTGCGTCGTATTTCGTGACTACGTATGCCATACGTTGTACCCGACTATTTGAGCTCACTAGCCGAGCCCGAATGGCAGCGGTATCGAGACAAACTGTGCGTGGACAGCATTGCCTTCGACGATCCGTATGCCGTAAACGAGGCCTGCTGGACTTTCGACGTGAAGTTGCTGCCACCCATGTCGGCAGCTCACATCGTCGTTTATTTAGTTTTTTCGCCAAGCCAGTTCACCGCCGACACGGTGCAGGCGTACAAGTCTCTCGAGGCCTACGATTACTTCGAGCCGGTTTCCGCACTGCCAGCGGGATCAGCAGACTGTGGGTCTGCGGAAGTGTGTTTATTAATTGATTAAATACACACAGCGTCTTCAAGTCGAGGTATGATATTTTTCCTACCCTCATGAACACAAGGCATGACAAGCGGCAACGCTTTGTTTGTTGTGCAGTCTTGGAGGTAACACGTTACAAGTAAAGGCGTTACCGGTAACGCGTTACTTTTTTCAGTAACATAGTAACCTACTGGTTACTTTTCCGACACAGTAACGGGTAACATACTTACGTTACTTGTTCAAGTAACGTTACTCGTTTCTACTTCTTCCCAGGTCTTAAAGAATTTACACTTCCAATTTTTTCCGTGTTTGTAGGTGTCAAGCCATGTGAATTTCTGAGTTTTCTGCGTTTTCCTTGCATTTTTCTCCTGACTATTTAGGTGAAACCGTAAAAATAGATAAAGTATATATGTTCAGTTTCTGCATGAACATAATGTTTCTTCATACATGAGCTTATGCCTACCTGTAACGTCAAAACAGTAAAACGTGTTAAATCATAATTTAAAAAGTAACACGGAAGCAACGTGCGTTACTTTTTATAGGTAACGGTAACGCATTCCTTTCATTTTTAGGTAACGTGGTTGGTAACGCGTTCCTTTTATTTGCAAGTAACGAGTAACGTATCTCGTTACTTTTTTTCCGTAACGCCTACAACACTGCCGTTCTGTCGTCAATCTCCTGAGGCTTGGTTGCACGAGCGTAGCGAGCCTCCGACGAGCGCTTGGCCGGTGCTTTGTGCGCGAACACCACGAGAACAAAATCTGGGTGGTCTCGATCAGATGACGGTTTCCCTGCACATAAGCAAGCCTCAAGACGGAGATTGAAATGGAAGTCGCGCTTGCCTTCAAGAAAGTGCTTGCCGCACGAACGGTCGTCCGCGCAAGACGACCATTCTTTCCGATCCATGGATATTATCCACCTTCTGCGCTTTTCAGAGTCAGCCGGGAACTTGGGGAAACTCACTCCGCTACTTTTCCTATACTTTTCGGTGCAATTAATGGCTCCACAGCTTTACGGCATGCTGAAATGCTATGATGCCCGTACAAAACATGCGCCCTTCTGCCCACACCTCTTGGCTCCGGCGCGATCGCAGAGCCGCCGCAGCTCCGCGATGTCAAGCTCGCGTGTCGGTCTATACAATGCTCACAGAAGGGAATCAAATGACTGCCTTCTCAGGCCAATGAGCAACAAGAATGCGCTGCCTCAAGGGAAGGGCGTCCAGTGTAGGAACTGTGGAGAAAATGGCACTGACCTTGAGTGAGTCATCCCTGTAGCCTGCTATACCTTCGTCAATGGACAGGAGCACTAGCTTCAGTCCGTAGCCATGCCTGTCGTTCAGCAGTTTCATCATATAAGCAAGTACAGTGGAGTCTGAAGGAGGAACAAAGGCGGCACTCTCAGAGTATGCAACCAAAAAGGATGCAAGTTGCTTACCCTTTCCTCCAGACGCTGCAATTGCCACAAAGTCGCCAGGTGAAAAGAGTTTGGCCCTTGAGATTGTTTCATGGACTTCGGTCTCAAAGGCGAGGAAGAAGCAGTCTTTGCAGAGAGCATCCCCCTGTACAAATATTCAATACGTTTTAGTTTGTCCTTCATAGATTCATGGTCCAAGAAAAGGTATCGCATTGATTTGCCATGATGATTATGATGATCATCTCCTTAATGTTTCCTTCTGTCAGAAATAAAGGTTAGACCTAGTGATGAAAGTAGTCGCTACATATGTACAGAGGACAGTTTTACGTGGGTGCAGCCTTCTTTCATAAGCTGTCGACAAATACGAGTGTAAGCAGAAATGTTTGCTAAACTGCAAACATATCTGGCTTATTTATTTATTTTTTAAACAAGGGTTACAAAAGTTAAAGGGATTACGAAACAACCTTTTCACTTTAGCCAACCAGTGCTCACAACACATATGTCATAAATAATCTCACGGGAGAGAACTATTAACTAGTGATGGACCGAATCTGCCGAACTTCAGATTTGGCAAAGTTCGGCAAATGCCGAACTTTTGAAGGAAAGTTCAGCAAAGATTCGGCAAAAATTCGGCAAATTTCTGCGCACGCGCGAGAACGCGACGGAGCCATGGATTGCAAATGGACGCCGTGCAGTCACCATCGTGGAGTGTAGAACAACCAGCGGTTACGGCGCGGTGTGGAGTGGGCAACACGGTAACTGTGCGTTTGTAAGCGAGTGTGGTTCTCTGCAATATTTTCTGCCTCAAGAATAGAAGATGGACCAGTAATTTACGCAGTCCACTGCGCAAGTGACAGATGATGCGGTGCATTCTGAAACACTGAAGCATTGGCCGACAATTACTTTAAAGCACTCCTCGCAATTATAACAATTCTGTTTTCGGCTCAGGAGTGGTGTGTTACAAAACAAAATAATATTGCTTTTTCAATTATTGTTATTTTGCGATTTTCATGTACCTGCATAAAACTAAACAGAACTATAATGCTCGACGTTGCACATTTGACATTCCTAACTCTCCCTATCTTCCGAAACGTTCGTGTGTGTCCTAACACCAGAAATTGGCATTTTAAAGGTTAAAAATGAGACGTTGCGAATATGGGACGCACACTTTCATGCAAAGTTGACGTCAAGTGACTCAAATCGAAAAATATGCACATTTACAATGTTATTATCATCTCTTCTGGTGAAGGCTCAGCAACCGTTGTATTCATTTTAGCGCACAAAACGGTGACTTCCAGAGAAAGCAAGAACGCAGCGTTATTGCCTTCATTTTAACAATGTACACACACACATGCAGGCTTGCGCTGATGATGCCTCAAAACCGAAACTCTCGTAGCGTGATTCGCCACGCTCGCTTTTACCCAACCTCGTTGTCACGCCCCTTCTGCAAGGAGTCACTAAAGTTGCCAGTAAACACACAAAAACGACACCGATACAATTATCTTGTAGAATATCACCTTATTTAGTAATAACTATGTCAATATGCACTAGATGTTGCATATAAGTTGAGAAAAAAGGAACATAAAACCCTTTTTCGCCAGAAAAAACGAAATATCAACGTTGAGTCTGGTAACAATGTATTTTTGCCGAATCTTTGCCGAATCTTCGAAAAGTTCGGCAAAAGATCGGCTTTGCCGAATCCCGAGATTCGGCGCCGAACTTTCGATTCGGCAAAAGTTCGGCCCATCACTACTATTAACCGGTTCCTCGATTGCCAATCTGCGTTTAACGGTCCCTCTGATCCTTTGAAAGGCCCAGGCTTTAAAAGAGAAAAACTCATGGAAGTCAGTAACGCTTGCTCAGTCCAGAGTTCAAAAAGTTTTCCACAAAATTATCGTTTCAGGACTGCGCGCAGTGCGAGCCACGGGACGAACCGGGTATGGAGGCCAGACGATGGCGACAGTCGACGGGTAATGCAGTAAAGTGATCATGATTTTATCTCGAGATAATTCTAGGTCAGAATTTGTGGGTAACTTACAGTTTTGGGTCTTTTGAGAACAGCGCTAGCTGCGCAACAACGCGCACACGTTTTCATGTTTCCATCAAGGGGATGGATTGGATTGTGTTGGATACGTATATCCCTAGTATGCGTATAGCAGGGAGAAACTAGTGGCGCCTCTACCAGGCATCACCTGCAACTGCGGAAGAGAAGAAATATGCGTTCGAGGGTGCGGCGGCGGCGTCTGCTTCTCGGTTTCGGTATCTCAAGAACAGGTTCAAGCTTCAGGCATTCGATTCTTTTGTAGCTTTTGCACTCTACTTTTGCATGTTTCGTGTCTTCTAATACCGGAATGTAGGTTGAATTGAGTTTGGAAGTTTAATTAATCTCAAAACATTTTAGATACGAAGACGTGCTCGTGGATATCTGACAGAGCACACCTTTGAGGAATCGCTGTGAGACGCCCATTCTCAGTCTTCTGCCCTTTGTTGTTTGCCACGCGCTGGTTGCATAGACTGGGAGAATTTCATCCTCAGTCACGATCGCTTTATTCTGTTGTTTATTCAGGAATACTCACCCGTAGCGAAACTACGACATCTACAGAAAAGATTGTTTTCTGGTGTATTGCCCAAAGCTTTTGCTACTCTAAAATTTCGGGTGAATAACAATCTAACAAAAACGAACTAATCCCGTAGCTTAGAATATTGCGATCCCGACTAGCCTCTTCACAGAACAGACATGACGTGTGCAGACAGCGAGAGAGAGAGAGAGAAGTGTTGAAAAGAAAAGAAGCCTGGAACTGCAGGCAACGATAACGCGTCGTGTGTGTGTTTGTCTGTCTCCTTACTCTCTATTTTCCTCTTCGCTCTCGAAGTACACCCATTCCGGATTATGCACCACGCCGCCCCCTTCCTACCTAAATAGCTCAAGAAACGCCGGGTGTTGCTACTCCCAAGCATTTTATCCTCATTTCGCAGCCAATGTGAGTGGGGCATATTAGCCGACACGAACGTCGAAAAGCAAATCACAAAGCAAAAAGCATCAACGTAATAAGTCACACCCTACATTTCTTAAGTTGTCCGCGACGCTAATTTTAATGTTAACAAAATAAAATATCCGACACTGCAAGACCAGGTGAAGTTGTGGCAATTCATAAACCAATAATGCAGCTAAAATGTTTTCTTCGTTTTTTTTGTTTTTTTTTTTGGGGGGGGGGATTTTCTTTTGCCCCTCCCCCTCCTTTCCCCTTCCCTGCGCCTACGCCACTTTCGAAAACATGGAACAGCTTCCTTGGACAGCCTTTATCGGACGAATTTCCATTCCGAACAGCCATCTGCTTGTCTGAAGGCCGGAAACCCTGAAAAATGCCCGTGCGCCTCAGAACTCGGAGAGCCAATCACTCCAGTTTACGAAATGATTGTCAGCAATAAGGAGTATTCACTGGGCGCCATATTTGTGGGTGCTGTCTAGAGCGCATGCTCAGAACGAGCCCACATTAATAGGCTGCTATGACCGGCCATTTTGACGGTGTGGAATGCACGTTGCAAAAGAACCCTGGAGGCTAGCCATCAGCACCCGCTCAGCAGTCGCGCACACAGCTATGGCCGCCAGTGAATACTTCCTATAAGGAGTATTCACTGGGCGCCATATTTGTGGGTGCTGTTTAGAGCGCATGCTCAGAACAAGCCCACATTAACAGGCTGCTAAGACCGGCAATCTTGAGGGTGCGGAATGCACGTTACAAAAGAACTGTGGAAGCTCGCCATCAGCACGCGCTCAGCAGTAGTGCACACAGCTATGGCCGCCATTGAATACTTCCTATAGACCTATCTCACTAAGCGTTCGGCGCATGCGTGACGCCGCCATAACTTTAGTTCACGGGAAGGCAGACGGCCGTGCATGCGAGGGCTCCTGCCGGCTCGTGCTCCACACGCGCAGAGCTTCAGCAAGGTTGTTGCACGTGCAGAAAGACTAAAGTTCCTTCGATGCATTGCGGCAGCGGTGGCGTAGTCAAACTGACTGGTGAGATCGGTCTATAGACCATATACAAAACTGCTTGGTGGTCTGGCAGCACTGTGCAGGCGGCCATCTTTGTAGCGTCAAGTATCTTGAGTTTCGGTTTCTCAGCATTCCCAGAACATGGGCGCTCTGCCACTAAGTGCGATACGAAAACTTGATTGTTTTCTTACTTCCGGCCACCCAACATGAACAAAGGACAAGGCCACCATGCCTTTCATCTCTGAGGACACTTTTAATTCTTTTTCGATGCGAATACGCATGAAGTCGTACTGTCGCTGGTTTCGTTTTCTCGCTGCTACCAAGATGGCGGACGTAGTTCTCGGCGCGCTACTAGATGCACACGAAAAAAGAAAGCAAATACAGGTAGAATAGACTAGACTATAATAGAATAAAATAGAACAGCATATAATAGGGTTATTAGAAAATAACGCACAGGTTTAACAACATAATCCAACAACGAGCCTGTTGAAGCCTCAGGGGCTTATGCGCGTGTGATGACAACTTAATTGCCCCCCCCCCCCCCCCCCTTCACCTTCGGGCGTGCCTCGCAATTCGCGGCGAGAAGTATCGCCGCCTGGTGGAATTTTTTAACAACCCAGAGTGAGGATACTTCAGCTTCCTCTGCTAGTGCAAGCTCGTGCAATGCCAAGCTTCTATGCACTATGAAAATTAAAGCATGACCAGGTGGGCAGCACATGCACTACCCATAGCGAGGAAAACAGAAGCGCCCCTGACGAGCTTCTCTCCGCGAATACAAAGTGTTACGGAAGTGAAGGGCAAAAAAATTGTCATATTTCTACTTTGCCACACCAGCACATAGAGTGCAATCTCCAGCCGCGACCCACCTGTGGGCGTCACTTGAATGCAGTGGCGTAGCTAGTACACTCTAGCGTAGCCCAGAGGGAACGCTTTTCAGACCCCCCCCCCCCCCCCCCTTTCCCTCCACACCCCAAGTCATGGCCAGCTGACTTGTAGGAACTCATTACAAGTAATCAAATTACTTGTAATTGATTACTCTTTGGAGTAATTTTTTAATCATTTGAATAAATTTATTGCAGAGTAAGCAGACGAGTAATTTGATTACCTTGGTTTAAACAGCGCGACAAGACAAGAACAAAGTAAAGACAGAACAGACGACAGCGCTGTCTGCCTCGTCTTTACTTTGTCCTTGTCTTGTCGCGCTGTTTTAAACCAAGATGCTCATAAACCGACTAGCCCAAAATATACCTTTTAGTAATCTGATTACCTTTGGAAGTACTAAAATTACTTGTAACCGCTACTATTTTGCCCTTTCTTTTTTAATGGCGACCCTTGTTTGTACGAGTTTCCTACCAAGGATTTACCGAACCATGTGTCCGACAGGAAAATGGTATATCGAAAGTGGTGCATGAAGAAAATAAGTAGTTCATAACTCGGACGGAGGACCCATTTTCAAACCGACAGAAAGATCGGTCGGCTCAAAAATCTGATGTAATCGGAAAAGTGACAGTTACTTTTTCAAGTTACGGCCAATTACTTTTCATTTCACGTAATCAAGTAATCTAATTGAATTCTTTTTTTTTTAACGAAGAGCAATTGGAATTGGAATCGATTACTTTGCTGTTTCCACAAGACGTCGGTGAGAATCACGTGAATTCCTCGCTTCTTTTGCCGGTTGCGTTTTATTGGCGTTTACATTTCCTCAGGGACAGCTGTTTAAAAAAAAATATAATATATTATTAAAAGGCTCGAAAATGCTGTTCTTGTAGGCAGCTACCGTAAATCCCAATCTGAGCTTTAGAAAACACCGGTAAGAATTGCAATAAAATATATTTGTTGTACGAGTATTTTTCGCGGCAATACATTATGTTATGAAAACGTATTGTGTCATATACTCGGGTCACGTTGCATTAGGAAGTCATGGCACATGCAGCCAACCTATTCAGAAAAAAGACTAAAGTCACGGACAGACTAAGAAGTGCGTGGTGCGGCGACTGCCGATCATCTCATTATCACTCCGCGGCCAATAAGGTTGCGGCATTAGCAAATAATGACTACGAAGAACCAATCACGAGGCGGCGATGCCTCAACATAATAAGGCACGCCATGAGTTTCTTTAGCAAAGGTAACTCCGACTTCAGTGACTAAAAAGAAAGACAGAAAGAACAACAACAACAATAACAGGACTCGTGCGAGATGAACAGCCGATGAACACTCTTCCTCTCCATTTTATGAGTTCTACGAACGGTTGTTTTGAATTAAACTGAAGGAAATACACATGACGGTGATATTCTTTAGCTCATATATGCTTCACCAAAACTAGAAGCCCCGCATATTCCGCGATGTATTCTTACCAGGGAATATAATAAATCTCTCGTGTAAAGCGACAATTCAATATTTGTTAAACACGCACGCACAAACTCACTTTATTATTAAGGAGGGTAAGTGGAACTATAGGTCACATGTACTGGGACGATCTAGACAAGTGCATTCAAGTTCCATGAGCGTACGGGGAAAGTAAACGCGCGTGTTTCAGCGATACCACTCGAGCCCAGCTCCGGCGCCCTACGCGATGGAACGCGTGCTACCCGGCCTGTTATTTCTGGGACGAGGAAGACGTTCGGGCTGTCAGAAAGAAGGGAAATTAGTCGTACAAATGTTTAGACAGTGAGAAGTCAGTCTTCCTAGGAATGTGGCGACCCGTGTCTTCGCAGGAAAATCTGCGCGACTCCTCGCTTGGAGTCTTTGACGCGCATTACGATAGCGATTGCACGAACGAACGTCGGCACAACGTTTATCCACGTACCGTCAGGCATAGTCTAAAGGAAAAGGTCCGCCATTTTCCCACGCATTCCGGCTGCCGCAAGCTGCGAAGCATGAATGCAGACCCTGCAGACAAACTGTGCTGCAAACTTTTGGAGTTCCACTGATGGTTACCATCTTGCTTCACATTTTTGCAAAACCGGAGACGACGGACGAAAAAGGAGACAAACACAAAACGTCTTGTGTTTGTCTCCTTTTTTTGTCCGTCGTCTCCAGTTTTGACAAAAAGAAAAGTGTAACATAAACCAGCTTTCCTGTCTACTCACTTCAGCCAACTAGCTTTACGTTTTATTCGCTAGATTTGACGATCATCCTGAGAACCACTGCAGCATTGTTTATTGTCAGAACTGAGAACCATGGATTGCTTACTATTTTACTCTGCATCAAGACTTCTTCCAACGGCTTCCTCCGCTGCGTACTTTCCGATGAAAGGGCATTCGCGTTCCCTTCGAAGTTTTATTTTTACACAGCGCGCAAACGTACGGCATCGCATCAACGCAAAACTAAAGCAGATAAGTAGCTTCGCGGTTGTGATGATTACCTGCATTTAGACGCGCCCCGGGAAAACGAAACCGCGTAACCACCACATTTTCGAGATTTGGAGGGCCTGTCGCGTTTGCAAGAAGCTATCAAAAGGGAAGTTAATGCAGTGTAATGAGTGCATTACTTGTTTATAAGCGTTTGAAATAACTAAACACTTGATAACAATGTTAAGTTGTTATAGTATATTTTGCTCGAGCGTTTTCAGTATGCGCGCTTACCATTACGACCAGCTTTTCTTCAGCTGGAAACATTGGTTTCTTGCCCTCGTAATCTGTCACGTCGCCGGGAACTGAGTCGGAAATCAAGTTACCGGCGTCTACAATTATGTCATTAGTGTTTCCTCTCCATGTGCTGCCAATATCTTATATTTATCAGTTCATCTTATGACGGAAGAGCCAGTTGCACGTTGCACGTTCGCCCGATGAGACCAAGTCATTGGTGCGCACTGCGCAGGTAATTGTTTTCAGAGACATGTGAGACAGTGAAAAAAAGATCTTCTGGTGCGGTTTGTATTGTGGTTTGATGACAGAAAAAAAGATGGCTATTTTATTACATGTTTGTTCAACACAATTGTCGGGGGAAAAAAAAAGGAGCGTGTTTTTTTTTTTATTTGTACACTTTAGCAAGATGAATGACCCGTACCGAATTTGCCGAATTTCGGAATCGGCAAAGTTCGGCACCTTCCGAACTTTTGAAAGAAAGTTCGGCAAAGATTCGGCGAAAATTCAGCAAACGTCTGCGCACGCGCAAGAACGCGACGGGGCCATAGACTACAAATGGACGCCATGCGGTCGTGCGGTAGGCATCGTGCAGTGTAGTACTACCAGTGGTTACAGCGAGGTGCAGAGTAGGTGACATGGTAACTGTGTGTTTGTCAGCCTTTGCCAGTGTAGTTATCATCAATATTTTCTGCCTCAAGAACAGAAGATCGACCAGAAATTGACACAGAAACGACGCAGTCCACTGCACAAGTGACAAATGATGCGGTGCTTCCGGGAGGACTTGATTTTCGTTTGATCTTTCCAGTGATGCAACGAGGTAGTTGCAACATTGATCGACAAGTACTTTAAAGTGCTCCTCGCCATTATAGGAATCCTGTTTTCGGTTCACGAGTAGTTTGTACCAAAACAAAATAATGTCGCCTTTCAGTTAGCGTTATTTCGCGGGTTTCATCTATCCACCTAAAACTGAGCACGGGACTATCATGCTCGACGTTGCACATCCGGCACTCTTCCCACCTTCCTAAACGTCCGTGTGTGTCCTAGCATCAGAAACCGTCATTTTAAAGGTTAAAAACGAAACGTTGCAAATATGGGACGCACACTTTCATGCAAAACTGACGTCAAGTGACTCAAATCGAAAACCATGCATATTTACAATAATATTGTTATCTCTTCTGGCGGAGGCTCAGCAACCGTTGCATTCGATTTTGCGCGCACGAAAAGGTGATTCCCAGAGAAAATAAGTCCACAGTGTTATTGCCTTTATTTAAACAATACACACTTCCAGGCCTGCGCTGGTGAGGCCTTAGAACCAAAACTCGCGTATCGTGACTGCGCTGACTGCGCTCGCTACCACACAACGCCGTTGTCACACCATTTCTGCAAAAATTCACTTTAAATTTACCAGTAAACACCCAAAAAAGACACCGATACAATTATCTTGTATAATATCACCTTGTTTATAATAACTGTTTCAGTAAACAATAAAAAAGAAAACATAAAAACTTTTTTTCGCACACACACACAAAAAAAGCATACACGATATATCAACTTTTAGGTCTGGCGACAATATATTGTTGCCGAATCTTTGCTGAATCTTTAGAAAAGTTCGGCCAAACTTAAGCGCCTAATTTTCAATTCGGCAAAGGTTCGGCGCATCACTAGTCTATAGACCAACTCAACTTGCTGACGTCATACGACCGCGGTGGCGCTGCTGTCGGTACTGGGCATGCGCTAATGCTTCATTCCTCCCAAATTTGGCTTCTGCGCATGCGCAGTGCCCACACCTGCTGTGGGCAAAGCGGGCTTGTTTGTAAACAGTGTGTTGGTTTATAGCTGACATCGCAAAGCCTGAAAAAACAGATCGCCCCTCCGCGCCACGCGAGTCGTCAACTTTTACCACCCCTCCCCCCCACCACACACACACACACGCGCGCGCACACACACAAACACAAAGAAAATTTACACCGACACAAATGAACATGCACGCACACCCTTTTCTGCTACGGGTTGACTTGGTGAAGAGAGAAGAGTGCCCCCCCCCCCCCCCCCCCTCCAAGAAAAACAAAACGCAATCATAGCGCGCGTCATATTATAAGAAAGGATCTGCTCATGTTATGAGTGTGCCTGTTTTTTTGTTTTTTTTTTCTCCCTCAGAGCACATTATACATATTAGTAACGAAATCGTTACCTTCGAGAGCTGAAATAGTTTTAAGCGCTGCAACAGCCCTAAATAATTCAAATTGAATGATAGACTGCCCATATTCGCGGAAAAGTATATTTTCTACCCCCCCCCCCCCCTCCCTCCCCGTTTACACACATGCAGAGACGCATCACGAAAAATAAACGGCATAGGGAGTTGCTTCATGAATATTTGAACTCGTTTCGACATTTTCTCTGGCGTTCCGAAAACCGAAGTGACTTTCTAGCAAGTGCGGCTTGTGTCGGTGGACGCTACCAAAAATCACTATGGCTGACTTTCTAAATCGTCGTTAGATTTCACTAAATCGGCTCAAATAAAAAAAAAACCCAAAAAGGGAATAAAAAGTAATCGGGCGGAGTGCGATTACGTAACAACAAGTGCGCGATGTGTGTTTTAGGCACAAAGTTAGCAGTCGTGCCGCACTCGATAATTTGCCAATATAAAGTCGAGACGCCATGGCGTCATTTCGAAGTGTCTTTCCTCTATGTAAATATGTGCACAACAAATGGTACTCTTGGCAAAACAGCAAATAATACCGAAGGAGCTGCTGAAAGAGCTCCATCTCTTAGCGAAACGTATGTTGTGATTATGAGGGGCCCCAGGGTGTGTATTTCCATGTTGATAACAAGCGAGGGACCAAACGTTTCTAAGCTTCGTCGTTTATTCGGTAAACAACTTCGATAGATTGTACCAATACGCACAGATTGCACTGGTTAGCGTACTACGAAGGGAAATATGCGCAATGTTTTATATTTATAATAAAGTAATCTTTGCCTGCTCCGATTTAAAAAAAAAAAAAGAATGAGAAAATATTGAAAGATTTTTTATCCAAAGAAACGAGAGGAATCTGGCATGTCCCCAGAGAAGGATTGAAGATTCATTCGGACCACCCGAGTACCTTCAACACCGAGTTGTTGATCAGTCTGATTGCCGACCCTTCGATCGATATTCACGTTCACCAACTGGGACCGTGTAGAGTTGTGTCATGTTAGATAGACGCGGAGCCGGCGAACGTTCTAAGGCACCGATAACGACACCAACACTATCACCACCAACAACAATGAGGTGCCAAGCGCAGCGAATGCTGCAGCTTCCTATGCCGCTTCTCCTCGTCACACTGGCGCAAGAGGGGGAGCATACCCTCCAGGCAGAGGAGCTCGTACCGATTGTCGTTTATTTCTAAAGGTGCGTTCGCACCGGCGATGGTGAGCACTCGCGCAATGCAACTAAATCGCATAAAAAAAGAAAAGAAAAGAAAAAAAAAGGAAACAGATGTTTAAATTACGATAAGGTCCCTCTTTCCTTATCGTAAATTAATAACCAACACGCTCAACCACCTACAGATGGTTAAACTGGCGTGCGCGATGAGTGAGCGAGTTGCTTCTCGAAAACTCTCGCTCCGAACGCCGCTGATTGGCTCAGACGCTCCGCGACTAGATCGTATCGCAAAAAGTTGGTCAGCTAGCGACTGCTCGAAACGCGTCGCTTTTTTCCTGCGATGGTCGCTTTTGCGATGAAAGTTATCGCGCTTTTACTGAACATTGCCGGTGCGAACGCGCCTTAAAGGGGCGATGCAACAATTTTTGTACTTTGCGCAAATACCGCTTAGAACGGATCCCTGACGTTAATGACCAATGAAAAACGCGTTCGTTTTTCACCCCACGCAATAGAAGTCCCAGTAAAAAATTAAAGAAAAACGAGCAGCGTTCACCCCCTCAACTCGCAGCCAGAACAAGCGGCCACGTGATCTGGAGCCGATTATATGCCGCCAATGTTGATCATAGCCACGCGCTGCGGTTGGCAAAGCACAGGACACGCGCTGAGTTCCAGACATTGTAATGGCTCGGCTATTGTCGTCGTTGCAGCGATTGGACACGGGCCACTACCCGAATGCTTCTCGAGCTATCAATTATCACGAGCCCAAATCGAGTGCTCACGCAATGCTCGGGTCCAATCTATGAGCCGCATTCAAATATCGTCCCTGGAGGATGCTGTTACCACCAAGGTACGTCATCAAAATTTGCGAAGGAGAGATTGAAAGAAAACGCTCACTTTCTCCTTGAAATTACACCGCAACAAAGAGGTTTCTTGGTCAGTGGCGTTGCGTGCAAGTGTACTTGGGTCCCACTAGTGCCAGTAAGCTCGTGTAAAGTGAAAAACGCTCAAAACGAATATCGTTGCACCGCCCCTTTAAGCGAGGGTGTACGACGCCCGCACGAGCTGCGAGCGTATAACGCTTAAAAAAGGCCCGCATGTTTAGGCGTGAGACGCCGCGATTTTCTCGATATATTGTAGTTACTACTACATTTAAGCATACTTTCGCTCTAGAAAGGGAATTGCTTATTCTCTATTTCTTCTCAAAAATTCATCTAACCCAATCTCGTTAGCACGTATCAGTTTATCCTATTCACTTACTTATGCGTGTAGGATTGTGTGAATCATATCTAGAATGTGGTAGATCGATAGAAACGTTCCTGGGGTGCTTGCTGCCGCGAGAGTTCATCTTGGAACTAGCGAGGGCGGCATCTTTGCACTCATGGCAAAAAAAGAAGCATCCATTCCCTCTTCTCCGACATCTTTATGACGTCTTTTTTTGGGGCGGATGTAGCGTTTATGTCACGGAGAAAGTAAAAATACATTTTCATCAAAGGTACACTCTAAGAAATGCCTGCGCGTCTACTTAGCCGCAAAACACTCAAAGAGCCAATCTCTGCGAACTACGAAATCATCTCAGCGAATGATGAGACGGAGCATCTGTTTAGACCTAAAATAAAGTCTGCGCTGTGGCATTACGCAATGCAAGCTTGACGCTTTGCACTGCTTAATGCCACAACGCGGACTTCATTTTTAGGTCTAAACGGATGTTACGCCTCGTCATTCGCCGAGCTGATTTTGTAGTTCGCAGAGATTGGCTCTTTGAGTGTTTTGCGGGTAAGTAGACGCGCAGGAATTTTTTAGAGTGTAGTTTAAAGATACGTGAATCAGCTCAAGCACATATATTTGCATAGACGTGGTTCAGGCAGAATACATTGATTTGTCGATTGCTGAGGAGGTGTAGGGAGCGACCATTTTCAATATGGGGGATTCGTTTTTGATTCCATAGATGAAATTAATCAAATATAGATATATGTTATTAATATGAAAATGTTCGTGAGCTTGTCGGTATATATGTGGTCACGAAGCGGCTATTAACAAAACAGAAGCAAATGAAAAAAATATATTTATACCTTCAGTCTGTCTGCTCACAACGAACGCTCACTTTTTATAAAACATTTTTCTCTGTCTAGAATAAAATCGCTGTCGTATAAAGACACTTCCATACCCGTTTGTTTTTAAATATGTTGTATATAAATTAATCGTAAATTACATCAAAAAATAAAAACGAATTATTTTAAATTGAAGTGATTAATGCAAAATGTCAACGTGAAGGTTTTCGCCCCGAAAACCATCGCGTGGCCGGTATAAGAAAATTGTTTCAATTATTTTCCTTTTTTGTCTGTAACAAGTAATGCAGGTCTCGATCTCGCCTCTCCTTCCGCACTTACAATATGAAGCGACGTTTACATCAAAATAAATAACCATAAACCACGAAGAGGCAAAAGTGGGTCCCCTAAGTGCTGCGCACACACGCGAAGAAGCGAGATAGGGCGCACAATGTTGGTTCGCAATCCCTTTGTGACGTAGGGGAGTCTCCGGGAAAGGGGAGACGCCCAGAAAGCGTCCTTGCGCGACGGCGCCATCGACCGGTTCTCCGCCGTGCGCGGACGCCGGGGCTCGAGCCAGAGGCGGCCAGGCGGCCCAGTGTCGTGGTCGTACCTGCCGCCGCTCGGGGCTTCCCAACCCTTCCACCCCAGCGGCGGTCCAAAGGGCTCGGACCGGCGACGGAACCGTGACCTTGCCGTGCACGTGCTCGGCCCGTGCACTCCGGCGGTGGACCTAACAGTCGGGAATCGTCCGCACGTGCGTGCCAGCAGCGGTGAGTATACACGCGTCGGCCGCACGGTGCGCAGCGTTGGCACGTGTCGGAGGGTCGATCGATGGACGGCGATGACGTTCCTCTGCCGAGGACAGACCATGGATGAGAGGGCAGCTTGGCGCCGCCGACGATAGGGGCTCTGCAGGGTCGAATTGACTAGAGTAACTGTATAGGCTCTGCTTGCAGAGCCAGAGTAGCGCGTCCCTTTTCCTTTCGCCGCCATCTCCGTATTGGCGGAGGAGTGGTCACGTGCGCAGAACTGGAGCCGACCTTCGTGCGGGAAAGCGGCCTTCCAGAGCGCCGAGTTTCGGGGGGAACTTATTTTCCGCTTTGCGTTCGCAAAATATAGATCGTAGATCAAAATCGAACCAACCGAAAGCTTCCTAAGTCATTGAACATTATGTATATCAACTGGGTACAGTACAATCCCGTTTTTTTATAACGCGAGCGATAATTTGGGACATTTGTTTTCAGGGTGTGTGAAGCAGACGACACGGACGACGATCGCGTTGCCCGCGTATGCGGCTCTCGCGGAGTGATACGCGATTCCGATACGCGACCGGCACATCCGGCCAACTTGGCGAGTCGGCGAGCTCTCGTTTGAAAGCGGAGGGACGGCGTTTTCATCAGCCGCTGCGTCGTTTACCGCATTAAATTTCGCCTGCGCGTAGAAAGAGCCCCGTGAAAATGACAGGCTGTAGTGTTACCAAGTGCACAAATCGCGCAGACAGCGGCAAGAGCTTGTACCGGATTCCGACGGCGAGACACGATGTGAGACGCCGCCTCGTCTGGCTTTTTCGTATGAGAAGGAGATCATTTTTAATCATTGTCTGCCCTTTTACAATACCCCGAAAGATTTCTGCAGGCACCATTGCGGTGTGGATAAACATGTTTTAGACTGTTAGTGCTTTTCCTGTTCGCAATTTCTTCAAGGGACCATGTCGGTGGTAGTAAAACAGTTTAATAGGTTCAGCAAAACGTTCAAAATAGAAGGGAAAGCGAGATGTAGGTTGGTGTCAAACACTGAAAGTAGACAGAGCTCTATCGCCCTATTCTCGGGGCGGAATATACTGGTCAATAGGAAAACAGGCAATCTCAGCATCATTCTGGTCCCTGCAACGAATTCGACTGCATTTTCAAAGACTTATCCGCAATGAAATAGGAACGTCGGTGAACTTTTTTTTTATATTAGGCAGTTTGCACCTTGCGGCATCTCCCAAAGTTTGGAGCACCGTCTAACATCTATTATTAGCGAGCCCATAATATTTGCGATTCAAGCGAATTCAAAATTTAGCCCAACTTGAAAGCACGCGAAAAAATTCTGTCTCCAAGAGCTCTCAATTCGGGCGTCTCGAATTCGTGAAATGGCAAAAACGTCGGATAAAAAAAGAAAAAAGAAGTTGTACACAATTTTAGCATGAAAGTGGGGTGCTCGACATTCCTCAGATTCGCATATAATTGGAACGCACGAAGGTAAAGCACTGTTCCGTGTTCATAATATCAAGTAAACTGTCTGCTGAAAAAAAAAAAAAAAAAAAAAAAAGTCACAGGTGGAGCAGCGTCACTTGCTCTTCGATTAAATACGAGGGAAAAATAAGCAGGCCTGCGTTCTTTTACTTCTTGCGATCGCTCGAGGGGAAAGGTCCTCCAAAAGTTGGGCAGACAGCGGGCTCACGACGCTATCTGCGTCCCAGCAACAGCGCCTTGACGACTTCACTTCACACGCGACCCGCGGGTGCGTACGCGGGTGCGCTTTTTGCGAGAGGGAGACAGGAAACGACGGGACAACGATCACGGCGCATGCGCGGCTCGTCACCGCACGCCGCACTATTTTCTTTCCGCAGCGCGAAGCAGAAGGCCGCAGCACGCCGCCTCGCGTCTGCGCCTTCGTGCCCCTGCAAAAACCGACCGTGGCTTCCCGCAGTGCTTGGCTCCAGAATGGCACCATTGCGGTACTCTGCTCCGCAAGCGGAGCATATACAGTTACTCTAGAATCGACTGCGCTGCGCTGCCACGGGGGGACGAGGCAGCGCTGCGCGTGAATGATCTACACATAGCTGTGCGTCTTGGAATTCACGTTTGAATTTAATGAGTCTTTTTTTAAAAGGTTTTTGCAAGGTCGCGTTTTTGTCTCCGCGCTAGCATCCCCGTGACAGCTAGCGTTAAAACGAAAAGAACCGACCTTTGAAGGCAAATACTGAGCTGAAGGGTAAGAAAATATCACGCGCTCCTTTGTAAACATGCACTCTAAAAAACGCCCGTGTAATTCCCTTTTCGTAATGTAGTCGCGTAGAGCCCCATAATCTCAATATACGAAGGAAGTTTGGCAAATGAGCAGGCCGACGAATTGTTTAGACCTAAAACTGAAGTCTGCGACATGGCTGGGACCCCGCAGCACAACGTTCCATACTGCTCAGGTTCCCATCGCAGACTTCATCGGTAGATTGCAGTGATTCGCTCTCCTAATGTCCCGCGGGAACCTATAGGTGCACATACATTATTTTTAAAGTAACTGTCAGCTTAAGAAAGGCGGGGCGTGGTAAATCTCGAGCATCTTATCGTCGCTTTTTAGTAAACGAGATTGTGGCATTGCGTCTGATACTATCAACAAAAAGTTTTTCACAAAAAAAAGGTCTGGTGTGTTTGTTTTCTGGCCAATCTCGTGGGAGAGTCAATCGCTGCAACCTACGGTGAATGACGAAGCTGAACTTATGTCTAGATCTAAAAAGAAACCAGTCTGCGCTGTGGCGCTGCGCATGCTGTGAGGAGATGAAACGCCATACTCAGGGTTATACCGCATATCTTCTTTTTAGGGCTAAATATATTTTCAGTTTAAACATTTCACCGAGCCTCTATATCCGCAGACTTCGGCGATTAACTCTCCCAAGGGATTTTTGAGAAAGTAGACGCAACATATTTCTTAAAGTGTTGAGCACTTCATCAGCGTCACAATAAGTTCTCTGTTTTTTTTGTTTTTTTTCTTCATTTATTTTTTTTGGAGAACCAACGGGCTCATTCGATCCTTCTTTTTTGCGGTGCATAAACCTTCCTTTTGCCTATTTCCAAGCGCACTCGAAGCATCCGTTTGTATCGAGCGCATCGTAAGTTCCGTCGCGGCCACGCGAGCGCAGCGGACCGTTGCGCGTCGCGCTATCAGCGCCATCTGACGAACGTCCGAAAGGGTGTCCCCGACAATGGGGACGATAAGAAGACGAGAACTGAACTCTGGAACTGAAGCAACGGCTGCGCCGTCTGTAGGCGTGTGTCAATATTTAACCTAGCCTCAGTTTTGTGTGCCGCCAGTAGCCATCTTTACGGAGTTCGTTTGGCCAATATTTGAGGCTCGTATACTCCGCTGAATGCTCAGGTTGCCAGCATCCCCGAACATGGTTTCTCGACTCATATTTAGAATTCTCGCGGATCATCACTACCCATAGATACAAAGTCTTTGCGCTGTTCCCTCTCCACAGCACGGAACGCCGTTTATACTTTCTGACGAAGCCGACGCTACGAGCTGATGTTAGCCATCAGACAGCATCAGAAGCGCACCATCATGGTGTTTGTCATGTTTCTGTACGTGTTCCATCCTCGCTGAACCAATCATAAACAAAAAGGGCCGAGTGACTTGAGCTTTTGACGCTGTTTGATTGGTCCCATGAGCTCGTAGCCTCGGCTGCGTCTGGACTTTGTTGTCCGGACACCGCTGAGGATTGGCGGCGCCAACAGGATCAGGGGAATATGATAACGTATGTAATATAGGAAGCGAATCAACAGACGTCCATGTTATCCGGCCATTTGGGCGACGTCACGGGAAAGAATAATTAATCTTTGTAAGTACCTGAGCGGTGTTGTGCAGACATTCTTTTAATATAGAGTTATCCTTTTCATAAGTAAAATTACAGACACGTTCACGAATAGCTCTCAATCACTACTAGAATTGTTTTTCATTCATTCATTCATTCATTTTCCGTGCTCATGAACGGCTTGTAGCCTAAGTAATGGTTCACATAGTCAAAGCGAGCCTACACAAGAAATCTACGGCACTTGCAACAAATAATATCTATTATGGGTGAACAGGAAATGGCTTACAGTTAAATATCATCCATTCAACGCCTAAACGCGGACATTATTAAGGACATTATTAAAATTTAGTGTCATACTCAAGAAGGAGCGAAGGAAGTTAGAAAAAAAAAACGAATTGTTTTTGTCGGTTAACTTTAATTATATACAACAACGTCGCGATTGCCAAAATTTCAACGAATACATGACGTGATTCATATCTTGTGCCAGGGCGCCTTGTAGAAATCTTTCCTTTCTTTGAAAAGTGCTTTTAAATGCAAAAAAACACACACAAAATGAAACACCATGTTTTAAAAACGAAAATCCGATTACGTGGTTGACCGCCGGGGAATCGCGGTCCCCCTGAATACTTGGAAGTTTGAATTTATTTTATGCAATAAGGACGAATATAATTGCAGGCCAGTCAATTGTTTTATCATTATTGTAATAATGAGATAATTTTGAAAGTATGATTGTCCAGGCGAAATGATTAAACGGCTCATGCAATGATTTTTAATTTTGAAAGTATGATTGTCCAGGCGAAATGATTAAACGGCTCATGCAATGATTCTTTTTAATATATACTAGAGCTCTGCACCGATTTTAATCACTTCATCGAAGAGTTTTTGGTCGACTAATGATTTTGTTAATCGCTTTAATACAGGGACAGGCAGACGTTTTAAAGCATCGCAAATTTATAACGTTGTACATTCGAGGGACACATTCACTGGGATTTTCAACGGCGTAGTAATTGATAACAGCACGTTTTGAAGCAGCGTATTCAAATTTATTTAATTGGTATATTGAATTTTATCCGAATGTCATTGGCTGATGGAATAGGTAAAGCTGAATGCAAAGAAATGTACATATCTTTTTATTGATGTCAGATTTTTAGCAACTATTGCAGAAGTAATTGAAAAGTGTCAGATGTGTTGTTTTCCTAGAATTATTTATTACCTTGACATATGAAAGGGTAGACTTAATAAAAAAGAAAACTCCCGAGTGTAAGACGTAGCAACGTAAAGAACGAAAAAGAATGCCAATAAAAAAGAATATTATAGAAAAAAACAAAAAATAACAACAAGTACAGTATAGCTTTTAGACAAGTTTTGTTTACATTTTTTTTGAACATGAACACACAACGTTCCCGGCTTAATACCTTAAAATAATGGTGTCATGAAAAAGGAGAAGTCTCGCCAGTGATTAAAGTCTCGTTATTATTGTTTTTTTTTCAGCAGGGTAGATATTCTTTGTGACAACAATGCATGAGTCCATTTCTTTCTAATAATTAGTAAAAAACAAAAACAAAAAACAACAGGATATTGTTTTGTAAGTTAATTAATTGGTAGGTTAATCATTGACGTTCATAATATGCTATTAAACAACATTAGTTTTTTCTTTTTTGGAAATGGCAGAAGCAGCAAACGTTAGAGAAAAAAGCTTTGAGCCTTTCCACTCTGGTGAAGAAGGAAGATCAGCGGAGCTGTACTATGGTGGGAATGAAGTAATGGCCGGCCGCAAGTCGGCAGGCCTAAATGGAAAGGCTGGAAAGGTGGCCGCCATCTATGAGCGACGGCGGCAACCACACAACCGGCAAGCCGGTTTTCTGGTTGCCGCCATCGCAAATAGATGGCGGTAGCTGTCCAGAGTGGTACGTCGACATTTGTTTGCTGGCGGACACGATCCTAGGGAAACTAGCACTTAACAACTCCGCTGTAAAAACACCCTGTATATAAGGGCTTCGCTAACAACATTCCCTTCATTTTTAAAGAAAATATTTAGAAAATGAAGTCTCGCAAGCAGTGTAGTGGTTCTCAACCACTAATGTTTCGGGAACCCCTTTTGTATCTCTCATAGTGATGGGGGACCCCGTTCACAGCGCATTGGGAGCTGTTAGACGATTACAATGACAAAAGTAAACTTTCAAGCAGCTTTGAAGCTCTGAAACAGAATAATCAGCCCTATGCTCTGTTTCATACTTAGCGTGCAACGCTGTCAAAGCTACTGGCGCGAGTGTGGGGCTTGATCTCGTTGATCATTTCCCACGCGTTCTCGCGCAAACAAAACCATAGATGAAGCCACGCGCTCGCGCCAGTAGCTTTGACAGCGTTGCACGCTAAGTATGAAACAGAGTATAGTCGCTTGGCACACATGGTTTGGTCTCTTTATATTTGTGGGATAGCCACAATAATATTAAGAATAAAAACAGTTTTATTTCTTGGTAGTTTATTTACGTTCCAAGGCTTCGGGGATCCTAAGAAGACCTCCAGGGACACCAAAGGGTTCGCGGACCACCATTTGAGAACCAACGCTCGAGCGTACAGTCTGTGGAGATACCCTCCCATGTAGGGGAGTACGAGCAAATCGAGTGAATTTTTATTATAATCAGTTTCACAGTATAAGTACGACCGCAGGCAAAGCCGTGGTCCCATGGATCCAAGCTCCAAAAGCGCATCGTCATTGGTAGTCTTTGAGCGGCTGCTATCCCCAGCTGAACCATTTGGGAACAAGAAATGCGCAATTATTCTGCTTTTTTGTTTTTGTTTTGTGCATATACTTTGTCTCATCCTACGATGGACTAAAGGCCAAAGCCACGGGCCGCCAGGTCCAACAGCAACACTTCCTTTGATTTCCTTGCTTTCAAAACTCTAACTAACCGCCAGGTCGAATCACGTTCCACGCTATATACTATAGCGTGGAACGTGATTAGCGTCCACGCTATAGTATAGCAGACGACTTGTCCACGCGTAGCGTGGACAAGTCGTCTGCTTCTTGCGCAGGAGTTGCAGTGACGTCAGAACGACGCCGAGCTCTGATTGGCTCTGATTGAAAGGACCGTGGGTAGACCTGAATGCTAGATGCCTCAAGATCTACCCTCTATATTTTTATTTTTCAATCAGCCAATTAGAGTTTGGCGCTCTGACATCATCGCCACCCCTGTGCGAGAAGCAGACGAACTTGCGCTCCGCATACACACGATCATCGTTGCGGTTTTCGCGTCTTCCGGTGCAAACCTGGCAATAGCCGTGAGAACGTCTCCACGGGAATCGCAGCGAAGCTGGATCCCGCGGAAGAGCGTCGCTCGCCGTCGGTGTCTTACCGGGGGAACACGGCGAGCGTGCAGCTGCATGCGAGCCGAACGAAAGCGCACATGTGTTTCGTTCCCTACTCGCATTGCTACGACTGCGCGCTGCATACTGCAGGGCCGGCCATTGTGCGACTGCACTCGACGCGCGCTCGCGTTGACCGGCCCTCGCAGCTTTAAGAAAGCGGTTCCAGCCGGTGAGTGCGTGCCCAGCTATCGAATAAAGCGCGGAGGACGCAACGCCGTCCCACACCACCTACCACGACGTTAATCGGTATTGAGCGAAGTGTGATCGCCCTTTCTGGGCTCTGATGATCAGCTGAAGGGTGTGGTCGAGAAACGCCGCTCGTTTATTTTGGAGCGTCCGTGAAGCTCTTGTCAAACCTGGTGTCTAAAGAAACAAAAGATGTATGTGTGCTCACTTTTGTGAAGTACAAGCAGGAGGCCAGTCACTACAAGCAAGATCCAGCACCCTACGAGGTTCATGTGTCTACTTTACCGCAAAGCGCTATGGAGAGCCGATTTCTGTAATGAACGGAAGGAACTTGGCGAATGACCAGGCTGAACGTATGTCTTTAGACATAAAAGTACACTCTGCGACGTGACAGCGCGCATGGGGTTTCACTTATGTCATGTTCAGTGCCACAGCCGACTGTATATCTTTCACCCTTAATATGTTTCCAACCTCGTCATGCGCCGAGTTTAACCTTCCTAATCCTAGCGAATGGCTTTCCCGTGTTCTATACGGGAAAGTAGACGCACTGGAATACTTACTGTGTGGGAAACGCCGGAGAACATAGTATACTATTAGACCCGCAAGAGGCGATATGCGCCATGATTGGCTACCCGCGTTTTTTAAAGGAGAGTGAACACTTTCTTTTTTTGTGTGTGGTTTTGCGTGTGCGCTCACGACGTGTATGCGCTTATATTTCTCTCGATTACGTGAATACGGTAAATCGCACGTGTTCTGCTAAACGAGCCCATCGATTGAAGATAGATTTTTATAACTTGAACACGACCTAAAAGTAATTACTCTCGCACAAAACAAAAGTAAGAAGAAATTTTATTAGGTTTTTGTCTCACAGTTACCAACGCCAATTTTGCTCGGCGGACAGAAAATACAATCATGCTCGTGGTGACCTAAGCAATCTAGCAATGTCGGTCTGCATTGCGTAATCGCAAGCATGTCTCGGTATGGTTGGGAGGGGATGATAAAACCAAAAAGAAAAAGTAGCTATGTTCCTATGTTCAATGAAAGCTTAAGAAGAGCAAGGTGTATCCGAGCATCTCATCACCGCTCCGCAACCAACGATATCGCGGCATTAGCAAATAAAAAAAAAAAAATTACGGGGAAAAAAGTGCGGACATATATCTAAGCCATTCATGCGTTTCCCTTTCTTACACTCTAAAGAATGTCTGTGCGTCTACTTTCCCGCACAACACTCGGGGAGCCAATCACCGCAACTTACGGAGGCAGCTCAGCGAATGACGATGCCGAAACATATATGTTTAGACCAAAAAATTCAGTCTGAGCTGTGACATTAAGCGATGCAAAACGTCGCGCTTGCATTGCGTAATGTCACAACTCAGACTGCGTTTTTTGGTCTAAACATATATTTAGGCATCGTCGTTCACTGAGCTGCCTCCGTAAGTTGCGGTGATTGGCTCTCCGAGTGTTGTGCGTGAAAGTAGACGCACAGCCTTTTTTTTAGAGTGTAGGCACTGATGATAGCGTGGTATTTTTGACAGTGGCTGCAGTGAAGTAGTTTTTAAATTTGTTTTTTTGAACTTGAACTTGAACTTTATTTCAGCAACATTATGCCGAGGACACCGGACAAAAAGCTAACAGAAGCTAGCTTGACTGGGTCCGGTGCCCTTGCATGTACAGGGAACACAATAATATTTAAACAATCCTAAATATTTCTTACAATATTCAAATCAAACAATTTAAAACGTTCCTATAAAATTTTAAAATCACCGACACTAGAGAACAATTTTTTTCCTTAATTTAACAACACAAAAAAGTACGCAATGTTTTCTTAGTTATACAATGAATATCGATGCGGTTCATTACAATGTTGTTAAGCAATGTAGGTAGATTATGAGCAAGAGACTGCAGTGCATAATATGTACGGAAATGGGAACCTTCCAGAATTCTCTACGACGAACATCGAAGACTGATTCACGCTCAGTCAAGTTTGCTAGCTGTGACAAAAAAGCAATAAACTCCAAAGTTGAAAAGGCGTAAGAAAATAGCAAACGATAGTCATAAATACAAGAAAATTTCATGATATTGTAGCTCAACTATAATGGTTCAGCATGCGTGTCGTACGGAACATTAGCAATGAAACGAATAATTTTTTTCTGAAGAGTTATTAGTTTGTTGACGTTACTTTTGGTCGTTGTGCCCCAAACTAAATGACAGTAGTTGATTTGTGAGCCGAACAGAGCATGATAAATATGAATCTTAACTTTTGCAGGCAAAAGAGAGCGACAGTGACCGATGATGTCAGCTACCTTCGCCAGTTTGTGAGTTAGAAATTCTATATGATGATCCCATTGCATAAACTCTGAAAAAATTATGCCTAGCGTTTTATGATGACTTACTATTCAATTTCCCTGTTTCCAATCTTAAGAGCATAACTAGCATCAATATGTTTATTTACAGGTCTAAAAACAATCGCTTTTGTTTTGGTAGTATTTATTTCGAGGCCATTTTTTTCTGACCATAAAAGAAACTTTTCTAAGATAACATTACCTTTAATAATCTGTTCATCGATATCCGTCGCAGAAATAAAAATACTAGAATCATCTGCATACATTATAAAACGTGAGTGTTGACAAATGTTGACGATGTCATTTATGTACACATTGAACAGAAGTGGGCCAAGTATGCTGCCCTGCGGAACACCAGACTTCAATAGTTGCAAAGATGAGGTATAACCATTTATTGAGACACACTGTTTGCGATGTTGTAGATATGACTGAATGAGTGCCAAAGACGTGCCCCGTACACCATAACAGGAAAGTTTATCAAGAAGCGTTGCATGGTTAAGAGAGTCGAAAGCTTTGCTAAAGTCAATAAAAAGTCCCAGTGTCATCTGTCGTTGCTCTATATTTTTTAATATTAGTTCCTTCTGCGTTAACAAGGCGCATTCCGTAGACTTTCCCTTACGGAAGCCAAACTGGAAGTCAGTCAGCACTGAATGTTTATCAAAAAAGTTATCTAAACGACGCAAAATAATTTTTTCTAGCCCTTGGAAAATATGGGTAAAACAGATATTGGCCTATAATTTGTAATTACATTGTTATCACCTCCCTTATGCAAAACGCAAACTTTCGCGAGTTTCATGTTATCTGGGAACTTGCCAGTTGACAAGGCCAAGTTAAATATATATACTAACATTGGGGCAATTATATCAATCACAAATTTGACGGGCTTTATTTGTATGTCATCAATGTCGTGACTTCTGCTATTATTAAGTCTCATAAATACATTAAACACTTCTGACTCGTCAGTAGGGGCCAGGAAAACAGATTCGTCTACTCGACTCGAGATAGACGAGGAAGCACACGCATTGTGAGCGCGGGTAGGTAAGTTTGTAAAATGGCGATTAAAATAATCAGAGAGCGGTATTCCCGACACATTTTCACCAGATATCGAAAGCGTATCTATTGATTGTTTTTTATTGTTACGTTGAAGTACTGTGTTTATGGACTGCCATACAATGGCGGGGCTCTTTTTGTGCGCGGCATGAAAGAGACGTTTGTGATAATCTGACTTTGCCTTTTTTAGTGTAGATGTAAGTTGATTGCGATATTTCTTGAACGCAGTATTATCATCGTCATCTCTTGACGAGAGGTAGGTCTGATACAATTGATTTTTTTGTTCCGTATCATTGCTAAAATAAACGGGGTAACCCATGGTTTTCTTATTCGCTTTTTAATCGTGACAGTCTTGTACGGAAAAGATGCGACGTAAATTGCCATGAATGTACTTATGAACTCATCATACGCGCTGTTCACGCACTTTCTCAAGAATACAGGGCTCCAGTTAGTTTCCATGACTGTGCTTCGAAAACACCGCAGTTGGCGGTCTGTCACAGGTTGAAAAGTAAAATGTTTGCTAGCGCCGCTGGATAATTGTTGAGTTTTAAAACATAAAAATATAGGTAAATGATCGCTTATGTCACTACTTATCGTACCTGCGCTGGCAACAACAGTGTTTATATTTGTAATGAAAACATCAATAGCAGTTGATGTAGAATCGGTAATTCTAGTAGGAGTCGAAATGACATTGTAAAACCCGCTACTACTGAGAGTGTCCTTAAGTCGCGACGAAACAGACGAGTTCTCCAAAATATTCACATTTAAATCACCACCAAGAACAAGCAAATAGTTATTAGCACTAACAAAATCCAAATATTTTTCAAGAAAATGCAAGCAATTATTCAGATTGCCAGCTGGAGGGCGATACAATACAGATAGTAGCTGGCGCCCATGTTTCAGACTTAGAATCTCATAGTCATCTGTGATTTCATTAAATGGGCCAAGTATTTCACACTGAATATCTTCTTTGACATAAATGCAAACCCCGCCCCCTCGTTTGTGGCCAACGAGGGGGCGGGGTTTAAGAAAAAATGATTGTAGCCGGATAAGATAAGAACATCGTCTTCGCTTTGGTACCATGTTTCGGAAAGCATTATTATTTTAAACATAAAACAAAACTGGTGTAAAAGTGTAATAAAACTATCCGTTTTACATTTCACAGAACGTATATTTAAATGCAAGATAGAGGTCATGCCATCTATTTCTGCGTGCTGCTTTACTTCATCGGGCAACAAATTTTCCTGGTAATCTGTCATGTGGTTAGGTTTGTTTGCGTCCCCCCCATTAGCCTTGGAGGATTCTCTCAATAGAAGCGCGACCAAAAATTAATTATTGGTGAGTTAAAGCGGACATTTGCTTCCTTTATTCTCTCTATCAACAAACAAGGCTATGAGATATCGTGAAATAAAGCTGAATTGAAATTTCGTCAGGGCTAGAGTCGGGGACAACATTCTGTGGAATTTAGAGTAAATAGTGCGCGTTCGTTGCTTTGATCGACAGTCAAGGTGCGCGATAGATTGACTTGAATGTCAAGGAACGTTGTCGGTACGCGTAGAGTATGCCATGCGTTACCTCTTCACACTTCTAATCGCCCCAATTCAGATCTTATTCTGAGGTTTATTTCTTTCTTGTGATTGGATATGTTCTTCGTATAATCTCAAGACGAAGAAGAAGAAGAAGAAGAATAAGAAGAAGAAGAAGAGGGAGAGGAACAACAAGACATGAGGTTGTTTTTCTAGAGAGCGTGTCCGCATGTTTCCCCGTGAACCACAGCGAATCTACTGACGAATTCTCCACAATGGAGAAACCCAGATAGGTAATAGACAAAATAAATTTACCTGCATCTAGTTCTAGTACTAGTTCAGTTTCTTTATTTCTCTCCAAACAAGGGGAGTAAGGGAGGTGGAGAAAAAAACTGCCATTGCAGCTTGACGAGGCCTCTACCTCCCTTTACAGTACAGTGCAAAACAGCTTGGACATCTGCAAATGCACATGCAGAACCAAACGAATTCACAATAAACACTTGTACTCGATTTAAGACGATTTAAAAAATAATACTAGTTACATCAAAAAGGACATTTCCACATTATGTTCCTCATTCATAAACGATATCACTCTCCACCAGGAGTTCTTTAATATTTCTCTTGAAGATCTGAAAGGAATACTGAAAGTTTACCTTTTCTTCAATTTTGTTTAACAAGGAGAAAACTTGATAATCCAATTGTTGCTTGCCATAATTGGTTCTTACTTTGGGTTTTTTCCAGATATTTTTTCTCAGTGCATGTTCTGAGCTAACATTCTTCGGGGTTAGGTATAGCTCCTCTTTTTGGATAAGCTGAAGTAATTTAAAGTAATATATTTTATTATCATTTAGCATAATGTATTTTTCAAACAGTGGGTCCGTACGCAAGTCTCGCCAGTTACCCTGAAAATTGTGGAGCATGCGAAGTATTCGTTTTTGAAGGACTATTATTTTATTATAGTTCGTCATAGTTGTGGTACCTCATACCAATGCACCGTATGATATTTTTGAGTAACATAAAGAATAATATAATTACTTTTTTAACCATGGAGGTAGTAGTTTGCGAATTCTATAGACCAACACGCAGCCCTGACGTCACGCAGCTGCGGTGGTGCTGTCGGCGGCACTGTGCATGCGCAGTCGCTTCCCTTCACGCGAATCTCGTTTCTGCGCACGCGCAGTGCCCACACCTGGTGTGGGCAAACGCGGGCTTGTTTGTAAACAGCGTGTCGGTCTATATATACATCCTATTGATTTAGATAGTTCAGAACAAAGCTTCTGTATATGCGTCGACCAGTTGAAATCTTCATTGAACCATATGCCTAGGAATTTTTGATCTTTGACCTGCTCTAAAGTTAATCCATCAAAATTAATAGATATAGAAGTTTTGTCTTGCTTGTTATTTGGACGAAATATTATGTATTTAGTTTTTTTATCAGTAAGTTGTAATTTGTGACGCTTAAGCCAGTTAGCCAGCTTCTTCAAATATTCGTTGGCCAATATTTGTAATGTATCTTTAGACTGTGCTTTACAGAACGCGTTCGTGTCATCTGCATACATAATTAGTTCTGGGGAATCCTCCACTTTTGACATATCATTCACATAGATAAAAAATAACAGAGGGCCTAGAATGAATCCCTGTGGCACTCCGTGTCGTACTTTTAACTTATCGAAGTCTGATTTATCTAAATGCACATATTGTTATCGATTCGTTAAATAACTTTCAATTAGTCTTAATGCAACGCCACGTATCCCATAATATAAAGCTTAATCAGTAAGATATTGTGCTGTATTGTGTCGAAAGCGTTTGTGAAGTCTAAAAACGAACCTAATGTATACAAATTTATCTTCAATATTCCTGATAATTTTGTCTTTTATGTGAAGTAGGGCTTGTTCTGTAGATTTTTGCTTTTGAAATACATATTGTGCCTCATTTATTACATTATACTTACAAAAAATGCCTCTAATCTAATATAAATGACATTTTCAAATATTTTTGAAACAATTGGCGGAATGGATATCGGTCGTAAGTTGTACAAACTATTTTTCCCCGCCTTTAAATATTGGGCTAATTCGAGCAGTTTTTAACGCGTTCGGAAATATTCCTGTTTGTAGCATCCTATTGGTTATGTATGACAGTATGTGACTAAGTGATTGTGAGACACGTTTCACTGGAACCGATTTAAAATCATCTCTACCGGCGGCAACGTTATTTTTTAATGTTTTAATCAGCATTTCAATTTCGATTGGTGTAGTTGGCTTAAACATTATAGAATTCAGCAAAGGCTTTGTTTCGTCAACGGCGAAATCGCCCGCGTCATTTTCTTCACTTTCACTCACACTGACAAAATGTGCATTAATAATATTTGCAAGATCTTTCCCTTCAAACTTCATATTATCGATAATAATTTCATCTATACGCACGAAAGAAGATTTCCTATTTGTGGTATCTTTCACTGCGTTCCATATCTTTCTCGGCTCGTTTCTTATATTGTTGAACATATTTATTTATTTATTTATTTATTTAGGAATACTGCAGGCCAATTGCGGCCCAAGCAGGATTGGGGGTTACAAAAGTGGAGTCAAAAAAGCGCAACACCAGGTAATCCGTAAAATGGGAGAGGGGAACAGGGGAAAATTACGCAAAAATTGTAATAAAGCACAAAAACAAATGCGTAGAAAAAAAATGTAATAGCTCACAACAAAGTTGGGAGGGGTGGCGGTAGTGGGGAACAAGAAAATAAAACACAATGCAAAGAGTTACACATCAAACAAACGCTCAATCGACTCCAAAACATTGTCAGATATAAATATGTGATGAGGGTGGTTGTTCCATTCTGTTATGGTTCTGGGAAAGAAGGAGTATTTAAATGCATTTGTTCGAGCGAATACTGGAGTTATTTTATGCGGATGGTCATGCCTTGTGCGCCTAGTCGAGGATGGGTGAAGAAAGGACGACGATTCAAGCCGGAGTTTTTTAAACCAGAGTTGATAAAGAAATTTTAGTCTAGCTAGCTTCCTTCGTGATTCAAGAGAGATGATGTTGTTACTTTGAATTAAGGCAGCAGGTGAGTCATATTCTGATGATACTCACGTTTTTTTTTTTTTATATCGGCTGTTAATTTCTTTCTTTCTTTTTTAAACTGAATCAGAAGTTGCTGGTCACGTGTTTTGACGAAGTCATGGTACATATTGTTTCTTTTAATTTATTCTTTTATAAAGACATTCCGTTATCCATCGCTTCCTTACTTTCTGCTTTTTATTTTTGGATTGTAGGGAATGCATTGTCATAGCACATTTTAAAGATCTTTGAGAAGTGATTATATCATATGCCACATCAGGATTCGCTTTTTCATAAACGCTGCTCCAGTCGGCACTGTCAATCAAGGCAGAAAAGCGGGAGAGAGTTTGTTCATTTATTTTGCGGTAAGAAAAGGTATTTTGTTTGTTCACGTTTTTTTGACAAGGAAGTTAAAAGCAATGTAGGAAGGTTTTCACTAATATCACTGGAGAAAACCCCAGAACTGAAGTCAGTGTCGTGTATATTTGTTATACACAAGTCGAGTAAAGATGCACACCCTGAAGAAATCCTGGTGGGTAGTGCTATCGTATTTGTACATCCGAAGGACGTAATAATATCAGACAGTTCTGCGCGGCAGTATTTTTTAAGTTCATGTCAATGTTTACGTCACCCATGATAATAATCGGTAGTTGGTAGGTAGCAAGAAAAATAAGCAAGTTTTCCAAAAAATTTAAAAAATCACCTCTATCTGTTGTTGATGGTCTATATAAAACAACAATCACTGCCTTTCCTATACACAAAACCAAACATTTAACATAAAAATAAATAACTAAAAATTCTTTAACAACGTGGGACGAGATGTTTTTTCTTTAACATAAATCGCAACGCCACCTCCTCGCTTTTGCGTTCTTGCAAAGCTTGCACATTTGTAGTCTTCAAAATATGGCGCGTGATCACTTTCCGTGTGCCATGTTTCTGTAAAACATTATTACATCAATACGTAAACATAGCGAGTCAAAAACAAAAGTCAATGTCATCGGTCTTATTTCTAATACTTCTTATATTGAAATAAATCACAGAAAACTGCCTTTCTTTTTATGTAAGCGTGCACGTATTAAAAAGAAAACTGTTGTAAAGACCGTGCTCATTTAGACCCACTGGCGTGGGACACGTAAAATTTGCCATGAGTTAAAAAACAAAACGAAGTAAAGAAACACGGCTTTCAGTTTAGGCAATTTTTATCTAATTTTTGCGAGATCATCTTCATGCTCGATTCGAACAGTTGCTTCGCCTTCTTGTTTTCTTACATCTGCGTGCCCTACAATGACAGAAATTGCAAACTCCGTGTTAGGGCGGTGTACTTGAATATACTCCGGTGCAGGGAGAATATACGCAAATCAAACGCACAGTTACCCCTTTACCCCTATGCGGAGGGCAAGTTCGTCTGCTTCTTGCGCAGGGGGTAACGGTGACGTCAGAACGCCGAGCCCTGATTGGCTGATCGCGACCCCCTATCTGAGCGTCGTCTGCTCCTTTGCAACGTCGTCTGCTCGCAACGTCGTCTGCGTCTGTCTTACCTTTCCTGCGACTTTCGAAAGTGCAGAGGCCACATTCACGAAACTATCTTACGCCCAAAATGTGCGTAAGACAAAACGTGAGAACAAATTCGTATCCACGAAACGAAATTATCGTAAGTTTTGCGCAAGTTACGACGGAATCCTACGACAGCTGCGAAGCTGTCTTACGCACTTCTTACGATAAACTCAGCATGGCCGACAGCGTCGCTCAGTTACTTGGTCGCGACGACCAACGGACGTTTATTTTTGTACGGGCTCTTCTCACGCGTCCCGACTACAAGCAGCAAGAAAAAAAGTAAAAATTTCTTGAAATAAACCACGACGAACAAGAACGCTGGATCCACAAACACCCGGGAAATGCTCCAACGGCCACGACTCCACTGACCCCGTCCAAGCGAGCTCGGCAGATAGGCCTAGCAGCGGTGCATGCGGTGCTCCGACGGTCCTTGGCCAAGACCGTCAGCCCACGACCGGCTGGCGTGCTAAATGGAATATGCCCGCACGACCCTTGTGAACCCTTCCCGTATTAGACTTTGATCGCTGACCTCAATTTTAGATTAAGAGGTCAATCTCTTCCTCTTGTCATCTCCTTGTTTTCCGAGGCAGCGGTGACTCTCGCCGGTGAATCTCCGACAGACGCAGTAAAGGTAAAGCAGCCATCGCTTTGACTAGCAGACGTAAAGCAGACGACGTTAACTGCGCGAGGAGTCTCGCCGCACACGAAAGGAGGGAAAAAGTATTTCACGCTCACTCTCGGTTCTTTGCAAACAAACCTCGGCGCCTCGGGACACCTCGTCAGTGAGTCCTTTGACTTCTCTCCTTGATGCGCGTCTGCTAGTTGTTAGACCAAAACAACGTACCGCTCGAGTTATTTCGCCTGCCCTCTCTGAAAGGCGAAGTCGAGCTCGCTCGTAAAGACCTGCACTTCCGAAAGTTCCAGGAAAGGTAAGACAGACGCAGACGACGTTGCAAAGGAGCAGACGACGCTCAGATAGGGGGTCGCGATCAGCCAATCCGGGCTTGGCGTTCTGACGTCACTGCTACTTCCTTTCTCATGCGCAGAGGACGAAAATGAGCCCACTTGCGAGGCGTATATTCAAGGTTCTGACCTGAATGCTATGAAACTTTTATAGAACCTCCGAACCGCTTTCTCGACCTCTAACCTAATTCGTGTGACGATAAAGCCTCGATGTTTCAAATGCTTACATGCCCAATTTTGCCAGATTGCAACATATACTTTAGTTCTTTTAAGTTATCGCCATCTTTTAACGAAACAAAAGAGAAAAAAAGAAGCAGGTGCATTTGCCCTGAGACGTAGGAACAATAAAAAAAAAAAACGCACAGAACAACGAAGTCTTTAACAAAGCTTGAAATTCATTGAACAACCATCGCCTTATATACATGTCCCAGACCTCTTTCGCAATTCAAATGACCTCCTCGCCCACTGCACAGTGTACACTAACTCTCAACCTATACCGACAACCACACACAACCCCGAATCACAAAAGCATACAAGCCCGAATCACAGAAGAACACGAACCCAAAGATTTTTGTGAAAAACCCGAGACTGAGGTATTGACGTATGTTTGATGTACACCAGCTCACTTGCGCCCTTACGTTCTGTTCATCAACCCAAACACAAAAAGAAAAAAAAAGAGGGGAAAAAAAGAGGAATGCGAGAAATTCCTGCACTTGGCAAGGTCATACTGTGAACCCGGCACTGTATACAAACCTAGAAACTTTTTCGTTTCCTTATCAAGGGATAAGGAAGGTTGGCTGATACAAAACCCGGAGCTATCTTTCTTTATATATGTTAGATTTAGTGCGCTCCCACTCGGGTACACAGTTGCATTCGTTTACATAGTTTTGCAATTTCTGAGTTTGGTGCATTATTTTTAACCGCCATTTTATGCTCCAAAATACGATCGTTTAAGCGACGTCCATGTCTGTCCTGCGTAGGAAAAACCGCACCGCAGAGGAATATTATACACTATCTCCTCCAAATTGCAAGCTACGTTAGAGAAGTTGTTCTGTCCGTTTTTTTTTTATTGTTCCTACGTCTCAGGGTTACTATGGATGTCATTCACCAGCTTACCTGCGTTTTTTTTTACCTTTCTTCACAGGTACATTTGCTTTTTTGCTTAGCACGCGGAGAGCAATCCTTTTTTTTTTTTTTTTGAGGGACAGAGTGAATAATTTAAGAAATGCAAGGCGCATTTCGTGTTTTTTTTAACATAAACGTTTTTTTGTTTCTTTCTTGTGCAGTGGAAATGCTAATTTTTGGTGTTCGATATTCGATTCGACATTCGACTTTTTCGCCACCATTCGGCGCTATTCAATTTGAATTGAATTCGATCTGAAATTTCACTATCCCCACACTCTCAAATTACGGCTTTTCACGCTGATACTAGAAATGTATGTATAATCTTAATTTTTACTGTTTTGGTGAATTTATGTTTGCGCTTGAGTCGAGTGCTACACGTCAAAAGCTAAAATTGAGTTTAATTTTTTGCTCGTTTCATTTCTTATTAGGAAGTACACTAAAGCGACTTTCAATGTACAAGCCACGTGCTTTTGAAGGAATATTTTGAAGCATATACACTCTAAAAAAAGCCCGTGCGTCTACTTTCCCGTACACAACACTCGCAGAGCCAATCACCGCAACTTAGAGAAGCCGCTCAGCGAATGACGATGCCGAAACATATGTTTAGACCAAAACACGCAGTCTGAGTTGTGACATTAAGCGATGCAAAACGTCACGCTTTCATTGCTTAATGTCATAACTTAGACTGCGTTTTTTGGTTTAAACATATTTTTCGGCATCGTCATTCGATGAGCTGCCTCTGTAAGTTGCGGTGATTGGCTCTGCGAGTGTTGTACGGGAAAGTAGACGCACGGGCTTTTTTTTAGAGTGTACCAACGATAAAAAAAATACCGACTAGATAATGAATATATATATTCTCAGCGGGGTTACTCGAAACTTTGTGAACGAAAGTCTTCTCTAATTTAATGTAAAAAAACAAAACAAAAACAAACGCTGTCAGGGCTTAGGGAAGAAGTAGAATAGCGAACGAAAACACTAGACTCGGTCATTGTGATTCAGTGGTCGTGCCGCGGCGTTGCTACGTTTCAGACGATTTATTTCAGTTTGTTTCGAAGACGGCGGGAGAACGGCTTACACTGGGATTCTGAGAACGATGTTTTCGGACCTGAGAGAGGTTCAGTGCAGGTAATAATTCCTTGGGTACAAGCGTGACATCCGCTCCCCTCATTCGTTGTCCTCATTCCGTAAAACTCTATGATAGGTTCTCCGCATTCTCGGCGGAAAACCACATCTGGATGTTTTGTTCGCAACGCGGTCGCACTGTATTCAGGTAGACAGGGTACAGGTACTAGAATTGTAGCAGCCGGTCGTGGCGCCTTCGTTAGAAGCAGATAGCATATGTATCGGCGTTCCGAAATATAGGTTTGATATATGCAACGTGGTGGCTAGGTCGATTTAATTTAAAGTTCTGGAAGGTTCATAGAAGAGATGTCAATATCGTGGGTGGCCTCGTGCCGGTTACCCCAGCTTACATTGCAACTCCTTCAGATTTGACCCGGTTTCGCATCTATGGCTTTAAATCATTTTCAAGTTGTGTTTTTCGGACCCAGCATGGTTCTGTATCGAACGTAACTTAAAATCAGATATTAAAAGTCGGCCCTGTTGCACACTATTAGCGGCGAGATGTTTCGGTGGCGCCCTCGTTCGGTTACCTTTCGTGACGTCATTACCTTGTGAACAACACGTTCTATGGTGTTTGTAATGGGCATGGTGGAAGCCTGAAATCATAGCGCTCTCAAAGCAACACTGCCAAAACCGTCAAAATTGATGTTCTTACATTCCTCTTATTTGCGTCAATGAGACATCCTTTGCTGACATCATAGTTAGCATTCGGCCAATTGTGATGGGCCGACCACAGCGACGCTTTCGATTGCTCACGTCGCCAATAAACCCCTACACTTCGGAAGCGGATCTGTTAGCGCGCTCAAAACGTTCGTCGTCTTTTTTCGCCCATTGGCGTTGATACAGAAGCGTAGCGTAGCGTTTTTTGTTTGTTTTTTAAAATAATTTTAGCGTTTTGAAAACGTAGGTCGTACCCTCTTTTAATTAAGGTTTTGCGGGTGAAAACGGCCATGTGTCATGGCGGAGTGCGGCGCCAGCCCTCGGCAGCCTCCCACGACCTTGCCTGACCCCAATTTCGACCAAGCCGAAGTCTTGCGCAAGCAGATGGACGGCCTTTCTGGTTGCTACCTATAGACCTTTCCAAAAAAGAGCGTGTGGCCGGTGCCATTTTGAGTGTTCGTGCGTATGGCGCGTGCTTTGCTCAATTTCCGAAGCGACGAACACGCACGTGCTGGGCTGTGAAGATCGCACGCTGGACTGTGATTTTGTAAACATTGGAAACGTCTATAGAGACCCGTAAATAAGCTATACACTTCGGAGTACACCGACACGCTTGCCATTCTGTCGTTTAAGATCATCATTGTTGCCAGTTATCTAAAGCTCCATTTGAAATCACCGCAAACGCTCTTGCGTCATATCCAAGAAACGTTCAAACGGTCCGCAACAAAGCAAAACAATATCGCCCATCGCAACCACTCTGCACTATAGGTAACAAAATGGCGGCGCCCGCAAGGGTAGTCTGGGAATGGAATATCAATATACGTACTAATTTCGTATACCTTCTTTCTACCGAGCCTAAGAAAGGGCAGGGCGTGGCTTATTATTTTCATGGATCTCGCTTCGTGATTGGTTCTTTGGCGTTCTTATTAGCTAATGCCGCAATATCATTGGTTGCGGATTAACCACAGGCTCAAGATTGGCCACACCCTGCGCTTCTAATAAGTTGACAGTGACTATATAGTACAGCCCTGGTTGCGGCCCGGCCTATGCGGAGCGCAAGTCCGTCCGCTTCTCGAGCAAAGGTTGCGGTGACGTCAAAACGCCGAGCTCTGATTGGCTCTGATTGGAAGGATGGTGGGTAGACCTCGAGGCAGCTAGCATTGAGGTCTACCCACTATTCTTCCAGTCAGAGCCAATCGGAGCTAGGCGTTACTGACGTCAGTGAAACCCCTGTGCAAGAAGCAGACGAACTTGCGCTCCGCATAGAGTACGTGTTCTTGTCTAACTATTGAAGACAAAAAGGCGACATAAAGTCCCCCGAAGGAGCCGCCACCGTGATTAATTTTTTATAAAAAAAAAAAAAAACAAGGAAAAAAAATAAACACGAACGGATTTTGGACGCATAGGTGTTTTTGCTTCGGTCTGGCTCCACCGCTCCGGGATGTCTCGAGATTTCCATGGCAACATTGCCGTTGCAGTACGCTCTGCAACACTAACACTGTACCTCCTTCCACACGTTAAAACTCATATCGTTTCCAGCTAATGTCATTGCGATTATAAATGAAATTTATCTTTAACCACGCCACGCGCCGCAGTTTTTACGAAGGACGGTATTAATTGTTATCATTAGCGCTGTCTTCTTTTAATTTTACGCCAGTTGGTGTCAAATTGGAAGCAAAATGAAGCTTGTGGCATCACGATTGCCGTCAGAACGTTGGATGGAAACCTTATAGAAAATATATTAGCTTTTTCTTTTAGACCTTATTTTAAGGCGGAAAAGTAGTTCTACAAAATTGTTCACTGTAATACTTTTAAATGCCAGAAAAAAAAAAAAAAAAAACCAACAACAGATGTGATAACTCATATAAATACCAACACTTAATGAGTTAAATTTTTTATCATTACAATTTCAGGGGCTGATCATCACTGGATCCCTGTCGTCGATATTACATAGAGTTGATATAATAATCTAGAGGGAAAAAGGTCCTATGCATTTGCATGCACTCCGGCCGCTTCAGAACGGCGGGGCATAGACTCGGCCGTCAGTGGTCCCAGTTGGCGGTCCCGATGGGCCCGTGCCACTGGCGACAGCTTAAATTACACGAAGAAGCAACAAAACATAAACTCTAAGGTATGTACCTAGTTATTTTCTAGCTTATTTTGCAAGTAATGCCAAAATCGCGCGTTGTATACAAAAAAAAAAAAAAGTTGTCAAGCGCTTCAGCTATTTAACTCGATGCGGCAAAACGACCACGCCTAATCTTTCGTCTGTTTTTTTATTTTTTTCTCGTTCTTTCTCTCGGGACCCCCATGTCAGCGCTTAGGATTTGCAGCGTGGATTTGCAGGTGTGGTGGCTGTAATTCTACCATTCCCGCAGCGCTTTGATTCCTCTTGAGGCAGGAGGTATCCCAGGCCTCTCCATTTTGGCCGCTTCGCTCCGGTCTGCAGGAACGCTACAGTTCTAACGAGGAACACCTCTTTGTTTCCGTCTTCTCAAAAAGCGAATTCTCTTGAACAAGGTTTATTTCTAGTGAAGGAAGTCCAGACTTAGCTTGCGCACTGCAGTTCTTTCAGGTGATTATACTGGCACACATTTCCGATCATGGTTGTCACAACAGATGTTCATGGCGGTTCAGGCAGTCACAGTGATGGCATTCTCACCCAGCTCGAAACGAAAATAATTCAGCTTACGATGAACCGCAGCGTTGAGCTACGAGCCATCCCGGGCTCTGTCCCAGTTAATCCAACGCTGTGCACGTACCACTTGGCTACACGTATACGCGCGCGTCGCCGCGCCACTTCCGAAGGTCACGGGGCTCCGAAAGCTCGCTGGGTTTGCTGCGTTCCGTCGCAAGGAAAAAGGGAGTATAGAGATATCTACGACAACCAGAAAAACCGCTCTGTAGCCCGGCGATGCTCGAACTTCTGCGTTCTCAGCAGGTCGCAGAGTTGGAAAGAATACAAGACGAATGACCCACAAAGATGTCAAGTGGAGTTACGCTGCCGAAGTTTTGTGCTCCTGGTCACCCAGTGAAGATCATCACGGCCCGGGCAGAGACGCCGCCAACAGAAAGATGAAGAACCAAAGGGGAATGAAAACACGCAAGAAAGACACTGCCGAAACATCTCGACGGCGAGGCGGATGCACGAGGACACCTAAAATAGAGGGCAGTATGCCGAGTTTGTCCAAAGGAGACGGTATCAAGTATCACTCGAAGCAGACCTGCAGGGGAAAATAAGTTGTTTTTCGGTCAGTTTCATTAACTTTCTACTCGGGGCTGGAGTCTGGGATTCATCACTTTTGGCTGTTGATGGCGAGGAACTGCGGCGTTCTCAGACACGGGTGTGCGTTTGGGGTTGGTGGAAGAGGCAAATTACTTTTTTTCCCTTCTTTTTATTGGTATGTTTATGTAGAATACAGAGAAAGGCATCTTGCTTTTTTAAGTTTTTTTTTTATTTAGTCGCGTATGTACGAACCTTACACATTTCTTTTTTGCAATAACATCAAAAAACGTGCGTCGACTTTCTTTTTTTAATGGCTTTTTGTTGTTTTTCCACTTGTTTTTGTTCGGGTGGGGGAAATCTTGCTTGGAGGACAACTGTTTTTTTTTGCATCCCCTACTAACGCCCATGCGAGTCTGGAGTTTGTTTCGCGCATGGTTCTAGTCGTCCCTCCACCAGATAACCGCTCGGTCCTAGCAGGACCCGGTCAAGTCGAGTCTGTTTACTCCAGGTCAGCTATTTTCGCAGCTATTTTATACCCACTTCAAATATTCCGTGACCTATTTCTTTCGTTCGTTCTTTCATGGTTTGTCGATGCAGAGGGAAAATCTGCGAATAGATCTGAGGCGACCCGAAAGCGTTGCACATACGCGAATGCTTGCATGCATGCTCACACAGATACAGGAAACAAAGCGTTAAAAGAAACATAATAACGTTAAAATAAACTTTATTATCAGTTGACACCGACTGTGACACTCCAAATCGTTAAGTTCATGACTACTACACACCACCACGCGGCGCTGACGTCACGCCGCTGTGGTCGCGCTGCTATCGGCTGGGCGCATGCGCATACGCTCCACTTGAGGAGAATCTGATTCCTGCGCACGCGCAGTAGCCACACTTAGAGTGGGAACTGCGCGTTTGCCCACACCTCGCGCGGGCTTGTTTGGAAACAGCGCTTTGGCCTGTACAAAAAACTAGTTCTTTTTTTTTTTTTGCGTTACTTTTTTTCTGTGGCATTTTCCTCCGGGCAGAACTACATGTATTTCCTTTTTTTTTAGATAAAAAATGTTTTGTTTTGGTTTTTTTTTTTTAATATGGGCGCCACAGCAAACTGTATGCCCCTTTCCAGAATTCGAATGGATTTAAGCCCCTGGGCGCACGACAAGAGCGTGGGACAACCAAGCGCGATCTTCCTAATTGTTTGGGTTGTGTTTATGTTTATGTTTATACAGCCTAGAACTTGGTCTGCCTCGACGGGCGACGAGTCTCCCAGCTGTAGATGAGCAATTTAGCCAGTGCAGTATACAACCGCTAGCCTGGGGTCTTTAACGTGCATCACGCAGTAGTGATACACGACCGCACGCCGGTACGATGCTCATCCAGATCGAAACGGGCAGGGGTGGGGATTGAACCCAGGATCCCTGAGTTCTGCAGCGCGAGCTTTCGCTCCACGTGCTCCGAGCTGGTGTGCGCTAGCCCACTCGGCCACCGATCCCCCCCTCCTAATTGTTTGAATTAACATCCAGTTATGAAGATGCCGACGCCCCACCGGTTCATGGGTGTTCTCAGCAAAACATTTCAGTGAGAATCACGCGCTTGAAAGGATCAGAAGGAGCCACGTGCACATATTCATCCAGTCCCAGCTCTGCAATTCTATATCGTCATTCTCCGACGCTCAAGATCAATGTCGTCACGGAACGCTTGTGTTTGACACTGAGAGGCACGCCCTTCGATGCAGCATTTGTTTTTCTCCGTCCCTTTGCAGTGCCCCTTATGGGGTATCCACACGAAGGAGAAATCCGAAACTTCCCTCCGCGGATCGCGCATCACGTGAGACATACGTCATCCCTTTTTGACGCCTCGCGGCGCCGTTCTCCTCCGTGGCGGAGGCGCGGAGGCTTCGTGCTGCAGCACGAAAGCTCTGCAGGTGCACGCGGCAGAGCCGGGGACGGAGTTTCCCGGGTTGTTGACGTCACGACATCCATCCGCGGAGTTCTCCTTCGTGTGGATACCCCTTTAAAGGTGTATCCACACGACGGACCAAATTGCTGTTTTGGTCCACGGGCCGCGCATCACGTGATCTTGCGTCACCGGTATTTGAGGTCCGCCGGCGGTCCGCGGCCCGCGCTTCTGAGAAATGCCAAGCGACTTTTCTTGCCCGGACCTTGGCGGCGGACCGCGGCGTTTTTAGCATAATTGAAGCGCTAAGTCTGGCAACAAGCTGACTTTTGTTGTTTGGATTGGAATCCAAATCCAAAGTCGTTTTCTTTTGGCTCCAACTGTTGAAGACGAAGACGAACCTTTTGTTGTGCGACGATGGCGGCATGGTGCGACGATGCAACTTTTTAATTCATCGCGCTCGTGGAGCAATTCCCCGCTCTGTGGGATTGCCCTTTTCGGTTCAGTTAAGTCCTCCTCGTCCTCAATAGTCAACGCCAGGGCCACCGCGGCCAAACGTCTCTTTCGTTCAACCTCCATCTTGGCTCCTTACAAATAGCCTCAAAGCAGCTCGCTGCATGCGTTCGGCGGAGCTGTGAGGTCGAGGGTTAGACCGGCCCGTTCGCTCTGTCGTCTGCTCTTTTGGTCCTTTTGGTCCGCCGTGTGGATGCTCATTGCATCTTGGCTCCTTACAAATAGCCTCAAAGCAGCTCGCTGCATGCGTTCGGCGGAGCTGTGAGGTCGAGGGTTAGACCGGCCCGTTCGCTCTGTCGTCTGCTCTTTTGGTCCGCCGTGTGGATGCTCATTGCAGCCGGGCGGCCCGCGGGCCGCGCATCACGTGATCAATCGGTCCGCAACAATTTTTGTACTTTGCACAAATACCACTTAGAACAGATCCCTGACGTTAATAAGCTATGAAACACGCGTTCGATTTTCACCCTCCGCAATAGAAGTCCCAGAAAAAAAAAATTAAAGAAAAACGAGCAGCGTTCACCCCCTCAACTCGCAGCCAGAACAAGCAGTCACGTGAACTGGAGCCGATTATATGCCGCCAATGTTGATCATAGCCACGCGCTGGGGTTGGCAAAGCACAGGACACGCGCTGAGTTCCAGACATTGTTATGGCTTGGCTATTGTCGTCGTTGCAGCGATTGGACACGGGCCCCCTTCCTGAATGCTTCTCGAGCTAGTAATTATCACGAGCCCAAATCGAGTGCCCACGCAATGCTCGGGTCCAATCTATGAACCGCATTCAAATATCGTCATTGGAGTGTACTGCGATCCCCACGTTACGTCATCAAATTTTGCAAAGGAAAGATTGAATGGAAATGGTCGGTTTTGTCCTTGAAATTACACCGCAACAAAGGAGTTTCTTGGCCAGTGGCGTTGCGTGCGAGTATCCTTGAGTCCCACCAGTGCCAGTAGGCTCGTGGAAAGCGAAAAACATTCCAATTGAATATCGTTGCACAGCTCCTTATCAGACTAAAAGCTCAACCTTCAACGCGAGCTCGCTGCCTTTCGCGGTGCTTTGGTTGCGCGTGCCTACGCGTTCTCACTTGCGTTAGCAAGGGCAGAAAGCTCGCGCTGTAGGCGGAGCTCCTAGTCTCAGCTTAAAGGGGTGGTGCGACGATATTCAGTTAGAATGTTTTTGACTTTACACGAGTTTACTGGCACTAGTGGGATTCAAAGAAACCTCTTAGTTGCGGTGAAATTTCAAGGGTAAAAGCGAGCGTTTTCTTTCAGTTTCTCCTTCGCAAAATTTGATGACGTAGCGTGGGGGTCGCAGTGACGACAAAGTCCCCCAGTGACACTATTTGAATGCGGCTCATAGATTGAACCCGAGCATTGCGTGAGCACTCGAGTTTGTCTCGTGATAATAAATGCGGAGAGCCAGTCGTCGGCTTCTTGAGCAGGAGTTTTGTCTGGAACTCAGTGCGTGTGCTGTGCTTTGCCAACCTCAGCGCGTGGCTATGATCAACATTGGCGGCATATAATCGTCTCTAGGTCACGTGGCCTCTTGTTTTGCTGTGAGCTGAGGGGTGAACGCTGCTCGTTTTCCTTTAATTTGTTTTTCTGCGACATTTATTGCGCGGGGAGAAAAACGAACACGTGTTTCATTGGTCAAAAACGTTGGGGATGCGTTCTAAGCGGTACTCGCGCAAAGTACGAAAATGGTTGCACCGCCCCTCTAAGGGTGAACGGAGTATACAGATGCTCCTGGCCTAGCGAGGAAGCTGACTGACGAGCGCTCTCGACGTGTTTAAGTGGTCTTTTGAGGGAGTGCGTGCACAGGCTGGTGTTCGTCTTGAACCTGACACCAGATGGTTTTCGAAGGCTCGCGGGTCCGGGCGTGAAGGTATCAGGTCCTACGTGACCCTGCTTGATTCTGTTTAAAGAGACTATACCTCTTCACGGCCGTCGATTATAAGCGTTAATTTCTCGCTGCCTGGACGCAGTATGAAGTAAAGACCGCCGTACGGAGGTTGCAAAGGTTTCTTCACGTCATCGTGTCGAAGGAACACGTGAGTAGTACATTTACTAAGGTCACGGCTAACAAAAGCCTGTCTCGTGGACCGGAGGGAGCTCAGCGAATGACGATGCCGAAACATATGTTTAGACCAAAAAATGCAGTCTGAGTTGTGACATTAAGCAACGCAAAACGTCACGCTTGCATTGCTTAATGTCACAACTCAGACTGCGTTTTTTGGTCTAAACATATGTCTCGGCATTGTCATTCCCTGAGCTGCCTCCGTAAGTTGGGGTGATTGGCTCTCCGAGTGTTGTGCGGGAAAGTAGACACACAGGCTTTTTTTAGAGTGCATGCGTATGTTATCGTCACTGACAGACGAGGAACCTTCAGAGCATGGAGAGTTCCATGCACTTAATTATCGCTCCACGTCATTCGCCGATTAGGACGCCGAAGAACGAATCACCGAGCATATGGCGCGTGAACGTAGTAGGCCCGGCTCTGTATTTATTGAACAGTCGGAGACTCCAGCATGCTCTGCCGGTGTGGCATTTTCGCGAGAAGAAAAAAGACTCGACTTATGTGGCGACATACCCGCCCATCACTTTCAAAATACCGCTTTTTACGTGCCACGTGCGACCGCTGAAGCACGACATTCTAGACCCTGTCTGACTCGATATGCATGGGAGCGGAACAGCTCCGCAACTTTGGGGAACGCGCGATAGTGTATCTCGACGTTGAACACTCTATGAAATGCCTGCACGTGTACTTACTCGCAAAACAGTCAAAGGGCCAATCTCTGTGATCTGCCACGGCACAGACTTCGTTTTAGGTGTAAACGGATGTTTTGCCTCATCATTCGCTGAGCTGATTTCGTAGATCGCTGAGATTGGCTCTTTGGGTGTTCTTCGGGTATGTAGACGCGCAGGCATTTCTTAGCGCTCATTCACACTGGAAGCGGATCCGCGTTCGCAAAGCGGTTGCGAACGCGGTTCCTTAAAGATCCAGTACAATTGCACGCGCACTCGATGACATCAAGTGCGCGTGCAATTGTACTGGATCTTTACACAACCGCGTTCGCAACCGCTTTGCGAACGCGGATCCGCTTCTAGTGTGAATGAGCGGTTAGAGTGAAGATGGGGGAGCGGGTTCGGGGGGTGGGGGGGGGGGGGGGGGGGGGATGAAAACGCTCGGGTGTAATTTATTTTACAATGTTTACTCGATATCACTTCAGTGGGGTACTGTGGGATAGGGACACACATCAGTGACAGTACGTATTACGGAGGTACATTTTTTTGTACATTACCGTCGCATCACAGATGGTCAGTTCCGAACGGAAAGGTTGGCTTCGCTAATTGAAAAGAGGCGAATGCAACGCTTTTTCGTTTAGCTGGTAATCCATCACATCAGGCACATGAACTGAGATAACCTGATAAGTTTATTGATAAAATCTATAATTGATGACGGTCTGATAAAAACCTTTCAGCCTTTCCACTTTGGTAAAGAACGAAGACCAGCGAAGCTGTACGCTCGTCCCGTGTGTTCCTTCGTTCCTGTTTGTCCGCGCTGTTTCCTACGATGAATTCCCACCAACTCGCCATTATCCATTATTCTATGATAGCTGGAAAGGTTGCCGCCATCTATGAGCGACGTACGGCGGCAACCAGACTGGTTGTCTGATTGCCGCCGTCGCTCATAAATGGCGGTAGCTGTTCAGAGTTTTGTGCAGTTTTGTGTCGACATTTGTTTGATACCGGACACGAAACTGGGGAAAATAGCCCTTAACAGCTCCGCTGTAAAAAAAAAAAAAAGAAAAAAAAAAGAAGTGTTACAAGTTACACAACTAGAACTTTGAGAAAAAGAATATGAAAAAAAAAAGTAACTGACATTACAGCCTTTTAAAACAAAATAAGAAAAGCGGCTCTAGATTATTGTAAGTCAAGCGTGCACACTTTTCGAAGCGACTTTATACAACTCCGTATGACGGCCACTTTTACTAATTGCAAACCGGACGATTACTTTTGCACAACGCCTTTTGCAAATTTCGCTCAAATGGCGCCGAATGTAATGTGATCATATAATGCGCCAATTGAACTTTGTCGTAGAAATGTTTACGCGCGACGTTGGTCTTTGTTTAGGTACTTATATGAAATCCCAACTGACGATGGTCGCGGCTGGACGTTGGCGTAAAGAGACGCCGCGTGCAGCTCAGATATCGGCTAAGGGTCAAAGTTGAATCCCCCCGCTCTTCCAAAAATGAATCCACAACACCTCGCTGGACTGTCCCACATATCGCCTTCGTTGGTTTGACACACCAACCTTTCCTTTCGATATGTCACGTATATACGGCCTCCGTTTCGCAGCAGATTATACAACAGCTTGTCATCAACAAAGATCTGCGATCGATCACTCTAAAAGGCCGCGGAGGGTTAACTAAAACCTAGGTCATATACTACTTACTCAATACGTCGTACAAAAAGTAAAGTGTTCCGCTGTAGACATGATGACATAAGTACCCGCGGACAGGCCTCAAGCATCTCAGATGCATGTTTGTTTAAAACATGCTTCGAACATATATACAGTTTTCACATGACCCATGTGACCATATCTTACAAGGAAGGAATACGCCTCAGACAATGCCTCTAAAGACTCTTCTTTGTTTTTTTTTGTGTTTGACGTATTAACGGCGTGACCGCGGCTTAGGACGAACGCCTTCTTTGGCAGGCAGGACCGTCACGGGGGCGCGATTTCAAATTTCGAAAAGCCAAGCGCCAGAAATGACGTGTTTTCTACGCCGTCCTTGGCCTTTGTATACAACTGTGGCTGCTGCTGGAGACTGTGGAGGCGGCGCAACTGCGGCTCACCGGCGCCAACGTGCGAGCGCTGTTTTTTTTCTTGTTTTTTTTTTTCCTGAGCTCGCGGCTGGAACAGCAGCAGCAGCAGCAGCGACCTCAGCTCAGCGTTCCACAGCGCAGCCACAGCGCGCAGCCACAGAGTTCCCGCTCGCACGTCAACAGGCAGCGGGCGCGCGTTTGACTCACGCTGGCCTCGGGCGCGGGACGCCAGAAATAAACCTTCTAAAGAATTCACGCCTGTTTTTATTTCGAGAGACCCGTTGCGCGGCCCGCGGCTCCCCGCTCCGCACGCCTCCAGTGTTGCCCGAGGACTCCACCTGATCGAACTACTGCCCCGAGGGTTACAGACGGCGAAACGACGGCCACGGACTTCTTCCGAATCATACAGGTAGGGTGGCAGGAGATATACGTGCTCTGAAGAGAAAAAAAAAAAAAGTAAAGAGGAAGATGGCGCGTGTTTAGATCGCGGTCGTGCACGGCTCAGAAGGACCCCATAGTGTTTAGTCGAGGATGTATGTTACCAGGAAAGTCGTGTGTTTCCACATATTACGGCTAACAGTGGGACCTGATCTCTGCAGCAGCTGCTGCCAGTTTTACGCCGGTCTTCTGGAAGGCGACTTCGGTGTGTTGCGTCTACGGCGAGCAATAAAACAGCGACGCGAGGAGCCAGATTTTCACGACGGGAGCTTTGTTTATAAACAAGAGAACCACTTGACTTCGTGGTGCGATGACTCTGGGTGCTTCTGAACAGCGTTTCCGGTAGAAATAGTGAGCTGGCGAGCGCCTTTGCCGTGCTGAAGTTGTCCCGGTGTCTACGTGCCTATCAGAACTGTGTAATGGCGGCGCGTTATAGCTATGTCGCGTTTAGTGGGGCATCTGGGCAGCATGTTGAAAAGGGAACGGCAAAATTTTGCATCGTGAACATTCGCATTAGTTAGAGTTTTTATATCTGGTAAATTGAAGATAACGAGAATTAGTTCGGGCCAGAGCTCGCATAAACGAAGAACAATGAGGTTAAACTAGCGATGAAAGGAAGAATTACGGATATGAAGTGACGCCTGTGGAGTTTGGAGGAGTCTATAATAACCGACAGCTTAATAGGACTACATAACAATTGTGACGACTCACTTCGGCACACAATAATGACTCACCTCGGAGAGTCTGTACCGCAGCTGAAAATAAACAAAAGTGAAGGGAATACACGGTAAGACGCCAGTACACTAGGTAAGATACCTTCAAAATCTTGCTTTTTTAATCTCGCAGGGCAAGAGTTACCCCAGTTTTCGACATGTTCTCGATCGAGTTATCTTCAATTTCTTTTAGGCAGGAAGTAGACGATTTTTAACAGGGACGATGAGTCCAACTGCTGCTACGCGCCCACTCACGTGCTCCAAGTCGGAGCCGCCGTTTTACCGCCAGCCGTGCAATCCATCGCGCTCCTCCGCTGATACACGAAATAGAAAAAAAAAACACAAAAAACTTCGTTGAGAATGAACTGGGGTTTGTTTTGTTTTGAAAGTAAACCGCAATTACTCTATACGCAATTATCAGCATGGTATCCAAGCTGCATGGTTCCTGTGCATGCTTGCAGGTACGCGTATCGTGCGGATGAAAGTAACTTTGGTAGGCTTACAAAAGCCTCTTCGCGGGAGCAGAAATACGGCGGCGACCAGATGCCATCTTGCAGTCGTGTATTGCTTTGCAATCACTAGCGCTTTGTAAGTTAATTTTGTTGCAAGACTTCAATCAGTTTTTTAATGGTTCTGACTCTTCTCGAATGAAGGCGGAACGCATAAAGCGTTTTAGATACTAATGGTCGGTGAGGCGCCATATTTGTATGGGCGTAGTTTTGAGGGAGGTTTTAACTCGTAGTAAAGGCGACCATACGACCGTGGTCAATTTCGACGTCTGCGTAACTGTACTATCAAGCCGAGCGGTTACTTGATCATGACATTAAAAAACAAAGAAATGAAAAAAAAAGGTCAATGAAGAATCATACAATAGGAAGGATTCCGGTGTTTCCGTTTCAAAGGAGCTGCTTTGACGTACACCAAGCGAACGATTTAGTGTGAACACGACATCGGCCCTTTTTCGCATATTATCTCAAAGAGCGTATTGATGGGCTTCGAATTTTGATGCGTATCTTAGTGCCCTGTAAACACAAGCTCTAAACAATACTTTGTTTACATTCTTGTAGAACACGGTAACAGCCAATCATGCACTGCGAACAACGGAAGGATCCCAGCGATGAAGAAGTTCAGAATATAATATCCTGCGCACATCGCATATTAGATGCACATGTCTGAGCTTCATCACTTGCTGGGTTCCTTTTATTACTCAGAATGATTGGCTGGCTTCGTGGTCGGCAGAAAAGTGAACAGTTTTGATGGAATTTTTTCGAATTCTTCGAACACTACAAGAACAAGCGGTAATCGTATGTTGTGCTGTGTCGATATCTACAGTATGAAGCAAAGGGATCGATGGCTGTTTGAACTTTGAAAGGACCGTATAAATTGGTTTCTGGAAGTATCGAGCAAAGATTTTGCACAGAAGTGGCCGAAGAACGTGCTTTAAAGTGGCGGTGCAACGATATTCAATTGGAATACTTTTCATTTTATACGAGCTTACTGGCATTAGGTCGGACACAAGTATACTCGCGTGCAACGCCACTGGCCAAGAAACTCCTTTGTTGCGGTCTGATTTCAAGTAAAAAAAAAACAAAAAAAAAAAAAACGAAGCGTTTTCTTTTAATCTCTTTTTCGCAAAGGTTGATGACGTAGCTGGGGGGTCGCAGTACCCCTCAGAAAAAATATTTGAATGCAGCTCATTAATTGGACCTGATCATTGCGTGATCACTCGATTTGGGCTCGTGATAATCGATAGTTCGACAAGCATTCGGGTAGTGGCCCGTGTCCAATCGCTGCAATGACGACAATAGCCCAACCATAACAATGTCTGGAACTCAACGCGTGTCCTGTGTCTTGCCAACCCCAGTGAGTGGCTATGATCAAAATTGGCGGCATATAATCGACTCCAGATCACGTGGCCGCTTGTTCTGGCTGCGAGCTGAGGGGGTGAACGCTGCTCGTTTTTCTTTAATTTTTTTCCTAAAACTTTTATTGCGTGTGGTGAAAAACGCGCGCGTGTTTCATGGGTCATTAAGATCAGAAATTCGTTCTAAGCGATATTTGCGCAAAGTACGAAAATCTTTGCATCGCCCGTTTGAGGGTATAAAAAATTCACTGGACAAACTTAGCTAGAGAAAAGCTAAAAATGAAAAAAAGAAAAGCAAAAAAAAACACACACACTTAAAATCGTTATTTACAGTAACTGTGTGCTAACCAAAGTCGTCTGAATGGCGCAACAGTCGACAAGTGGGGGTCGGATGAAGACCCCGAGTACCGCGCTTTTCAGCGTCAGTTTCTGTGATGACACCACTGTTGACCGTGGCTTGTTTTGGAGGTTCTCCTCTTCGTTGAGGCACGCCTCACCCAGCGTAGAATTGTAGGAAAGCCCGGAGGTCACGACCGAAACTTCGCTCGGAAGCGTCGTTGAACCTCTTTTCGTCTTCTGGCACTCCCCGTACCAGAGAACGACCTTCACGCTGTCGTTGGGTGCTAAGCGCACCAAGGAGTTGACATACACCTCAAAACAGCACTGATGAAAGTTGTGAACAAGAAAAGATACGCGGTAACTACCAGAGATTGCGAAGAACACGACGTAACAAAAATATAGTAAAAAAAAAATAAGAAGACAGCACGTGTTTTTGTTATTCTAGTTTTATCCTAATTTTTTATGTTTTACTGCAAGAATAAAGTAATCATGTATACTGAGTCTGACAATTTGTACAAAAAAAGAGCACATCGCTTCTGGCTCAGAAGTGTCGTCTGCTACTGCCGCGGTCTAGGGAAGCGGCCGTCGGGGTGGCCGCCTGCGATCTTACGTGCCGCCATCTGTCTGCCGTTGCGCCAATTAGACCGCCCTTCGTTAGCAGACGGGCGCCGTAGGTAGGGATTTCAGGTTTTTCATTTCTAACTTTTTACTCAGGTACGTCTGTTCAGTGAAATTGTATGCACGTTCTTCGATCACATCTTTACAAAATCTTATCTCAATACGTTCTCAAACCGATTTGTGCGGTCCCTTCAAACAGCCATCGGTCCCGTTGCTTCACGCTATATATTGAAACCGGTAGAAGTTGTGCTTGAGCATCATAATTTGGATATCCGCCTTTTGCAATTCAATATTTAGAAGGGAGAAGAGAGGGGTGGGACGTATTTTTGGTGCTTTTCTGAAAAAAATGTGTTCCTAGTAAATCCTCGTATTACTCGAAAGGAAATAACTGTGACATTCCTAGGTATTGGAGGCCAAATAAACTACAGCCAAGTTAGAAGGCGAAGTTATTAAACAGGCGAGCTGGTTAACGTTACATGTTAATCTAAACAGGAGACGAACGGACAACAAGGGGTTATGTTTATCCCCTTGTCGTCCATTCAGGTTTAGAATCATGTGTAACAACCAATGTCTATTTTTTTTTAACATACCCACTAAAAATTATTTGATGAGACCCTGGAATCCAGCATTACCCTCTAAAAGTAGTCCGAATTCACTGAGCGCATTGCATTTGTTTGGCCCCTTGTTTGTATTCTGAACTTCGTCATTCTCTGGGGACCTTTGTCTGGTCCGCCGTGATTTGTTCTTTCGCGTTCTCCAGGATGATGAACTCGCTGATCTTTTTTAAAGAGTGCAGGTCAGCTATATTTAAGATGGCCACGGTGAAAAGCATTCTGGTAAATCTAGCTTTACCTTTGCCACTCCTGATTAGTCAGGAGCCCGTTATAATAAATTTTCTTTTCTCTTTAGCTCAAACGACCACTGTGCCCCAACGTTTATTTACGATATTTTTTGTTTGTCACAAGGTGTAGTGCTAGTGGTGATTTTTATGCATCCTCGAAGGTCCGCGTCCTGTGGCGACAAATCTTCGCCTGTTCGAACGCATTCGAACGTGAACGCCGAAAGCCGTAAAGCCAGTATTCGGCGTTCAAACGCGTTCAAAGATTGAGTTATACCGGGTGTCCCAAGTAGCGGCCAGGCTCTTTAAATCGACCGCAAAAATCGGTTTCTTAACCTATCGTGCTACCATTTTGTGCAGCGTTGCCCACAGGTGGTGCATTTTTTGTTTGCAAAATTTGCAAACAGCGAATTTACCTGAGAAAAAAAATAAAGAAAGAAAAAGGCTTAGCTCCCATGGAAACGCAGCGAAGCCACCGGTCTTCAAACAATATACGGCGCCGTTTCGCACAGGAGACAAGAGATCGCCTGCTAAAGACGCCGGCTCTCCGCGCCGTATGCTCGTTCGTTGGCGGCAGTTGGCGTTAGTTGGTGTCGCAACCACTTGCGCCATTCTTGTCTCCAGTGCGAAACGGCGCCGTATTGTTTGAAGACCGGTGGCTTCGCCGCGTTTCCATAGGAACTAAGCCTTTTTCTTTCTTTAATTTTCCCTCAGGTAAATTCTTTGCAAATTAAAAAAGAAAAAAAGAAATGCACCATTTGTGGGCAACGCTGCACAAAATCGCAGCGCGATAGGTTCAGAAACCAAATTTTGGCGATCGGTTTAAAGAGTCTGGCCGCTACTTGGAACAAAGGCAGTCATAGCTCTTCGCCTATGATGTCAGAGCGACGCGGAGCTTTGATTGGCTTTGACTGAAAAGATAGTGGGTAGACCGCAATGCTGGATGCCTCAAGCTCTACCCATTATTTTATTTTCATTCAGCCAATAAGAGCTCGGCGTTCTGACATCATCGCAACCCCTGTGCAACTTAGAAGCAGACGAACTTGCTCTCCGCATGTCCATTAATCATTCCAGTCAGAGCTTGGCTTTCTGGCGTCCCCGTGGGCGCTCTGATTTCCTCCTCTTCCTCAATTTCTACACGCATATAGTAACTTAAGCAACGCAGGACGTGGCTTTTATCGCGTTCGTGATTCTTGCTTCGTTCTATAATCGGCCCATGTGGGAATCATATGGGCTTCGTAGAGATAATAATATATATGCTCGGGACTCTTTTTTTTTTTTATCGGTTTGTGGTAATATTTATTTTTGTTTTACTTACACCCACGGAGACATAACTTCCAGCTGCTTGCATCTGCCTCGATACATATACGTATATCTTTATTGTCCGTGTCTGTGGATCAGTGTGAATGAGACATGAAGTCGCGTGAAGCGTGGCGAGTTATTTCGAAGCTTCAAATTTGTTGTATATAGGTCGAATTCATACGCCATTCGGAAGTCGCTTTTTAGGAAAAAATACGACGCATATATATACAGTTTTTTTTTTTTAAACTTAACAAATTTGTTTAAAAAAAGCTGTGAAAGCTAGTACATTTTTTTCCGTTTGTTCAGGTGAGTTATACGGCCAGGGGGACATAGTATATTGGGCTGATCATATCGATCAGGTCGGCTAATTAACTAAGATTCCTTAATTAACTTGTCTGAATTGTCGTATGGGTTTTGTTTATCATACCACGAGGTCAGCCCGGGCCTCACGATACAAATGCACAAACGATACAACAAGATGCGTCTTGGTTATCGGCCAGACGTTTAAACTTGTATCTTTCTTGCCTGGACACGGGCTGTTTAGTTTACAAAGACCACGAATTGTTCGGCCATTGGAATATTTTCGCGTGCTCTCTCGAAGCACGTGTCCTGCATTAAGATCGGGGCGTACATTTGGGGGTCGCGTTATTTGTTTAGCCTCTCTTGGATTTAAGAAATGTCGCACGCTTCTTCGCAAAGCCCGGTGTACACCCGCGCTAAAATGTTTTGCTTTTCGTTTTTTCCTCTGCTTTATTGTATCTGCAATATTTGGACAGACGAAATAAACTTCCCACCGAAGCCCTAGAACAGCATATCCAATTTACTTTCCCATTCGCGAATTTAGGTCACTTGGACAGTCAATCTCCCACATAAGTGGAGATGCTCATCGAGTTAATTGTGTGATACAAAAACCACGAGTAATATACATGTACATATTAACTGAATAATAACGCGCGCGAACATACGTTGAACGAAGATCAAGATCCAGGTCGTGCTAGAAGAACCCAAAAACTATTTCTTGAATGTTAAAAACATAAAGAATAACGGCGCTAAAATACGGCAGCAGTCTAGACTCGTTTTGTTTGGAAACACAAACAGCGGAAACGGATGCATTTGATACGAATGTCGGAAGTTTCCGGTGGCAATCCTGAAGAGCTGACTGAGACGACTTCGGCTTGATGACGAATCGAAGCAAGGTTCAGATTGTGCCACAACAATCGCCATGTGGTTGTTGCGCTCTGACTTCTGAGTCAGTAAAGCGAGCTTTCGGCGGGTAAACAGACAACCCGCGTGTGCAGAGACGGGCAAGGTACCTACAAAGATATATCATCATCTCCCTTCGTAAATAATCACCTTCATGCGCCAAATTCAGGGCTTTACCTGCAACTTCAATGTCTGCGCGGGATCACAAGTTTGAAGTTCCTAAGGTTCCATCCTACCGGTAAGAACTTGGGTACGTCCGTTCCGACAAAGCTGCGCCTTTTTTAATGTTTAATACATTTAAGTCGATAAAACCGCGCAGATACGCTCGTACGCTTTGAATTTGTACGCATTCATTACCGCACTTTGTTTGTTCGCGTTCCTCACACTTTGGTTGCCCTTGTAATCAGACTAACAATGAGCAAGTGAAACGTCACTCCCCTTGTACCTGCGCGCATCGCAGGTTTTTGGTCTAATCGTATTCTGCGCTTTGTTATTCGCTGGGAACCTTCTATCGTTCGCTACGATTGGCTGCCTTCGTTTTCTGCAAAAAAAAAACAAAAAAAAAACGAGCTCACAATTTTTTTATTTTTTTTTATTTTTTTTGTGTACAGGGAGCGGCTATGTTACGTACATCTTATTATCACCTCTGCAGTGAATAAGATTGCGGCAATAGTCAATAAGACCACCCAAGAGAGACTCAGAAAGCAAGAAGCGTCAACGCAATATGCCACACCTTACGTTTTTTAAGCTGTCTTTGATTACAGACTGGCCCTAATCTCCTTGTCACGACTAATTAGGATATCCTGAGTTTCGACTTGACAATTCTTCGAGTGAAGTTTTCCACTTTATCATTGGTGTTTATTCGGCAGCATTCTGCTCCACAAGGTCACACTGTAAAGAATGCCTGCGCGTCTACTTACCGGCAGAACACTCAAAGAGCCAATCATTGCGATCTAGGAAATCAGTTCAGCGAATGATGAGGCGGAACATCTGTTTAGACCTTAAAATGAAGTCTGCGCTGTGGCATCACGCAATGCAGGCATGACGCTTTGCATTGCGTAATGCCACAGCGCAGACTTCATTTGTTAGGTCTAAAAGGATGTTCCGCTTCATCATTCGCTGAGCTGATTTTTTGTTTAGATCGCAATGATTGGCTTTTTGAGTGTTTTGCGGGTAAGTAGACGCGCAGGCATTCCTTAGAGTGTGGTCCAAGTCTCGCGACGGCCACCTTCTGCAGAAACTTGCTTCCATGTTTTTAGAATACACTGTACGTTTTCTAAAACCGTCCGCGTTATTTGGTGCATATTATAATCAAATTCGCGGGCGTCTGGGAGCCAACTATGACGCTCACGAAGAAGACATCTGTGTGGGAGGCGTTTAAATCAGCAACATGCTTAGAAGGCGTTCGTCGTTTATAATGCGCCGATGATTATCAAAATTTAGGATGAAGTATTGTTTATGAGACGAAGCAATGCTGCAGTGAATCGTTCTTTTTAGTCTTTTACGTTAGAAATGGCGAGAAACGAATGAAGACAAGGAGACGAGAATCAGAATGCCGAGCTCCGGTTGGAATGATTAATTAGGGCTGGTTCACGCAGCACCGTTTTCTAACGTTATGTTACTTTACGAAAGCTTACGTACAAGTCTGTGCTTCACAATAGACATGGTTACCAGTTCAAGGAGATAACCTGTCACGCGACATTCGAGACACGGATGTTTCGGTGACTAATACGAAACGTAAGAAAACCTAAGAAAACGCTGCTGTGTGAACCGGCCTTTAGCGGGTAGACCTAAAGGTAGCTGCCTTCGTCTCCACCGCACTCGTCGAACACTTTAGAACGTGGAACGCTCGCGTCCGGCGTTCGGCTCTCGCATTCGAACGCTTTCGACGAGTGCAGGGGAGAAAAAGGCAGTGAGCTTTAGATATACTGTCAACGTTTCTCGTATGACAGACGGGCCCGGTAGGCCGACGCTGGAGCACGGCGAAAGATAATACTCCGTGCGCTGGAGCCAACGAAGACACGACCGCCCGCTTTCACACGTAAATCTTTATTTCCCTTCTCAATGAAAGCATACGGGCTTCCATAAGGCCCATCTAAACAAAACAAGGGCGAACTACGTGTCTCGGGTCACGTAGGCGGCGTGAGGCGAACGAGGTGTATGAAGCGTTGCTCGGTTGAAATGTGAGCGGGGTAGAGTCGTTGCATAGAACGCAGGCCAAGGTCGAGTAGGCGAAGGCGGGGTCGAAGGGGTGTTCGGACAAGGCGCGGACGAGCCAGGGTCTCGTGAAACCTGACACCACCGGTGAAGGCCGGGTGAGCGTAGCACGACTACGTTGCCGCGCATGTGGCAAAGTAAAACAAAAATACCAACGAATCGTTCGAACCAGGGTTTGGCGTTCTGATGTCTTTGCGCGCCCCCCCCCCCCTCCCCCCCCCCCCTTCTCGTCTCCTTCTCTCTCTCTCTCTCTATCTCTCTCTCTCAATTTCTTGACGCAAACCGTTTGACACTAAAATAGTCGAGGAAAATAACAACATTTAAAATATTCTGAACAATTGTGTGGCCCCGTACAATATTTTCACGGCGTCCAGTTTTCACTAACAATCTTAAAAATGCCTGCGCGTCTACTTACTCGTAAAACACTCGAAGAGCCAATCTCTGCGATCTACGAAATCAGCTCAGCGAATGATGAGGTGGAACATCCGTTTCTACCTCAAAATGAAATCTGCGCTGAGGCGCTGCGCAATGCAAAGCGTCATGCTTGCATTGCGTAATGCCGCAGCGCAGACTTAATTTTGAGGTGTAAACAGATGTTCCCTTTCATCATATGCTGAACTGATTTCGTAAATTGCAGAGATTGGCTCTTCGAGTGTTTTGCGGGTAAGTAGATGCGCAGTCATTTTTAATAAGAGAACGGCGAACAGTAACGTGTTATTTATGGCCGTAGGCTCAGTTTCTTCCGAAAATTACAGTGGCTGATAGTGTGCATACTCGTCACAAGAGCGTATATATACATATACGAATCGACAACTTTAAGGCATTTTTTTTTATCCCGCGTCGACTGCAGTACCTGCACAACCGTGAGCTAGATTCAAGTGCCAAGGAAACCTATTTTTGACGATTAGGCCGAGCCATGGGTGGGTATGAGCTGGCTGGCAACGTGAAGCGGCTGTCATCTTAGAAGCCTTCGACAGATGACGCCACCGTACAGCACCCGAAGCGCTCCTTCATTTTCTATTGTTTCCGCTACGACAACGGACGATCCGTCCATCGACGCCAGCTGGAGCTTACTCGAGCGTGTAATTCACACCGAATGGCATTCGAGAAACTAGGTGCAAGTTTAAATAGAAAGCTAAATAATATTAAATACAAAACGAGCGTGTTGGTAACAGTATCTAACACGAAGAAGGCCTGTGACACTGTCGTGATTCCTCAACCTTGCTCTCAACTCCGGTGCAAGGGGCGGTACTTCCGGAGTAATCGATTCTCGATCTTTTTAATACTCCCACAACACCCATGACGTTTAATTTGGTTTATAGTCAACGATGCGATTGGCTGCACACAAATGTAACTTGTGTCGGGACGCTGGCCGTGTGGAAGATCACCCTCTCTCTGCCCCCAAACATACTGCGTACGTAAAGAAAAAAAAAAAGCGTTTTATTTTGCTTTTTTTAATATATATATATGCATATATATATATTTTTTTTCTTTGTACACGATTGTTAGCGGAGTACACACGTGCGTCTCCCACTTGTGCATGCTTCCGTTTACGAGGCACGGATACATTACATCGTGGCTTAGTGAAGATTTTCAGTAAAACGCACTCGTTTCAGTTTTTTTTTTGATACCAGAAAGGAGTCTTTAAATATAGACCTTTCCAATGCTTACAAAATCACAGTCCAGCGTGCGATCTTCACAGTCCAGCACGTGCGTGTTCGTCGCTTCGGAAAGCGAGCGAAGCACGCGCCATTCGCACGAACGCTCAAAATGGCACCGGCCACAAGCTCGTTTTTGGAAAGGTCTATAGGCAGTTCTTTCCACAAACGCTTATCACGGCTCTATTATAGGCTGGTTTACAAAGCCCCGATTCCTTACGTTACGTTACGTAAGCTTACGTACAAGCCACCGGGATATCTGTGCTTCATATCAAGCATGGCTACCAATTTCTAGGAGGTATACCTGACACGTGACATTCAAGACACGAATGTTTCGGTGACTTAGACGTAACGTAAGAAAACGGTGCTGTGTGAACCAGTCTTTAAACCCGTGCTCCATGGAAGACGCAGCGTGGAGTCACTATAGACCTTTTCAATGTTTACAAAATCACAGTTCAGCGTGCAATCCTACGTTTCATTTGTTCAATAGAGAGTTTTAGTAGATCGTGTTTTCAGGCCACGCTGATCGTAGCGGGAGCTCGCGCTACCACTTCGATGCATGCTCTGAAGCGCGCGCTCGTAGCGGTAGAGGGCCTTTGAAAACGATCTACTAAAACTCCCTACTGTCCCTGCCCATACCGCAGTTTTCATATCTAATCGTATTCTGCGCTTCGTCATTTTCTAGGATCTTTTTATTGCCTGCGTAATCCGCTGACAAGCTCAATTTTTTTTTTATAGTGTAGATAGAAATTTGTAGGGTGCCATATTTTGGACGATTCAACCGTCTTCACTGCTAAACGATTTAGTGTGTTGTTGACGCTGTTTCACTTTCATTGTGGCTGCCCATATAAAAAAAAAAAAATTGTTTTGCTTTGGTACGAAGAACTGAACCCAGCCCGAGGATGCGAGTCGTCGGACAAGCCGGCCTTTGGTCCGTACTTAACTTCTTTCTAACCCGACCCGAAACCGGAACAGGGTTTAGGTCGATATTTGATGACTGGTCGGGTTTTGGGTCTTGTCAGGTTTTAGGTTTTAATAACTGATCTTTTTGGTGTCAGAGAGGGTGGCAAAGCATGTCTTGCATCTCACGACATTCTTGGAAACGTTTGTCAGCAGCCTATTTTTCTTGAAGAAGGGGAGCTCAATCTCGCGATTTTGACGGCGGGGATCTACACCAAGCGTCAAATGTCTGGTGTCAAAGCAACACTACGTCGTACCTTATTAAAACGAAAAAAAATATTTGAGACATAAACGTTTGTGAAATCCGTCTGTTACCTGTTCCCGTTTTGTCCGGGAGAGTTCCGTTTCCAAGCGGTTCATTTCTGCCGTCTCGTCTTTTTGGTCTAACAAAGCCTCATGTCCCGTTTTCGTGGGAACATGCATAGTTTTTGCGAAATCAGTACTAAGCGAAGGGAAGGAAACCGAAAGAACGTTTATTCGTTAAATACGTAAGGTTATAAAGATAAACATACTATGAAACTAACTGCATAGTTGCATCTGCTAATTCATTTTGTTCACATTAACGTGTGTGCGGGATAGTCTTCTATAGACTCGTTCTTTTGCAAACGCCACCAAACGGTGCTCCAGCCTTTGACGTCCCATAGAACTTCCGGTTCACAAAAAAGAATGAACAAAGCCCATCTTAACACCGCTGCTTGAAACGTCCATGAAACGTTTAACAATCAATTCTCCAGGCGAGCGCAAAAAGAACCAAGAAGCACGAGATCTGTTCAATATTTCCGAATATTCCTGTAAACCAACTTGTCTCCTCCAAGACGTTAATTAGTACACCCGAAGGCCCTCTCTAAATCTCTAACTTTGTTTTCCGTGTAGCCTTTATGCTTTCTAGCACCGGTGACATAAGCTAGCTCGACAGGCTTGCAAAGACGGAGCGACCGGAAGTTGCTCGGGACGCAAGCAGCGGTTCGTGTTTGTAAACAGTAAAAGAGTCTATATTACTTAATTGGACATGCTTCGGTAGCCAACATTTCTCCCTCATTGTAAAAACAATGGGGAAGGAAAGCACTCGTGTTCTCAAGGATGAACTCCGGAAAAATGCGCGCACTTAGTTTTATGTGAAGCAGAGCTTCCTTTTCTGTTTCTCTCCCCCTTGCCTTTAGTATCCGCTTTTATTATTTGATAACTACGTGCAGGTTTCATTTATTGCCCGACTCAAATTCAGCTTAATTTGTTCATCGCACCATCAGCGTAACGCGTTGTAGAGAAAATACAAGAAATACGAGTTTGTCTTTATCTTCCTAGAGGCTTATGCAGAGTTCTCACGGACAACCTCATTCAACGTCGCTCTTCTCTCGCACTCGTGACCCTCGAAGCGCAGGCTCATACGCCGTTGGCTAACTCCGCGACCTCTCATGTGCGTGTCCTTTAGGCAGTCCGAAGGAAAAAACACATTCCTAGGATCAGATGACCCGAACGCATTCAGCGATTGTGGCCAAGAATGCGTACATAAGACGCTCCGTGCTCTCTCATGGAAAGCCTCCCTGCCGCCGGAGCGCCGGCGAGCCAGAAGCTGCACCGAAAACCTGGCGCCCAACCACGCTTGCATTTGGCAATGCCTTCATTACAGACAACAGTTACGCAACGGGAAGGCGCACCTGCGCGGCCAGGAACCACACACCGACGCCGCAGCGGGCAGATTCCGCGGCCGCGTCGGCCTGGGGTATAGACGCATCGGGAGCAGCGACCACCACCACCGAGATGTACTACTCTCCTTCGCGCGTGACCCGGAGACCTAAGCCGGCGTTTGACACACACCGCGGGGCATGTGCGGCCAGCTGGCCATTCAGACCCCGAGGTTTTTGACCCTCGCAGGAATGCGCAGCTTCTGGGAAAAGGTTCCCTCGGCGGCGGCCCGGTGGGGAGTTGGCGCAGCGCGGCCCCGCACAATGGGCAGGGCGGGGGGCACCGTGGCGAGCAAGACGACGAGTGGGGGAGCCCCCGGGGGACGCGGCGGCGGGGGCTGACGGCAAGACGACCCCCGGTGACCGCGAGGGCAGCGCGCGCTTTGGTGGGGGAGACTCGCGCTCGAAACCTCGTCAGGTTGGCAGGTGGTGGGGTCGCCTCCCCGAGTCTCGTATTTATATTCGAAGAGTTGTCGCCCGGTTTGTGAACAAGACTCGCATGTCTACGGTCCCGCGTCGCACGTCCAATCGTTACGATCTACGGAAGGAACCCGAAGGTTGATGGGGAGGAGATAACGTTCTCACGCGTGAATGCCATGCTGTGCGCTTGAGTCGCCCGATTCGTATGCCCATTACGCATCGCTAATCAAATTTTCGAGAAAAAACGATTTTTTTCCCCTTTTATGTGGCATATTCATTCTGCAGAATGGAATTGTTGGCAGTACACGAACTCTGCGGAGGACTAGGTGCACGCGACCGAACTCTGTGTCATTTTGTATACGGAGAATAGTGCAGATTTCATTTTAATAGTTCTTGATTTTTTTTCTTTTTGAATTATTCAGTGTTTTCTGTTGTTCAGCAGCTGAGTGTTTGTTTTTAACGTTAAGTGCCACCCTAGCAGAACATTCAACCAGAGGCGCAGCGAAACATCTTTTACGGGGGGAAGGGTGGGGGGGGGGGGGAGGTTGAGGTAACTGGGATGTTCATGAGTTGGGGAAAGGGTGAAGGAGGGGGAATAAAATGCATGTGTATATTATTAGGTCGGCTGGACGGCCCCATAAGCCTCAACCATGGCTTCGCCACGTTGAACACGATCATTGATGACCGCACTTAGAACTCTTCTATGTCACAGACTCGCATCAAACGAAAGCGTTTGTTAGAAAGCACTATAGAAGCCAGACCGGAGTGAAGTTTCCTTCCCCGGCGCTCCAGTCTCTGTGGAACTTGTTGCAACGCCAGCTCCCAGATCCAATCTCGTAAATGACACGTGGAAGTCTTGGGTTGCAAAGTATAAAGCTGTCGGCGACTTTGATAAGGAATCATTGATGTACCCCGTTTCCCCCGGAGTTTTAAGCGGTCCTGTGATAGTGCACGGCCAGTGCCCGCATTTTCACCCGAGGTCATTAGACGAGCATGGAAGCCGATATCTCACTATGCGCCGTGCACCGCTAAAATGACGGGACGGTGGTTAAGCCACGTGCTAGTTGGACCAGTCAGAATTCGATATTTCGTCGCATGATCACGCTCCCGCCGGCCCATACCCACAGGCAGAAAGCGGGGTCAGGCGATGAAAGGCAGGCGCTTGATTCGTCCGTCGATGGCGCAGCTCCCACCGGCTTGTCAGCTGATAGGGGTGAACTAGAGTGAACGGAGTACATGACCGCCACACAGGCAAAGCGTAAACACCCGTTGCTAAGTTTCGTTTTCGTGCTTGGGCGCACGTCCAAAATGTTCGCGGCCTGGGATGTTTATTCTTGCAGTCTCGTCAGCCTCCCCCGTTTTTCAAGTCACCCGCTGATTGTGAAAACGGCACGCGTTGCCGTCGCCGATGTAAAATACACCGGGTAGCTGAGGCTGCTCGCAAATCACTCGCCGCCAGGGTTCGTGTCTCGACACGGTGTCAGAAACAAGGCTGACACGAGCGGCAGGAGAATTAGTCCCAACCCCCGTGTGAATACCCAACAGCCAGGTCGCTAATTATGCTCGCTGTTGTTGTGCCTGTTAGAGAAGTTGAATGAACGATTGCCTGATTGAGCTCGCCCTATGCGCGCTCTTGATAATATTCGATAGCCATACCAGAGTCCTTCAATACGCTATTGGTCACGAAACTTTATTTTTTATTTATTTATTTACTTCATTCTGCAGACCCTTACAGGTCAAAGCAGGATAGCGGACAAAAGCAACAAATAACGCTACATAAACAGTGGTTATAAGGTAATAACATTCTAAACATACTGCAACACAAGGCAGTTCACAAAAGACAAGTCAACGTTGCGGGAGAGTTGCCGACAAAGCGGCTTAGAGCCGTCAATCTAGCCAGCGGCAATGGGAGTATGGCAACCAGGAAGTGGTCGGAATTTCGAAACCCATCGGAATGGACCACCCCAAAGATCGTGGTGATACGTTATCACAATGGCAGCGTTTCTCGTTAATGTAAGCATCTTTGGCTATGGACACTCAATACTGCTCAAACTTTGATATCTTCAGCGTTCTACAAAATAATATTAATTGTCATTCGTTTTTTGAAATGACTTTTCAATACCCCCATCACCATCTCACTTCAGCCTCGCCATCAAGTAGAGGCACTGAGAACTCGTACGCTCAATTGTCTAGCTATTTTTCGCTTTCAAAAGCAAAAGCATCACTTTTGATAGCAAACGAAAAAAGCTTATTTGTATGCTCTGTGCAGAGAAGAGAACAAAAACTGACGTCCAGGTTAACATATCTGTCTTTGCTTCACAACCCTCTCTCTCTCTCACACACTTTTCTTAGCGGTTTCAGCATGTGCACTGCCTTGTGAAACACGCGAAACACCGGAAAAATCAGTCATTGTACTTTGGTTTAGTAAATTAGCCAACGAGAAGGGCCGTTTTGTATCTTATACTCCAAAGACAATTGCGTCCGTTTCAAAAATGCGCCCTCACCCGCTGCTTCTGAGAATACATGGTCGTGAAAGCATGATACAAGCCGTTTTTTTTTATTAGTCTATAACTGGTTAAAGGAAGATCAGTGATTAGTGTTTCGAGTGTATTGTAGGCATCAATTTTTTTAGTTTATAAAAAAAAAAATCTAAATGTCAACTTGCGTTGATGTTTTGGTTTGCTACCTTACGAAAGAAAAGGCTCGCGCATGTCAGTGAACGGTAAGCTTGATATAAACGAATAAATGAGGAAGGATCACTTTCTGGCAGATGTTGGGATGCAGAATAACCGAATAATCTAGCACGAGTAGGTTGGGTCATCCTTGACATTCCAGCCTAATTTTTTTACATGTTTTTATGCAGGGTATTGTTTGAAGTACAACATTGTTGAGAGCTGGGCTAGTTGATGGAAGTTAAACATATGGTGTAGGCGTAATAACGCGTAACAACGAAAACAAAGGAAAGGAATTTATGGCTCGTGTTCCTATCCTTTGTCTTCGCTACTCCGCACTGTTACACCTACAGCATGTTTATTTTCTAAAGGTAAATAAAAGAGACATCCTAATTGTGGCAACTTATTTCTATGATCCTGAAATTTCATTTTATCTTAATTTAAGGCGATGATGCCACCTGCTATCTTGCCAATTATGAGATGAACAAAGACTTCGCTCTGTGCGTTGCTTTTCTTTAATTACTTCTTCAGTACACGCAGATATTTGGGATTTCCGAAAGGAGGTTAAAATAGCTATTTGGAAGGTTTTCAAGGTTCACAGAATTATCTACATAATTGCGGAATGAGCCATACTGCAAAAAGTTTACATACTTGAGTGAATCTTTTAGATCTCCTTGACGCTATAAGTTCTCGAAGATTTGATATAAGCTGCGAGGACAATATTCGTTTCAACCAAACTATCGCTGACAGCAGATTTCCAAAAGCTCAATTGGTGTTTTTTTTTTTTAAATGTGATTCCTACCCCTTGGGGGAGCCCTAAAGCGTAAATGTCTTCTTTCTTTTTTCTTTTTAGCTGGACAACAAAACTGAACGCCGCTCAACTTCAGCTACCCCGGGTGACACCACTTAAACAGTCTGGGTGGAGCCAGAATAGTTTTCTTTGATTCCTGATTGGACCGTTGCAGCACATAACGGGAGCGTTCTTGGATCATCCATCGCCAAGGTATGGTGTTCATGCCCAATTTTGTCTCTCTTCCTATTTATCCACGTCGCAACAAGCAAGGAAGCATTCCGTGGCATCGCCACTGCCTGCCGAAAACAATGACTTTACAGTTTTAAGAAGAATCCGTTTTTTAGCTGTTTATATTTGAAGTCTTTTGGGGACTTTGAACACGTGGCAAGTCCGAAAGTGCGGTTACATTATTTCGACGAAAAAGTTTGTATTTGTTTAAAGATAAGTATAGTAATATCGTCTTTTGGGATCATTAAAAAGACACTTATGAAAGTTGCGCGCGAGCCAAACTAAAAAAAAAGAACGTGTTTGCCATTTCACTATTACATGAAATGAGCAAACCACAGATATCGACCATGTCAGTTTTGTCTATGGGCTGTTTTTATGGCTATATAGAAAGCAACTTTGCATGATCTGATCGGGCCGCGCCACTAATCTCTATGACAATTGCTGGATCGCGTTTGCCCGCTCCGCGAATGCGGCCCCTGGCGGCCATCTTTTTGGTAGATTTATTACCTCTAGCCAATGTACAGCTGCTGCAGCCACTATCATCCATTCATGACAGACAGCGTTGTGGCAGTTGTGGTGGCAGGCTGCCATCAAAATAGCGTGGGTTATATTTCGTGATTGATTGAAATTGTTTGACAAAATATATTTTTGTAACCCGGCGTGAAAGGTAGCCCGATCTTTGAGGACCCGGTGAAAGCTTTACGAAATCGCAGCACCGGGGAAAAGCAGCACAGCACGCATCGAAAGTCGCATCGAAAGAAGCATCGAAAGCCGACGCCGGTACGGAGTCTGCTTTCGATGCGAGCTGCGCTGCTTTCTCCCCGTGCTGCGTTTTTTCTACTGTACCAAAAAGATGTCCGACCGTGGTCGCATCCCCGTCAATAGGCGGAGGTAGTCAAACGCAATCCAGAAAATAGACAGAGAGATCAGTGGGCCGCGCAATACAAATACTGCAAACGGCTTAATTTTCGTGGGCTCAAATTTTCGCGAATCGGGCCAAAGCTGAAAATTAGAAATTATTCGCGGGTTCTAATTTTCGCGAATAGAATGTAGCTTCCGTAGCGTTTACATAATGCCCAAATTATTCGCAGGACGTATTTTTCGTGAATCGTAGGCGATTCGCGAAATTCGCGAAAATTAGGACCTCGCGAAAATTTAGTCCTTTACAGTATCTACAAATAAAAAAAAAATTGGTCGCCGATTTTTTTTTTTTTTGTAAATTGTAGTGATGGATTATCTGAGTGGTTTGGGGAGAAATTTGACGCGCGGGTATTTTTGAGAGAGACAGTCTAGAAAGCTTGCGAGGCTACTTCACCTCGCAGCATGCCCAAGGTCCACCATGAGTGCGAACGGTTACGGAGCTCTCCCAAGAAGTGTTCGATTCAAAAACGCGAAATACGCAGGGTCGCTTCACTCATTGACTCCTTTACGTTAAGCTTTTCTGCGCCGCCCTGTAGAAACAATAAATAGTTTCAGAAACGGAAGCCTGCGCAGAATTTTCGCGCATGCGCAGTGCGACACCCCAAGCTGCTCGGGGGGACCCAAATGTGTTTGCGACCCCCTTATTCTAGGACTCTCTAAATACTTTCGCTTGTATAAGCTCCCGTGAAAAATTTCTTGATTTCTTGAGCTACAACGGCATTTGGATGCGAGCCAAAGGACGCAGTAATGAATGTTCTACGCCCACTTCACAGTGAGCGTGTTTCTTTCTCTCGTAAGCGGCGTTTATCTTCTCCAACCCTGACCACGAGACGTTTGTCCCGTGCGTGGTGGCGGAGCGCGCCGTAAATTCTCCTTCCTGTATCTCGACGACCTTCTTGTCAGCCTACTATCGTAGCTGTCACGGCTCACTCTTTATTTGGAAACATCGGCAGCCTTGGTAGTTTCATTTCACCCAACAGCGTCAACACTCAAAACGTGGTGTCATTGCTTCCGAGCGATCGTTTTAGATTGAAGAGAAGGAATTGGCGGACGGTGTTTGTTTTGGGGTTGGACTTAAGGCTGGCGCTCGCAGTCCGCCGTTTCGAGTGTTTTTTTTTACCCCATTTGTGTATATTTTGTGGCTCTGAGAATTAACACATTCTCGTAATATGGAGCTGTGATAAACTAGTCGCGTCGCATCAGATTTCTGTAGCTCAAAGGAAAAGGATTCTGGACTTAAAAGAAGGAATATTGGATGTTATACACAACTACAGAAATATTGAGCCCTAATATTGAACTCTAGTAATCGTATAGTTACAGGAAACAAATGAACATAAACGTGTTTCGTTCTCTTTTTCGTCTTATGCGGCGCAGCGAGGACGAGGACAAAAGGGAGAACAGGACACAAGGCGCACAAGATTTCTGTTCTCCCTTTTGTCCTCGTCCTCGCTGCGCACAAGATTACATAAGATGACAAACCAACTCGCCCACAATACCGCTCCTCTTTTTCGTGTCCTTCATCCTTCTTCCGGTGTCTCAGGTTTCGTTATGTCTGCAATTCACCAGCTTGCCTGTACTTTTACTCTTGTGTCAATCAACATCATCTCACTTTAATATTTGTGTCCCCCCTCCCTCCCAAAACGTGAATGGTGTGCCAGCACCTCCGGAAGAACAGCTTTAAAGTGGTATTCAAACGAGAGAGGAATCCCGGGGATTTCTCCCCTGCGCGTGCTTCATGCGACAGAAACGTCAGGCTTTTGCGATGCGGCGCTATGACGTCAGCTACGCGGCTACAGGGAGGGAGGGGTGGTCGGGCGGCACAAGCAGTCCTGCTTTGGCGGCCGATCAATTTGTTTTCAATAATATCTAGGCCGACGTACGCTTTGCGCTTTCCACTTTTGCCCGCCTGCTCCTTTCCTATATCGTCTCCACTATTTACCTTGCCTCAACGCCCCAACTTGGCTCCCCTCGCGGCTAAGGAGAGGGGGCGCTAAGAGGATTGTCTTCCCTGCAGAAAAGAGAGGTTGAACGTCGGCCTTTCAACTGTCTGGTGTCAAATGTAGAGCTCGCTAAATTGGTCTGCGGTGGTGTCAAGTGTGGAAAGCGTTAAATTTGACTGCAAACGCTGACATCCCTCCAGTCGGCACCTCGTCGGAGTGAACGACGAAGGTGAGGAAGAAATTGCGCCTGTTGTCGACGTCACGCACATGCCTGCGCGGATTTCTCCCTCGTGTGAATACCCCTTTTAAAGGGATTATGAAATTAATTTTCCGCTAAAATAAATTGGGATTTTACCAACCGCATATCCTTTAGTGCGCCGAAAGAAAAATAACTAGTGCACGAGTGTAGAAAGCCTAAAGCCTGCTTCTCGTTACGAAGATTTGAAAAAAATGCAGCGGACTATTTCGCACCCCCTTTCCTTCGAAAGCTCTCCACCTTTTCACTGCGATGCACCCGCGGTGCGCAAGCACGTTAGCCTACCACATCTCACGCATTGGACACGAGCACTGCGTAACTCGGACGTTCGAGTTGAAAGTGTATCGTCATCTTGGCGTTATGTTTTTGCGGAACATATTAATATACAGCATCATTCACAAATGATTGGTACACTATGTTCAGACTACGAAAATTACATTTTCGAGTGCAATATTTGATGATATAATATTTTACGTATGTAAAATATTTTGATAGGGACATTGAGGGTGCAGTGGCCCTCAATCTCCCCCAAGGAACTTTTGAGATGAGAGCTGAGACATCTCGCTCTTGGGATGTGGCAGAGCTAGTTTGTATCACTGATATTTTGTGCACATAAGGCACATGAGAGAATAGCGCTACGTCATTCACTGTCTTCACAGTATAAAGGATAATTAAGACGTACTAGTACAAGCTCTCGTTACACCTCTGACACCAGGGATGACACTGCGCTACTCGATCCGAAGCAGCATTCGCACATCCCTAAAGAAAATATCGTAAGTGCGCAGGCGAGCTGGTGAATATTAACCATGTTGAATTAACCTGAGACTGGGGTAGAGAGGAAACATCAAAACGCAGAAGAGACAGAAAATAGACAGGACGACGTCTCGAGTTCAGCTAACTATGTAAGTTACAGGTCAAGCAGGTAGCGGCAAATGCCCCTCAAAGGGATTCATATATCCCTCCGCGACCTCCGCATCCAATAGCGTCCCATCGTTTCCGTGACGTCGTGGTCAACGCGGGAGGAGAAGGTTTTGCCTTCTTGTAAATATTTGCTTTATCCTTCGACTTTGTCTTAGCGTTGTGGAAGCCACGAGAGGGAGATTAGAGTTTTCCCCCTCCGATGGAAACAAATACGACTTTGGAGATATGGTTCCCCCTCCGATGGATACAAAGGCTGCTTTCAGGGGCTCGGTTCCCTCTCCGATCACTCTGTAGCCATTATCTATTCATTGAACCGGAACAAGGGGTGTTTCCAGTGAACTATTCTTTCGGCTGCGGATGGATTTGAAGCGGGCGCGTCACGCTTGTGGGAGGAGCTTCTCCTACCTTCTTGACTTGTAACCGACTTATTTAGTCCACCTCCTTATATAGTCCCAATTTCAAGGTCATCTCCACCAACACAGAACCACGAAGTCTATACAGTTCAAGCGTCACAATCTCCATCACACAATGCAAGAATGTGTACAACCTTACAGATCGGCGCGATAAGGCAGCATCCATTCAAACTTGAACGAAAGAATATTTTCCCCTTCTAATCTAAACATAGTTCGCACTTCTGGCTAAAAAAGGCCCTTCCCACCTACTACAAAAAATTAACACCAAAACGGTTTTTGGGTAAACACACGTAAAAAGAAAATATGTGTTTTACAGTTTTTTTGAACGATCACAGTCAAGGTAGCACTTCAAACAACCAAAGTAGCGCATAAAAAAAAAAGGAATGACATAACATTTTTAGAAAGCTTTTTGAACTGTTCCTTACCTCGTTCCTCTCTTTGTGCATTATTTCAGTCTCCGACCAGAGCTGCCGTGCAGTTGTTACGTTCATGAATATATTTTGCGATTTCCGAGTTTTGTGCGTTGTTCTTCACATTTCTTTTATGTTCGTTTAATCTGTCATTGATTCAGCGTGACGTCTGTCCTACATACTTAAATCCACAGCCCAAGGGTATTTCATACACAACACCAGGTCTCGCAACATACCAATTTTTCCCGATGGGTCCTTTTTGCACCCACTCACACCTGTTTGAAATGGCGTCAATTTACTTAAAGGGAAGCTACGGAGGTTCTTGAAAAAAATTAGAAGTGAATTCTGATGTGTTTTTACCCTGTGAACCCGAATACCCAAACCATTTGCTGCGCAAGTATTTTTAAACGCGAGAAAACGCGAAAGACAGCCGCTGTACATGACGTCATCAACGGATCTTTTGACTGCCCAAGGCTAGGGAGGCGGGGCTTCAGCCCTATTTTGAAATTGCTCTTATGGCTCTCTGGCACCTCGCATTGAAACATAATTGTGATATCTGTTATTCTAAAGGCCAAATGAACGCAATACAAGTGTTTTTTCTCAAATGAACTAAACCGTGTCCACTCCAAACCGCCTCGCGCATGCCTTTAGGTTGTGAGAAATCTCATGAAAAGATGGGATTACAGCAAAGCGGTTTCTTAATTTCTGTTCCGTTTCTCTCCTGCCTTTGAAGAACAATTCTAATTGCTGCTTGATAAATTTGTCATCATATCCTACACTAATCAACCTTTTCCACTGCCTTTCTACCGATTCAGTGATATCATGATGGACACACGACCTTTCTAAAGCGTTCCTGACCAATGAATTTACGATCCCAGCCTTTACGGTCTTGGAATGACAACTCATTTTTGGCAAAACCGGTTTCGAATTTCCTGTTCCGTATTCCCAACATAGCCCTCAATTCACGTGAATACGTAAATCTAGGTACTGCAGAACGTCTTCTTCCGGTTTTTTCACTCCCCACTTTCCACTGTCCAAGGAAATACGAGTATATCGGTATGCCTGACAGTGCTATCTCGCGCGTCTTACAGGGCTCCTCCGTCAGTAGGATACATCATCGTTTACAAGAGACAGCTAGGAACCGCTATGAAGCCCCAGGCCGACCTGTACGTAATCCGTTACAAGTAACAAAACTACTTGTAATCCCTTACATTTATCAGTAATTTTGTAACGGAAATAATTACATATTTGAGAAAGTAATTGTAATTTCCTCATTCCTTTTGACGTAAAATGATGCTTGTAATCCGTTAGTTTTCGTTTTCATTCCCGGAGGCAAAAATGTGAAACTTTAAATATAAACCAAAAACATCTTGATTTTTTTTCTTTAAGGGTAAGTTTTACTGGAATCACATTGTCACTTACATTTGAAAAACGCAAGGCCTGGAATTCTTTAGATGCTCAAAGCCTTCCTTCCTGTGACCTAAACCCTCAACTCAAATCTCGTGCGGCAAAGATTGTTGTGTGTGTGTTTATACAGCCGGAACTTAGTCTGCCTCAGTGGGCGATGGTGTCTCAGCTGTAGGTGAGCAATTTAGCCAGTGCGGTACAACCACTAGCCTGCGTGCACCACGCAGTAGTGATACACCCCTGCGGCGATGTCGTGACTGGTGGCACCCTCAAGGCAGCAGAAACGCTCGTGCCGTCGTGTTTGTTTACCTCGATTACAATGGTACTTTTTCTTATTCATTTGTGTCTTTGAACATCGCCCGGATTTCTTATTTTGCCCACTCCACGCGTGTGCTCAGGTTCAATGTATTACCGGTGGGTACTGTATTTAAAAGGTGTCTATGAAGGACGCGAAGTTTTACGTGTTTTTATCACACGAGAAAAGTGATTAGTGTTAGCATTCCTGAACGCTCGCAACGTCTAGCGATCACGAAATCATATATATATGAGGGGCGTTCATAAAGTTTCGTAATATTGTCACGAAGGAATAGAGATTCAGCAATCAAGGTCGAGTAGGAGTTGAGACTTTCTCTACTTGTTCGCCACCAAAAGTTACCCACTTTTTCCAGCGATGCGCCTCATGCCGGAAGCCATTGTTATAGAACTCCTCGTTTTGAGTGTTCAGGAATCGCTCCACTTCAGCGATCACATGGTCACCAGTCCTTGAAATGTTTTTTTCTTATTTGGCCACACTGGAAGCGTCTGCGCCATTTAACCTAAGTGTCATAAACTGGGGCGTTGTCCCCGAACAGCGCTCCCAGATTGGAATGAATATCCTTGGCATTGCATCCCTTCAAATGGAGAAAACGGATCACTGCATCTGCTTGGTACCGATGGGTGTAGCCATTTTTGTTTTGACTCCCTAGCGGCGTTCAGAACTACTATAGCATGCGATGTTTATACTGTGCGGAAACTAGAGGGACGCGCGCTCATGTTGATGCCTAATTTGTTCCGTTTTTTCAATTTTTTGTACCGATAATACGAACTTTATGAACGCCCCTCGTATACGTTGCTATATCGCTGCTTAAATTAGACCGCCTTCTGTAATCATAGAAAAAGCGTGTGGCGAGATTTGTGCTATTGGTGAAGTGTGTTAAAGTGGTGATTATCCAAGACGGCGTACTGCATCTTTTAGAGCGTAGCTCTCAGGCGCCCGTTTCCAGCTTGAGCGGCGTCGGCGTCGCCGTCGGCGTAACCTGCGCGTTGCATGCAACCCAGGTTGCGTGCAACCGGCGTTGCATGCAACCCACCAACGTCAATGTAACCGCGCGTTGCATGCAACCCAAGTTGCATGCAACCCGCCGGAGTCGCCGGCAACCCGGCGACGCCCTTGAGGTCACGTGACCCCCCGATGTCGTGTGACCCCCCCCCCCCGAGGTAACGTGACCCCCCTGAGGTCACGTGACACCCCCCCCCCGAGGTCACATGACCCCCCCCCCCCTCAGTACCCTTCCCTCCTCCTCCTCAAGAGCTGCGCTCTAATTCGGCGTTAGAGGGAGTTGAAAACGGCTTTCATTTTTTTTCTTTTTTCGTTCACTTAGCCCTGCGTGGCCATCCTGGAAAAATGAAAAGTAATAAAGCTTTAGGCTATAGAAAACTGTCTGTCCATTTTCTGTTACGCCAGTGTGGGGCAGCGGGTCCCCTCCTTTATAGAGGTACCGCGGAAACAGCTGGCGGCGGCGGAGAAGCGGCCGCCGTGCTGACGACCTGCTGCGCCTGTTGCAGTGGCTGCAGGAACGCGTACGCGTGGCGCAGAGAGAGAGAGAGAGAGAGAGAGAGAGAGAATACTGCGGTCGTTTCAGTCTATCTGCTCACAACAGATGCACTCGTAGCTAAAGCGCTCATTGCGAAAGTCCGTCGTATAGGGGTTGCACCGAAGGTTTGTAATCTGCTGGGTCAACGCGTCAAGTTCCTTGCATGGTTGTGAGCAAGGCTACTTATATCCTCGGAAATCACCGTTGTGCTCAAACAGTACACTGGATGTTGCATATAGGCTTCGAGCCAGTCAACCGTGAAACGCACGCTTCCTTTATCGGTCACGCACCCCTGACAATTCCATTATTTTTTATGTGTGTGTACGGGCGCCCTTCCAAATAAAGTGCGAAATATTTACTTTATACACATTTGTTATGTTGGGCGTCTGAGCCCGCATGCAGAGGAAGTTCACTCCTTTTATTACGATATGCGTACGGCCCACGCCAAGGGCAACTCGGGTAGCCCGGTCTCCGGATAATGAGGCGGCGGGACGGCGGAAAGTTCGTGACCGCCCTAGTGGCGCCGTAGGGGTTCCACAAAGCGGCGGGAGGTTTCTCGTATTATACGCAACAACATTTACATCTTGATCTTGCGAACATCGGGCAGAACCTATCAGTACGGTGCAGCGTGAAGGGCGCGGTCTGCTGATGGCAATGTCGCGGCTGGCTATCGTTATTCTGGCTGCGGCGTCGAAAACGAGTCGGATTAGGGGATAGTAAAGGTTCTTCTGATGTTGTTTGACAATGGATGTGTCGTCGCTGGACGTTGCTCGTTGGGGAGCCTCCGGACGTCCAGTAATTCTACTTTTCCTCGCTGGCAGACCACTAAGTGGCTAAGATGTTTGTGAAGATTAAAAATAATTTATTATAATAAAATAGCAACTGTCAATTAAGTGAGGTTACAAAGTAATAAAATAGTGAAAGATATAGGCTCACTTGTTGCCGGAGCGTGGTTAAAAGGGTGTTGCTGCGAAACCCGTCTCCTTCTACTCCCAAATTCACACTGAAGGATTCCCGCGTGCAATGATCAAAGCGAGTAGAAAAACACTTCCCAGGAATGCATAATAAACAAAGTCTCGATCTCACACGCGGAGGGTTCGTGGGGAGTGGTGGAGTCGTCGCCGTGAAGCGAGACGAGCCCGACGCCCCGGTTCTAAACAATTGGTGGCCAGGCGTATGTCCCTCACCGTGCAGCGGACGCATCTCGGAGTCGAGCTGTAGTGCCTGCTTGTGGATCACAGCAGAGCCCTCTCTTTCGCGGGCTAGAAATTTTCCGTTACCATCCCCCACACAAATTGTGTGCCATTTCTGTTTGGCCATTATTTAGTTTTCCACAATCGTTGTCTAAGCAACTTAGGCCAGTTTCAATTGATGAATATCTGTTCATTTTATAACGCTCTTATTTTAGAGATCCAGAAGCCTTTTACTGCTCTCTTCTTAGATCAAACAATGATGGGCGAGGTTTTATCCTCTTTTTGGCCTCAATCTGTACACTGCGTCAATGCCGCCAGGTTATCGAGCGGGTAGTTGGATTTTAGCAGAAATAATCTGGATGGTTTCCAGCAGGTTTTTTTTTTCTCTTTTTTTTTCTAAACTTCGTGAACTTCAATGCTCTTTCTTCTGGAGTACTACTCAGATGCATCTACGACGGTTTTGAGCTCGTGGATTTTCAGATCCTTCTTGGAAAGTATCATTTCAAGCTCGATGGTTTTCTTGCTTAGTTCGTTTAATTCCTTTTATTGAACTTTTAACACTTTGTGAATTTTTTTAGTACTAGTATCCCATCGCTGCCAAGTGTTTTTTCTTGTAAAGTCGGTTTCACAATAACTGCGTTATGCTTTTCGCACTGCACATGAACTCACATCTCGATGTTGTTCATTCGGTCTTGGGGCTCCTGTAAGTTTCGTTCTCATGACAAGAATGTGCTTCAGTAAAGCTATAGCATTCGGTTATTTGGAGCCTTCATCAGTTAGGAGTCAGGTTTGGCTGTCTTGATTTCCTCGAGTCAGTTGAAGTCACCGACGGCCGAATTTTGTGAGTTTTCCAAATGAAACACTTCCAAAACCAGCAGGTCTTTCTTCGTAAATGTTTTAAAAATAGCTTTAGTTACCCCGGCACAGTTTCCCACATGCCACATGCTAATCCTGTTTAGTGTCAACACACTTGAGACTGAAACTATCCTCTTTAGTCGACTCAGACAGTGCATACATTCGGTAAGAGGCATTTTGGACAAGGCAGCAGTCTAGCGAGGCGTGATTTAAAAAGAGGCTAACTAAATTTAAAAAGATTCTGACCTAGAGCAAGCAGATGAGGCAAAGTGTTACTCAGTAATTAATGAGATTAATATTAGTAGTCACATACACATAAACGCCCCCCCCCCCCTCCCCCTCCCGCACCTTCTTCCTCGTCTAAGTATACGTAACATAGCTTTTCTATGATACTATCGCTAGGCGTCTTGTGCTCTGTTCGCGCAATGCTCCAGCTTCGCGAACACAGCAGCACCATGTTTGCTACGAAAGAAACTCGCTCAATAAGACCTTCCGGTGCAAAGAGGACAGGGTTTTTCGGTGGTGCCGAAGAGCGTCAGTCAGTTCGCGGTTTAAAGGGGTCATGAAACGATTTTTCTACTTTCGCTAAATATTACTTAGAATCACTCCCAAACGCTAATAAGGAAATAAACTTGCCCTAGTTTCTATTTATAGGCGATGGCAGTCGCCAAATAAATTCGAGAAATATGAGCATCGTTCATCACTTTAACTCGGAGTCAGGACTAGCGGCCAAGTGACCTGGTGTCTGTCCTATGCAATCAACGTCAATCGTATCCACGGGCTGTGGTTCTCAAAGTTGAAAACGCGTGCTGAGCTCCAGTAAAATTCGGCTATTCTCATCACCGCAGTGGTTGGACACGATCCACTACCCGAAGGTCCACCGAGGTATTGATTGTCACGAGCCGAACTCGAGTGCTCACGCAGTTCTCATGTCCAGTCCACGAGCCGCGCTCGGCTGTTGTCAGACGGGTGGTTTCGATCCCACAATTACGTCATGAAGCTTTGCGAAGTCAAGGCTGAAATATATAGTCCCCTTTTATCCTCACAGTTTCTTCGCGACAAAGAAGCTTCTGCATCATTGGCGGTCTGTGCGAGTATACTTGGGCCAGACTAGGGCCAGTACACCTCTGAAAAGTCACGAACATTCCAATCCGATATCGTTTCTTGACCCCTTTAATGGCCCCTAAAACAAAGTTGCGTTTGAATTCTTTTGACTGCGTTTACTGCGTTGCGTCGAGAAACGACCGCGAGTTACCGTGTTATTTGTGCTTCGTATGAAGTACGGCAGGCGATTGGTGGCCGAGTTATCGCACTGTAGCTCGAAGCACGTGGAGCAAAAGCTCGCGCTGAGAGGAGGAGCAAATAACTTAATTGAAAGAAAATAGACTTGTTCTAGTTAGTGCCCCTAGTGTAGGGCTTCAGTGCTTTCCGCCGTCAGTTTCGCCCGCTCAACCAGCTCTCGCTGGCTTTGAACAGACGAGCTGAGCAGCGCAGCTCCCAGGACTCGTAAGTAGGGTTGGATTTAGGAAGGGGTGAGGAATTAGATAGGCATGCCCAAGTTACAGGGTAGAGTGTCAGATACCCCCTACAATGCGGGCACTTATCGGAGTATCTATCGGGATAGAATTTGTGTAGGTTATCTAAGTGTGTGTATGTATTTGTCTGTTTTTGACGCGAGGCCGCAGCCTCCTTGCAAGAAAAGTTCTTGTCGGGAGGGTGAAAATTATGTCTCATATCCCTTTGATGAACAAGGATCCCTGAAAACTGATTTGGTTACCTGTTCTGGACGGTCCATTTGTAGTGAAGGTGCCCGGAGGATATTTGCTAAAGGGTACAGCATGTGCTCGCCTATTTCCTTCGACGGACTCGTGTCCCGGTGTCCACACAAGCTTGCCGTTGGGAATACCATTTCCCTTTTGAGTAGGAGTTGGTTTGTTTGCAGGGATATCCTGCCTGCCTTGTAGCGTCTGTCAGCTAGCTGCTTGAAAGTCAGTGATGATTACTAGAACCCAGTGATCCTATAGGTTCAATCCCCACCTCTTGGGCCCGTTTCGACTTGGATGAGCGTCGTACCGGTGTGCGGTACGACGCTCATCCAAATCGAAACGGGCCCAAGGGGTGGGGATTGAACCTAGGATCACTGGGCTCTAGTACTGACTGATCCGAGTTTAATAACCCAGGCTAGCAGTGGTACTACACTGGCTACATTTTTCATATTCAGCACAGGCCAGTGTCGCCGTACCTCGAGGGCAGACCGACCTTACGCTGCATAAACACAAACGTAAAATTTGTTGCTACTTGAAACGTGGAAACTAATTCAAAGAGAAGCGTGGCACACGGCATACAAAGCACGGATGTCCTGGTTACACGCAGTCGCAACGCAGTCAAATGCACTGAAATGCTCTCAAACGAAACTGTGTGCATGGGCCTTTAGTGGACCGTACGCATAGGCTTTGCGTTCGTAAGGAACTTTTAGGTCGGGTGTGCGTATGGGGAAAACAAAACAGAAATGCTGGCGTACTGCGGACGCACGCAACTTAAGATATTTTCTGTTGCGAATATTCGCGGCCGTTGCGGCCGTTGCGGCCTCTTGCGTGAAGCTCTCAAGATATATCAGACTGTTCGGGCCCGTGTGAGAGCCCCGATTTCAACATGGCAGCCTCCATGACAGGCAGCAAAAGTGATGTGGTGTTGGCGCAGTAATCCCTTCCAGGACTTTATGCGCAGCCGGGCCAGATCGCCATACAGCTGCAGGGATGCGCAGGAAGAACGCCTACCGGCCGCGCTGTGCGTGAACGCGCTACCCTCTAATTGCGTAGTTTATCGCCGACGAATGGACAACTTTTCACAAAGGTGTCGCTCTTCATTGTACATACGTAGGTTATCGATTTCTTCCTAAAGCGTCAATAAAAGGTCGTGATCCGAGATGAATTTTAACAGAAACACCGTGGTCGAAATTGAACACACGCCCATATTGTCGTACGCTGCAGGACCGCTTGGTTGGACAGTCAGCTGGGACTTGGCTATAGCTAGATTTATTGGAGACATTTTCATTTTTGATATCCCCTAGAACGGTGGAGCGGATACTATCCCGCTGGCTAGGACAACACCCCGACGTCATCCCTTGCCGCACAGGTTGCGTTAGGATCGCTACCAACGCGTCATGCAGCCTATCATAACGAGCCCACGGCGACACCAAGGCTGAAGCGTGTGCGGTTTTGCGGCGTCTTTCTCCGAGCTTCGGCCTGTTTGCCACTTGGGTCGGGGGTCCACTAACGATGACGTCATGCGCAGGCCTCATCTTCTAGGTGGTATTGGCTAGGGCCAATCCTCGTTGGGCCAATCAAGCGTGACGTCCCGAGTGACGTCACATGTTGCAATGCCAGTGTTTGGTTGGGTCCCGCAACGAATGAGTTTCCGCTTTACCTCCATGGGGCTAAAAAGGCTAAGGGATGAAAGCGTGCCACCTGGAGCGGCGGCGCGTCACTGAGTACGTGCAGCACGGCGTGAGTCAGGGTGGCGGCGGGTGGGGAGGGAGGGGATTCGCTCTCTCGAACCTTGGCTCGGATAGGGGGATAGAGCCACCGAAGCTGCCACGCGATCTGCGGGGTGCCGCGGAAGAAAAAAACAACAAGAAAAACACTACAGACTGCAGCGCGCACGTCTGGAAAACATGGGGTGTATATGCTCAATCTTGGGAGGGCTGTATTGCCACGTCGAAGACGCAAGCCACCGGACGAGGTTTTCGAAGTAGGAGAACGCTTCTTTGTTTTAGAATATGGTTGTTTGAGTGGCCCTTTTTTCTGTTCAGACGTGCGGTGGTGCAATCGCGTGGCGCGACGAAAGCCGCGTATTCATTATTATTTTTCTATACTTTTGACGCCGTGCTGTCAAAAACAAATCGTGCAAGTGTGAAGAATTGGTGTTTTTGTTTTGGGGCGCTGTATGAAGTCGCGCGGAACGGCGGGGGGGGGGGGGGGGGGGTGTTTTTGTGTCGTCGAGGCGAGAACACTAATTGTCACGTTTAGAAGTATTTTCGAGGTGACGACGGAGCTTCCGAAGACCCCTGTCCTTGTCATTACATGTGTGTGTATCTCGTGCACGATTGGGAAGGGAGGGGGCAAGGGGGGGGGGGGGGGTATGCCTTTTGCTATAGCCCAGGGGTGGCCAGGCTGACCCGGCCTAAGAGCCGCAAACAAAACCACGAAACTTCCAAGAGCCGCGGGGCTGGAGGGGGCGGGGGCAAACTTTTGTCTAGAGCAATAAACGAAACTCCAACCACTTTCAAAAGCAGTCCAACAGTACGTAAGGTAGCAGTAGCACAAGACTACCAAACCGCAACCTGTCTTTCGATTTAAAACGCGTTCCATTTCTCTCTTTGGGGAAGTGCGGGGGGTTGGAGGGGGGGGGGGGGAGGTAGGAGAGGGAGTTGCGGGCCGCACTTTAACACGCGAATAGCCCTATGCGGCTCGCGAGCCGCAGCTCGGCCACCCCTGCTATAGCCTATTTCACTCTACCATGGACCGCAGAAAACGCTGCAACATTTCTAAGCCAATCTCATGCGGTGTGGGTTTCACTTGACCTTTAGAAGGGCGCAGGGCGCCTCGTCACGTGATACGTTAACAATGGTGGATTGGCTGGGATGGCTCGCAGCGGGTGCTGCGGTCCATTGTTAGTTGTAACGAAGTATAGCAAGGGCTGTTTTTTTAATAGAATACGAATGTCCAAATTGAATATTAGTATGACTAATCGCGACAGCGGACAGAATTTTCCCATAGAGATTTTGCTCACTCAAAACACGCGCAGCTGAGCGGCAAATAATAGGGTAATATTCTTCAATGTTTCAGAACAAAGTAGTATTTTATTTGAGAGATGATATTCTCGAGCATTTCTAATAATGGTCGGTAAAGCACGTGAATAAATAAAAAAAAAGAAACGAATGGCAGCCCTTGCCAATAGCACGAACGATTCGTAGTCTACCATTGTTGGGACCACGCTAGCCATTGCGGAACTGCTTGAGCTGCCCTAGCTAGTCTTTTCGAACACTGTGATTGCAAATGTGAGTAAATGTACTTATCTGAACTAACTGTAGTGCGCTACCTTGAACTGTTTGCTTGTTTACTATGAATAAACTGTTGTCTATAGATATTTGTCCATTGAGAAGACGAAGAGCGAGTGGTATTCCACAAAAGCGTCTTCGGGCAAGCGGGCTTATAACCGATGCAAACTAGTTTGACGTTGTTTTCAACTCAATCTCGGAGAGAAGATAAAAACGGAAAAGCAGTTGGAGTGCCTCCCAAGAGCAGTGGTTCTGAATAGGGGGGTCTGGGTACCCTTCGGGGTTCCTGGAAGCCTTCTTGCAGTCCCAGAAGCCTTAAACCATCAATCGAGCCAAGCACTAAAACGTTTTTTTTTATTGATTCTGGCTTCCCAACAAGCCTAAATACATGAAACCATGTGCACTGTGTGAATAAGGTTGGTTATTCTCTGCTCCAGGGCTGAAAATTTGGTTGGCAAGCATTTAGCTTCCTTCATTTACTTCTTTGTCGTTGCCATCGTTCAATACCGCCCCCTTACCAGGGTGCCCCATCATTTCGACCAATTTAGAAGGCGTCCCCGAAACATTTGGGGTTCAGAACCGACTGCTCTAGAGCAGGGCTCCCCAAATGTTTTGGCCAAGGGGCCGGATTAGGGATTTGATACAACCTCGAGGGCCGGGAAAAAAATAGTATTTATAAAAGAGGAAGGACTAAATAAATCAATCTAGGTGAGCATTTAAACACAGAAACGAATGTTAGACTAAGTATTAAAAAAAACCCAAGGCAGATGTATACATACTCTTCAATTTGAAATTTAATATCTAGCAAATTATCACATTCCACGACAATTGTGACGAAGAAAAGTCACCAGGCATACATTAGAGTGCTTGGGAACTTTGGCATATTCGCGCAGTGAACACGAGTAATGAGAATGAAAAAAAAAACACGAATGCTGAGAATATGCAATAGTTGTTACAATGGATACTAAGCACAATGCACGTGAGAACGCAAGGGAATTTTAACATAAATAGTTGCAAAGACATTAAGCTGTGGGATAAGAAGGGTGATTCTGGTGAGAATGTGATTCTAAGAATGTGACCACTGTGTTCACTTAATAGTACGGCGAGAAGACCCGCGTTACGTTGCTGTTTGTTCTTTTCTTTTTGATATCTTCGTTTGCACATTTGGAGTGCGTCGCGGCACCGTTTCTTTATGCGCACTCTTTGCGTCGGTAGCAGCGGGTCTGTTGAGAGCAGGCCGCGAACCGGGCGCCCTGTCTGTGTGATTCCTCCTACTGAACCTACGTCTTTTAGCGCTGTTCCTACCAAACAATTATGCACCACCAAGTGGACCAACTAGTCCAGCTAGATGGCTTGTTTCAATCGAAGGACCACGGCCAGCCGCGAAGCGGTCGGAAGGCTTCCGCGGGTCGGATCTGGCCTGCGGGCCGGGGTTTGGAGACCTCTGCTCTAGAGGGTATTCGCCCCTTTTTTGTTGGCAACAAACTCAGTGGCGCCATCTATTGGGTAGCCCCCGCACACTTCCGGTTTACGTAAATTTCCTCATTTTTTTACTCATCATCCTTTTATCTTAAGTGTGAATAAAGTCCGACAGTGCTATAAGTGGCCATTTCCACAAGACAGCGTGTATATTTGATTTCGCAAATACTGGGAAACTCGCCGTCTAGTCCAAAACCGGAAGTGGCTGGGGGCTATTTGCACACTGGCGCCACCACGTTTCAACTCCCGCGAGAAAGAGCGAATCGAAGGAACAGTGACGGCAATCCCATCGAGCCGCAGCGGCAGTAAGAAACAAGCCTTCATGCGAAGGCAGTAAGAAATCTTCATTGTAGCCCAGCCATGATAAGAAGCCGTAACAAGTCACTAGTGGTCATCACTCATCACGCAGGTGAACTTGATCGGCTTATTCAGGTGGTTGTCAGCCCCGCTGGAATATAGCTTGTGTGGCATTACACTAGAAAGGCATTACATAAAACCACTCCTAGTATTTTTATGCAATACCTGATGTTTCGCTTATTTGGCCAGTACTAATACTGCCGTGCGCATGATCGAGGAGGTAGCTTCTCCGTTCATCTAGAAGATTCGCGTATACTTTTACCCCGAGCATAAAAGATAAGAAGGCCAGAATGATGCCTAGTCAGTCTCGCCCTAGCTCTTTCCCGAACATTCTAGGTCGAATATTTGAGATTCCGAGCATAATAGATAAAGAGCCGAGCGCCGTATTGCCGATTCATTCACTGATTCTCTCTCGTGATAGCCAGCTGTTACACCGACGCACCGTCGCTTGCTGCTGCCGCCATCGACGCTCGCTGCTGCTTCCTCGACGTGTGTTCTTTTTCGTTTCTGGCACAAGTTCGCCGAGTTCGCCGCCATTAAATCTTTAGTGCATTCCGTTTTCTCCTGCCTCCTCGTCTGTCATTCGTGACAATATTATGTAATTAAATGCACCCAGGACACCATACTGATTAGCAGGGTACCTATGCAATGGCGCACACAGAAGCGCACATTTTACAGGATTCATGCTTGAATAAAAACGATGCGCAGAAAGTATTTTATTTTGTGTTAATATTCCACGATATACCACTACAACGCAGAGTGTGACGGAGAGAAATAAGAAATATAGAAATAAAATAACGTTTTTAAGTAAATCCATATAATCGCTACTATATCTTAAAAATATTGACTTTTTAAATGCATGTAACACCCTGTATGGCTTCACGTTCAATATTTAATTTATAATCGATTTTAAAAGCTGATTCTCAAATTTCCAGCGGCATCAATATTATTACATTTAGGAGATGTGACAAGGAAGTCCTTGTAAAACCTTGCCATATAATTTATTTATTTATTTATTTATTTAAACAACCATCAGGGCCATTGACATTACAAAGGAGAGTGGGCGTTAGTACACCTTGATAACCAGTGGGAACAGTATAGATTATTGACGGTAATTTTAAATAGATGATCAATAACAATTGTGGCTATTGGTGATGAAAGGTGGTTCCAGTCCACAGAAGTTTTCGGGATGAACGACTCTTGAAATGTATTAGTGTTATATTTTGGAATGCCTACCTTATATATATGTATATGATTCATGCGTGATGAAATAACGGATGGTTCAGCACTCGATTGTCAAGTAATGGATGAGTATGGTATATCTTAAAAAAAGATATACAAGCGAGCTATTTTTTGACGTAAAGCAAGGTTAGGCTTTCATAAAGGTTACCCTGGCAGTTCGACGATAGTTGTTAAGAATAAAACGAGCAGAGCGATTTTGTAATGATTGTAGAGCATAGATTAGTTTACAATGACCGGAGTCCCAGATAGAAGAATCATATCGTAATTTAGAGCGAACAAGTGTTTTATACAGACTTAGTTTCAGATATGAAGGAACAAGAAAGAAATTCCGTTTCAGATATGAAGGAACAAGAAAGAAATTCCGTTTCAGATAACCCAGCATGCGGTTAGCGTTGTTAATCACATAACCAACAATGTCTGCAGCTAAATGAACGCCCAAGTATTAAAATGAAGGCACGGAAAGTAAGGGGACGTTTTCAAGAAAATAAGAGGGAGGAGCATTAGATATACGCGATACTCCCATGGCTTTGCATTTAGTCGCATTAAGTCCCCCCCCCCCTTCCCCCACAAATCACACCATTTAGAAACTGAGTTAATATCGTCTTGTAAATTCAGAATATCCAAAGTGTTAGTAACCTTGACTGTTTGTCCTCAATGTCCCTCTTTCTTTATCGTAAATTAGAAACCAACATGCTCAACCATCTACATTATAGTAACCTCCCGATAAAATTTTATGCACTGGGGCTAGTTGGTGATACATAGTTTAGAGGGTAAAAGCGCGAAAAAAATTAAAGCCGTTTACAACTACCTGTAACGTCGGGTTAGAGCGCAGCTCTTGAGGAGGAGGGGAAGGCACGGGGGGGGGGGTCACGTGACAAGAGGGCTAACGTGACCTTGGGGGGGGGGGGGTCACGGGGCCTGGGGGTCACGTGACCTCGAGGGGGGGGGGTGGTGAAAATTTTCCGTTAAATTTAGCGGGAAAAATTTTCCGCTAGATTTAGCGGGGACAACTTTCCGCTAGATTTAGCGGGGAAAAATTTCCGCTAGATTTAGCGGGGAAAATATTCCGCTAAATTTAGCGGGGAATATTTTCCGCTAAATTTAGCGTGGAAAATTTTCCGCTAGATTTAGCGGGGAAAATTTTTCGCTAGATTTAGCGGGGAAAATTTTCCGCTAGATTTAGCGGGGAAAAGTTTCCGCTAGATTTAGCGGGAAAAATTTTCCGCTAAATTTAGCGGGAAAAATTTTCCACTAAATTTAGCGGGGAAATTTACCCATCATGCACCGCGCGGTTACGCCGACGCCGACGCCGACGGCGACGCCGACGCCGCTCAAGCCGGAAACGGGCGCCTAAGAGCTGCGCTCTAAAACAACGGACAAGTGAAAGATACCAACACCATGAGTAAACTTCAGTTGCAAGTAGCGCTCTGTGGTGTTGATCTCTTTCAGTTGTCCGTTGTTTTAGAGCGCAGCTCTTAGGCTCCCGTTTCCGGCTTGAGCGGCGTCGGCGTCGGCGTAACCGCGCGGTGCCTTATGAGAAATTTCCCATAATGCACCGCGCGAGCCCCCCCCCCCCCCCGGGGTCACGTGACCTCCGGGGGGGAGGGTCACGTGACCCCGGGGGGGAGGCTCGCGCGGTGCATTGTGGGACATTTCCCATAATGCACCGCGCGAGCCCCCCTCCCCGGGGTCACGTGACCTTGGGGGGGGGGTCACGAGACCCCCCCCCCCGGGGTCACGTGACCCCCCCGCCCCGAGGACATTGAAGAATGAGGGGAGGAGGAGGAGGAGGATGGGTATACCCTCCCCTGAGTACCCTTCCCTCCTCCTCAAGAGCTGCGCTCCAATTCGGCGTTACAGGGAGTTGTAAACGGCTTTTTTTTTAGCACTTTTACCCTAGGAAACTTCCGGTAAAGACAACAATCATCCGCGAATAAACTAATGGAATAAGAAATGAAACATGGCAGATCATTGATATATATGAGAAGAAATAATGGACCTTATACAGAACCTTGTGGTTCTGTATAGCCGAAACAAGAAGTTGGAAAGAGAGAGAGAAAGAAAAAAAGAAAGAGGGAGAGAGAGAGAGAGAAAGAGAGAAAAGAAAAACTAACTGATAATTTTTGAGAGTTTGATGTTTCTTAAAACATCTTGCAATCTAGAAAACATCTTCAAATACTGCCAGCCTAATAAACCCTACTCTGAGATTGCTCCCAAAATGTCATATTGCAGTAGTTTAAAGGGTTGGGAAAAAGAAAGCTTTCAAACAGGTGACCACCGATTTGTCGGGGGACAGTCGATTTCCGTCTGGCTTCTTTATTACTCGAAAGCCCAAAACGAAACATCAGTTGAACTTGCAATATCTTTCAATTTAAGAATGCATCCAAAACTAAAGTAGTAAAAAAAGTTATATTAATGTGTATAATAAACGTATAAGGCCATGAATAATATATGAACGTATAGACGATATATATACTCCCTATATAATTTATAGGAGCGCTGATCTGTTTATTTGATAAGTCATATATATAAAATAATTTCTTTATCAATACAAAAGTTCTTTCGAAAAAAAAAAAATTGGCAATAAAACTGCGCCGCCGGGTTGGGCATATACTTGAGGTTCAAAATATTACTTTAACCCGAAAAAAAAATAACCTGCAGTTTACACAATTTTGGTTTGCGAATGCCTACAAAACATGTTTTCATCAAACGGCAATATACTGCGGTCTTATTTCAAGTGGGCATAACATTATATAATATAAATGTGTATACGTTGTTTATAGACGTGTTATTGTTAAAGGGAATGTCAAATGTCGACCACATATGGCAAACTTTGGTCACGGGACACATTCAGAGTTTCTTTTTTAATTTTGATCCGTGGGAAAAGTTTAGAATGAGCTTGTTATAATCAAGATATATTCCGTATTTTATGTCAAATATATGGAGCACTACTTGTAACTAAAAAAGAGTACTTCGAATATCCAGAAAATTTGGGAATGTTATAAAACCAGTTTTATTGTGTGTTTTTAAAATGTCAAGTTATGTATTCCTGCAGTATAATATCAGGAACATTAATAATAAAACGAAAACTCTACTATATTATTTCTAGAGTCTCGATAAAGCCCAGGTGTGCGCTTGTGCGAACTAGTGCCCTACTGGTCAGTAATATATAAGATCTGGATTTGATTGTTTAGTATCCAATATTAGTTCTGCACGAACAAGCGCGTCGTATGCATTCCATAAAAATTTGATTTGGAAGGTAATAATTTTGAATGATTGAATTTTTGCAAATCTCCTATTGTATTGACATTAGAGACATAGAAAGAAAGGCGTTAATAGGGATCATAAAATGAACTTTTTGTTTATATTTCGCAATAAACCACGTCAGTACCTAACTGAACACACACCCACACAAAAAATACAAGTATATTTTTATAAAATTGATTTTAAGTTTTTGATGATAATATTTTTACTCAAAATTATGGAACGACATTTTTTTTTCTACACAAAATAATGAATTTATAATCAATAAAACGAGACAATCCCGAAACTTCTAGTGTTATCAAGGTTATTAATAAATCTTTATTAATTCATCGACATTTTTCATGTATTGTGAAGGGTGCAGTTTGAACTTTTCTGAAAATAATTCCACAGCAACTAGACTTACAAAACTAATGTATACACATATATCGTAGCTCATTTTGAAAGTTTTCTAAAGTCACATTGCTGAAGTTAAAAAAAGCGGTGCATGAAAAATACGTCAAATATGCGACCTCGGACAGCGGTGAACCATTTGTTTCCGCCTCGGCTGCTTCATTTGGGGATCACTTGAGAACAAGAAATCCAAAATGCCTACTTGCGGTTTGCACCCCTTTTTATGTTAAAAGTTCCCCCGAAGCACGTTTTTTTCTAATATAAAATTAATTTGATCCCAACATCGTGCCTGAGCTTAGTTCAAAACATACTAACTCTTCCAGCGTACAAGAAACTAATTCATGCAAAATTTCTCGAGTACAATATACGACGATAACGCAACAAGCTTAGAGCGACTGCTATATTGCATGCAGTGCTCTCTAAGAAGGGCTCACGCGGTTGCGCAGAAAGGCGTTTCAAAACAGTACGGTCCACTTCGTTGGGTACATTTCCGTTAACTTCTGCCATTCCGTTAGTTCCGGAGGCGAAAAAACAAAAACCTAAAGGGAAAAAAAAAACAATAGACAAACAAGGAACGATTATAATGCAATTAATGCAAAGGTGCAAGCGAGCTGGACAAGAATAGCGATAATACATCCCTGGACAAGGGGAAGAACCGGGGCAAAGGACAAAAACAAATCTCCAAACACAGCTAGGTGGGTGGTACGCGCTGGAAAAATCCTCCTGGTCCTGGTATTGAACCAGGGACCTCATTATTTCCAGTGGAGCGCTCTACCAACAGAGCTGTTTTTTTTTGCCGACTTGGCTTTTTTATTTACATAAAATGGGCGCTATGTACATGGTCAAAATACATATTGACATAGGCAGTGCTCAGCGTTCGAATTTGACATATACATGACACAAAACAACACCCATCACCTCTGACTTCGAAGTGATCTCGGCACTTTGAGACGCGCTGCCAAATCAGACCATCCATCTAATTCAGAGTTTTTTGCCGAAGCAACGAGGCTGGGCGTAATAATGAAGATTTTTATCAAAGTGGCACCACGCCGGCTTGCCCCCTTCACGAATCAAGAGGTGATCTGTGCGGGATTTCCATATTGCATGCAACCCGAGCAGAGCAAGTACTTCATAACATTTGCTGTCGGGGCCAGTGCCGAATTCGAGAAACTTTGCACTGTGCCAGTCGATGTACAAATCCAATTGCAGTTTAGAGCGTAAGTCCACCCAGAACAGTTCTGCATTTGGGGAAAAAAATGAAGACAAGCTGGAGAGTCTCTGGCGTTGGACACAGTGCGAAGTTCAAAATCCACGGAACAAAAACTCATTTTTTTTTCTCCTGCCAGGTCTTCACTGGCAGTACCTCGGTGCGAAAGCAAATAAAGAAGTCAATTGCGGCTTTTCGGACGGGATAATTCCGGAGGCGCTTAAAGACTGTAAATTCCTCACTGGTCCCTTGGAAGGAGCGATAAAGTGGCGGTGGAACGACAGTGTCTATGGTGTCCCCTTATTTCAGTTTTCTTTTCACCTTGCTCAGGCATTACTGAGAGAAGCGCGCTCCAAAGAATTCAGTGGCACTGGAAATTTCTTTATAGAATTCAGGACCGCCCCTGATGTTGCTGCTTTTAGGGTTACAACAAGCCAGGGGGCTAGAAACCGTCCGCCATTGTTTACGAATGATTGCACTATGACGTAGTTGCGCTGGTCACGAAAAAATAAATACCTTTAAACTTTCAGCTTGATCTCAAGATTCACGACTCCGAAACGTCCTTTGGCTTGACTGATGAATACGTTTGCGCGTCTCATGCGCAAAAAACTAGAATTCCAAACGAAGGTATACCAGATAAGGTGCTTCTCATGAACTTCACTTGCATGGCACGTCTCAACTTGAGCCGCATACCATACGGTGGAGAAAAAAACGGAGTTGCAAACAAAGGCACGGTGTAGCATAGAAAGGTTTTTGCCGCGCCAGTCCGGCACTTTGGCCCTTATACTGTTGAGATGAACTCCTCTCTTGCCAGCACTTAAACAGTGTGGTTCTAGTCTAGCACCAAGGTAGTTTTGGATACTTGAGCTCCAGGTAATATTTATAAAACGCTCTGGCTTTAGATCAAAATTTCCTAGCCACGCGCCTGTAGATTTCTCGTGATTCATTTGGGCCCCAGACACTTCACAAAAATCAACGAAGTGCTGTACGGCGAGGACAACTTCATGTTTGGATGCAGCAACAACAGTCACGTCATCTGCGTATGCTAATACTGTAAAACCCTATATTTTCGCGGCCCTAATTTTTCGCGAATCGGTCACAGAGGACATAATCGCGTCCACTAAATTTCGCGACTTCCATGCGCCTACATTAAAACTCTTAAGGACCGAAATTTTCGCGTGCCCTTAAATTTCGCGAATTTTTCAATTCACGAAATCCGCGAAAATTAGGGGCTCGCGAACATTAAGGGTTTTACAGTATTTTGGTGGCATTTCTGGCAAGGGAGACTCCCTGAATTCTATTATCGTTAATAATCCTTCTGGCACAGGCTCAAGATAGAGTGAGAAAAGTATTGGCGAGAGCGGGCAGCCTTGTCAAACGGAGGCTTGCACTGCTATCTTTAATCGCGTGGATATATGTTTATAGCACAGCTTAATATATTTGGCTACAGTGCTCCCGACACCACAGGCCTCGAGTATACTGAACAGCAAACAATGCGAAACCCTGTCGAATGCTTTACTTGAATCAATTTGCAGCACTGCTGCGGATAGGCCAGTCGCTTCAGCGGTTTCGGCGAGTATACGCACAGTGTGAACATTAGAGGTGATGGACCTCCCTTTAAAGCTGTAGGCCTGGTGGTCACCCACAACAAACTTGAGACCCATCTCCATGCGTTCGGCTAGTATTCTCGCCAGTAGCTTGCAATCAGTTGTGAGGACACTGATTGGCCTTAAATTGCTCGATGTGATAGACTCGGAGTTCGTGTTTTTCTTTTTAATACGAACCGTTGGTGCCTGTCGCATAGTATAGGTGGAAGTAGGTTTCTTTGAAGGATATCGGGAAACACGTCACATAGCAATGGAGCTAACATATCAGCGAACTTTTTACAGAAGGCTTCAATGATGAAGTGTATGTTCAAAGGCAGGGCATTTGTATAGGCTCGAGAGTAGCTCCAGTACTGTGCGACATTTTCTTAGCGCATTGTGATCATGCCATACTTAAAAGACTCGGAAATGAAGGCCGTTTTAGGATTTTCCGATATGTGGATGATTACCTAGTTATTGTCCTCTAACCAAAAGAGTGCATTGATAATGATGTAGCAGAATTGTTGGGTGTTTTTGCGGCCTGCGCCCAAGGTTTGAAGTTTACCCATGAGAGAACATCGGGGGGGCATCTACAGTTTCTAGATCTTAAGCTCACGTTTCTTCAAGACCACACATGTTGGGCCTATGAGCCCCACTCTAAGAAAAGGGTGCTACGGTACGACTCTGCCCATTCTAAACTAATAAAAAAGGGTATCGCCGCGTCCTGCCTTGTAGCAGCGCTGAAGAAATCATGTGAACATGAAATGGGCAGGAGCTTCATGTTGCAGGTTGATCGCCTATTAGCTGCGGGTTTCCCGGGAAAAACACTTGCTGATGTAGCAGATGGATTGAAGAGAAAGTTTAGAGGCCTTCCACAAAAAGCTCATGAACGACCAAAAGGCAGACCAGCAATCATACCTTACCTACATGGCGTCTCCCACAACCTGAAAAAAGTTGAGGGGCGCTTCAACGTACCGGTTGTTTTCACGGCCCCTAGTAAACTTTCGTCTTTGTGCAAGCGAATTAATTACCCACACAGGGACAGGGAAGAATGCACAAAAACAACAACACAGAAATAAGTTCTTGGAATGTTCATCCTGTGTCGTTTACGACATTCCATTATCATGTGGGCGTTCCTACGTAGGACAAACTGGCCGCTGCGTCAATGAACGTGCAAGAGAACATGCATCAGCTGTAAAACAGACGCCGTCTGGGCATCTGGCCGTACATTGCGATAGATGCACGTGCACACCACTGTTTACTAACACAGCCATCCTGGGACGACACAGCGATAAACCCACAAGGGAAGTTCTCGAAGCATTCATTATCAAAACAAGGGGCGTTGATAAGTGCGTCAGCGAGCCGTCTATGGCATTGTTAGATAAAGAGATTCTATTTTTAGAGAGAGAGTGGGGTGGCAGGAAATGAAGTGGCTTGCCATAGTATTTAAGTCTTTGTATTTTCCAATAAACCTTCAGTTGCGAGTGCGCCACGTGTCGTTGTTACCTACTTCTTTTGTCCCCGTCTTTCGGCGCTTCCTTCCAGTCATGAACAACCAACTAGCCCAACTTAACATTCGGTTTTGTTATCTTCGTCAATTAGCGTTTCGAGGGCTTGTAGTAGAGCATACTTTGTTTCGCGTCCTTTTTTGGCCTGTGTTTGTTCGTGTTCGAGACGTAGCAGTTTAATTCTTTCCTTGACCTCTTCCCACACTAGCGCGTCAATTTTCCTATCCGCAGTTGCTTCTGATAAGGTATTTTTTATCTGAGAGGACAAAGCCTCGTCGTCAATACGACTTTTGTTAAGTTTCCAAGAGCTTCAACAAAACGGCTTTCTTATCCGCCTGTCCGCCTTTCCTATTCGCATTGTAACAAATGCGTGGTCAGAAAAGGCTACTGGGGACACCTTGTATGCGGTGACCGAGCTGGCAGGCTCACTGGACACGGTCTAGACGTACGTGACAATGGCCTTGCCAATGCGTGTATCCAGGAAGAGGGCCTTTGCACCCGTCGGTTACGTCGACGAGATCAAAGTCACGCAATAGTTTCCTAAGTTCCGCGAGACTTGAGTCAGACTGTGAGCCGCGTGAACAATCCTGTGCATTTAAAACACAGTTAAAGTCCCCCGCAACAATTGTTTTAACCGGCATGTCCAAATATTGACGGAGATGGGTGAAAACAAATTACGATCCGACGCTTCGTTGGGGAGGTATACTGGGGTGCTATGTTGCGCTTTTTGGACTCCCAGGAGACTTGAAAGAAGGAAGTGACGTCAACGACTAGAGCAAACGCAGATTGGATGTTGACAGAAGAAAACAAAATCAACATCCAATCTGCATTTGCTGCGTTGTTGACGTCACTTCCTTCTCCCTAGTCTCCTGGGAGTCCAAAAAGCGCAACATAGCCCCCCTGATATCACTTTTAACGACTCATGCCGCCAGATAACTTCCACCGAGCAAACCGGCCCGTTCTTGTCAGATTCCCATTCGGGATGTACTGTGAAGTTTCTGTCTTTACGTATCACGATAACGCTACCGCTGCTGTGCCCAACAGCCCTCGCATGATAAGAAAAGAAGTGTCTATCAAAGAAAAGCGTCATGTCATTACATGGGCATCGGAAGAAAGTTTAGCCTCCTGCAAGCTATGTCAGCGTTCTCTTTCAGACGCAACTTTAACAGCCACTGTTTTGCTATTCTCGAAATTAAGCAAACCAAGTCGAACGTTGTAAGTTTAGCTTGTTTCATATTTGAGAACATGATGAAATGAAATCAGAAAGTAGAATAAAGTTCAGTTCACCGTGATGCGAGCGAGACTTGGCATTCCAGGAGTGCATCCTCCGATCGTGTTTAGGAAAAGTCTGGACGCCGCCAGTCGTCGGGGGAATGCGGGGCATAGGACTAATACCCGTGCCACACTGGCAATTTGAATGCCATTTACAACGAATGACATTTTTGTGATCGGCCAATCAGCTCGCAATCTGTCGCGCGTGGAATGCGCCACGCCCGGAGTGCCACGCGCTGATTGGCCGTCCGCTCAAATGTCATTCGTTGTAAATGGCATTCGAGTTGCCCGTGTGGCACGGGTATAAAGCGTCCTATTTTGGAGAGTCCTCCCTTCCACTCCTGGTTAGCCTTGCGTGGCTTGTCCTGAGGGTCCGTCGGAGGATAGGGGCCAAGGTGTGGGAATTCTGGGAGGTCGTCAGTCTTTGACAGATCGACGGTGTCGACGGCAGAAGCTTCTTGTAGAGCCAGGTTCGCGGGCAGGGTGGCGGAGTTCTCCGCCGCTCCTTCTGTGGATTCAACAGTGGCATCGAGTGCCGTGTCTTGGGTTCCTCGCTACGAAATGTCCGGGAGAACCTCGGGCACAACCTCGACCGCAGCCGGCTCGGTAGCGGGGAAGGCTTCCAAGTTCTCCTGCACGTCGCCAGTTGGAGCTTCTGGTTCTTCGCGCCCTTCGCTACATGCTGTTGGGCAATGCGCATAAGGTTACGCGGTCTCATTGTCGAGGGGAATTGCTTCTTTTGTTTTTTTCCATCGATAGTGCGTGTCTGTTGGAGTGCGATTTTATTCGTCCTTCTCAAAGACTTAACTAATAAAAGGGAGTTTGGTGATTGCCGTTCTGAGGGCACTGCGGGACAGTATGCATCAAGGTTTTTCTTAGACGCTTTGATGGCTAACGGGTTGCGATTTTATCTAGAGGTAGTGAATCAAAGCTTGGAAATACCTGAAGTATCTTATTAGCGAGCAACTATAAACTTTGCTTTGAACTTATTCAGAGTTCAACGTGATGTATCCTGATTTCGATGCCATTATATGATTGCATTCATTGGACCGTCCTGAGGAATTCTAGAGCTTAACGGCATTTGTAAAAAATCATGCGCTTGGAAGTACAAAAAAAAAAAATGTCGCACGCACGTTTGCGCTTGCAAACAAAGACTAGTTGTGCAAATGAAAACTTATATCTCGTTCAAGTAGGAAGACGCAGGGAGCTCTTCTCTATCGACCAAGCACGAGGTCTTATCCTCCATGGAGGTGTGGTGGCAGACAGGCCCCCACTTCTTATCACGAGCACGTGCCATCTGTTTACAGTCGTAACTTGCCGGCAAACCGTGCAACTATCTCTCAAGTCTGGGGCATATCGGGCGAAGACGCGAGCGCTCCTTGCTCTTCACCGATGCTGAAACGACGGAGAGGGTTCGTCATCATGCTTCCCGTTAACACGGTCTCCCGTGGTACGGAGCCGTAGACTCGTCGCCTGTCTCGTGGACCCCCCGCGGCCTCCTTTTCCCGTTTGTTACAAAGAGCCCTCCGGAGATTCAAAACACGACGAAAAGCTACGCTGGTGCGAGGGAGAGGGCTGGCGACGAAGCGCGCAGCGAAGACCAGCGGGGAACGGAGCCCTCGCCCTGCACCAGACGGTGAGTGCTCCTCCTCGCCGCAAGGTGTGCCAACGGTTCTGTGGCCCCGGGCAGACGGCGATAGGCAGCCGCCAGCTGTGGCAGGCCTGGCGAGGGACCTCGCGATTACCGATCCACCGTGAGCGTCGCGTCGTGCGGGCTGCCGAACCGTGGGGACGGAGTCTGGTTGAACGTTGTGTTCCCCCCTCCCGCCGAGGGTGATCGCCGGGGCTGCGATGGGGCACATGGCGGCCGCGTGGACCGCGTGTCCTCCGACCCTCGTGGCCGTCGGGCCGGCTTCTTGGATCGCCGTTCCGGCGTCCCGGAGGCTGCGCGGCAGGATGCTTCGTACCAGGATGACCGGAGCGTCCCTTCTGCTCGTAAGCAAAAACGTCCGTAAGAGGAAAACGCGCGGCCTCGTGGTGCCTTTGACCACGGGATGCCGAAATACTGCATGCGCAGCAACGTGTCATTTCCATTAAGCGACGAATTACTGCTCGAAATGATTGGAATCATGGATGCACGGGTGATTGTTGACTATATCTTACATGAGCGCAACGCTGTTATGCCGAACCAAAGTGACCGAGAGTTAGGACAGCATCAGAACTGCAAAGATGTTGTTCTTTTGCATTTTTTTTTAGTTAGAACTTTAATAAATGTTGTATTTACGTCAGTTTCTGGAATTACAATTCTAGAGTGTTTTTTTTTTGTCTGGGTATATTTATTGGGGCATCGTAACTCCTGAAATATTTGTTGCTCAATCGTAAGCTGCAATTAGACTCCGTGATTATTTCGTTAATAATCGCTGCGCTTGATGAAGCTACGCTTCAGTGCCATGGCACTGATTAAGGAAATCAGTGCCATGGTACTGATTAAGGAAATCCTGCAAGTGGCCAGACAGCGATAACGTTGCGCACAAAATGTTATGTGTCGTGCAACACTGAGCAGGAAAATTTAGATACCTAAGCAATCACTGCTGATGGTATTTTTAGGGCTCAACGAATCGCTTTGACTTCTCATTCGCGGAACGTTTAGCGTTTATCAGTACGATTCGCACAAGGTAGACGCATGGCTTTGTCTATAAACACTGTTTGTAAACTGAGCGAATGCGTGCATCAAATATCCTCGTGCATTTTTTGTTTTTTTTAGAGTGGAGTACGTGTTGTGAATGTTATTGATACATACGGAGGAATAAAGACCAATGTTCGGAAAATGTTTCAAACCCCACTGCGAATAGATCTTTTTTAAACAAAATTTCAAGCCCGTGCGTTTTCTCTGTTTTGAGGTGAAGTGAACCAGTGGAATTTTCGGCGTACATAAAATACCTATTGAAGAGAAGAGCAAGTCATGTCTCCAATAACATCGAATTCTTCGTCTTTAATAAATTTTATATCCTTTGCCTTGCGTCACACATCGCTAGGCTAGACTCGTTTTGTTTAGTGGTTCTCGACTACGTGTTTTTGTCGGCTGCCTTCCGACTCCTCTTTTCAACGTTCTGACGAAAGATATTAAAAAGGAATATTGTGCCTTTCGAGTGACCATTAGTCAAGCGAATCCAATCAAACTTTTTGCAAAAAAAACAAACAACAACAACAACCGAGTAGTGCGTTTTGTTAGTTTTATATTCGTATAATATTTAAAGAGTAAGCCATCGGTCATACTATCTTCCATCCGAAGGATAAATAAGTCCAACAGACGCGCGACACTGCGTCAGTAAACATTTACGACCAGTGACTAGAATATAAAGATGCAGTGCCGGGGTTTTTTAATCGAGCGGAAAGGAAATAAACGCACAAGGGGATTAATATTGCGAATAAAATTGTTGACTTTACGAGTCAGCAACCTGTTGTGTGTGGATGAAGGAAGTCAGATGACTTAAAGGGGTCATGAAACAATTTTCCTACTTCTTCCTCTTTAGCTTTAATCCTCAACTCAAATGCGAATTGTAAACTCACGTCGTCGTGACATTCTTCGGCACCGGTGCGATGACTCCTAGCTTCCACCGTGCTTTTTATGCACACCATAGAACTTGTCATTCCCCAGTGACGATAAGTTCCGTCAGGGCACTCATTGGCCACGAACCCGAATCCGAATATTCGTCGACGAATTTATTGTTGACGAGCGCATACGTCCGAGTGACGCAGTTCTCGTGTCCAATGCGTGAGCTGGGCTTGGCTGACGTCAGTTTGGCACCGCTGACGCGCTTTAGGAACCGCGGATGTATCATAGTGAAAAGGCGGAGAGCTTTCGAAGGAAAGAAGGTACAAAATAGTCCGCTATATTTTCAAATGTTCGTACCGAAAAGCTGGCTGTTGACTTTCTACCTTCTTTCTTTTGGCCAACTAAACGATATGCGATTAGTAAAGTCCCAATTTAAAATCATTTATCCAAGCCCAAAATTCGTTTTATGGCCCCTTTAAGAGAACCAAAATAACTAGCAAAGGTTTTTATTTTTTTATTTATAGAAAGTATAATCATATAATAATGATTTTAAATCTACTGTTAAATTGTAGAATGAATATGTGTAGAGACATGCATATACCCTCTACTACATTTACGTTTTACTAAAAGGACGAGTTTCAGTAAAAGTTTTTGTTGTGCCCGAAAAAAAAGAAAGAAAAAACATATGATAATTTTTTAAGCGTTAATTTCGCATGAAAACTGGCAATGGAAGGTAGAAAAAAAAGGATATATAAAAAAAACACGAATTCGTTGGAGCACTGAATTCTCTAGAATATCTTAAAGCAGGCCGTCTTATTTATTTTTTGTACATCTAGTGTTGAATCGCATATAAAATATGCAGTCTACTCCACGATAACAGCGATAATAATAATAGTCATACGAAACCCTTTTAATAACCGCTGAATTGTCGAAAATATGACTTTCAGAAGAATGGCGACATAGTTCGCGAAACAGCTGACGTTCACGAGGTGTGAAAGAGCATCGCTAAATTAAGGCTCAGCGAGTGATTTTTGTTTGTGGAATTTGGTGTCTTGAAACATTTCTTCGCGACAAGATGCGAATGGGTTGCCTCAATGGGAAGAGAGTTTTTCTTTTTTGTCCCGGAAGCTCGTAAAACTTTGTGGGACGGCCCGCTCAATATATAACCTGTCGCCCGTGCCCAGAAGCGCGCGTTGTGACCTTGGATAACACACCTTCCTATCAATAGAGCGAAATTCTTTGATAAAGCCGACGGCAGGCGTTTCTTTTGAATCTTTTTCTTTTTTACGTGAGCCGCCATTTGTAATATCCCAAAGTTCATTTAATGTGTAAATTAGGGGAACGATATGAAGCGCGCATGACTGGGTGCTTACGAAAGAAAGGTCGGTCGTTTACTGTACGAAAAAACAACAACAATGTGATTTAAAAAAACACAAGCTATACTCCGTTTCTCCTTATGTTGTACCGCAGCAAAGGCTAGAAGCGCGAGCTCATAGCGTTGGCAGCTGCCCTTACTGCACGAGAGCTTGTGCCGCCAAGATCTGCCCCAGAGCACGGAGCTCGCACTTATAGCCTTTCCTGCGGTACAACATAAAGTGAAATAGAGTATAGAAAACGAAGCCTCATGTGCGTATATTTTGTTATCACAATTTTTGCAAGATTTCGCGAACGGTTACGCTCTCACGACGCTTACCTCTACTTGAAAGTAGACACCCGGGAAGTGTTTGTGAGTAGTAGAAGAAATAAACGGGGTGGGGGGGGGGGGGGGGGGCAGCTACACATGAGAACTGCCGCGCAGAGAGTCATCCTGTTGTGGAATGTTAGGCTACTGATAATTGGGTTCTTCCGTGTCTCCCTTGTTCTAGTTACTGAAAGTTTAAGAAACACAGGCCTTGACGTCTTGAGCATCTTATCGGTCCGCAGTCAATATAATTGCGGAATAAGCCGATATGAAGGCTGCGTTTCTCAAGCTGTCATTGGTAGGGAACAAATGTACACTATTTCTAAATTTAGCCAGGTAGTTTGTTCCGCAAACATAAGTACTGTGGTCTACATTCGACTATATTAAGAACCGGGTGGACGTGTCATAGTCCTGCAGAATGGATTGATGAATGGACGAATGAAGAGACGGATGAATGAATGTCTGGCGGCTGTTCTTTTTGAATCGGGCGGTGGCTTGAACTCCCTAGCCAAATATAATCTCGAATGATGGACCTGGTAGTGCTGCGATAGGTGTTACTTAAGAAAAAAAAAATGATTCCCTCTTTGTGCGATGGAATTGGGTTGCCTGGACCTTTACATTCCATAAACACGTGGTCCGGGACTTTTATTTTCTTCCCACATATAATGCACGTTCTGTATAACTCCTGGTATTTGACTCTGTACGACCTCGTTTACAGCGTCCATGTTCTAGGCATAATGCCCCTTATTGTGACTTATCAACCAATCTCTTCGTTTCAATCTTTGTTTTTATTGTTGTTTGTCATTCTAAGGCTAGTTGTTCTCTATTCTCGCCTCCTACATTCAGTTTCTTAAATTTGATTTAGAGTACCTTTTTACTCATTTTGTTTCGTACGGCCTCCCCTGCATTTCTCAAGTATCTTGACGTGATTCTTGGGGTTTTTTTGCGTCAACTTATGTCCACGTTGATCCTGATTAGGAGGGTAAATATTTGCTCCCTCAGATTTCTTTGTTTATTTTCCACGAGCGTTCCTCAAATTTCATCTTGCTATTATACTGTCTCGTTTCGAACGAAGTTCAGCCCATGTTTCTTTAACGGTTTCGATAAGGGGTGTTCCTATGGGCTCCCATGGCATACCTACATACACCGCGTTGTTAAACCTCTAGCTTTCAATACACCCAGGCCTCCTACACTAAGGACATATTCAAATGCCAGACTTGCCGCCATAACTTCTCTCTGGATACCCTTCACTACGTCTTATCTATTGTAGCTCCACAATGCATTTTCTTAATAACTTACAAACTTCGCACCGTCTAGTAGCAACATTATTATTATTAAGGAACTTTATTTTCCATTTTGATACATAAATAGAGGGAACAAGAAAAAAAAAAAGCTAAGGAATAGCTTGAAAGAGCTCCTTGCTCTCTTGTAGTGGCATATACAGAAGTCAAAACAAAGTAACAGCGTAAAACACTGAGAAAACCGACATAACAAAGCAAAAATATAAAACAGGTATCATAAACTGATTCATTTTCGTCCCACACTAGCTCAGTTCGTAATTCCTGAATAGCAATAGAAACCATATCAATGTTATTTTTTTATTAGGGTATTCAATATAGTAGGAAGTCTGTAGTTGAGTGATTGAATTGAATAGTTGTGACACAGTGGCACAGTCCAATGTTCTGCCGACTGAGTTGGGTAGGAAGGTGCATGTTTTTTTTTAATCTCCGCCAGGTTTACTAAGCTATTCTTTTTTCCTTTATTTTCTAACTTGAAACTGATCGTGAGTCTACACTTGTACACGCTGTAAGCAGTAAGTATGTTATTTTTTTATAAACATAACCTGATTGCTAGAGTCGTAAGAAACATTCTCAGTGAGGCCCATATATATATATATATATATATATTTGTTTTTTGCAATAGGAGTATTTTTTTTAGATATGTGTGGGTGGTTGTGTCCCAAACTAGATGACAATAATTCCCGGGGGAGGGGGGGGGGGGGTTGTATGTGGAATCTGAAGTGCAGGTCGGCACTTTAGAATCAAGCTAAAGAAAATTAACTGAGAAGCGTTTTTGAGTAGGGTCGCAAAGTACTACGTATGTTTTGCACTCGGGAAGTTCTTCCGTTGCATTTATACGCTCCTTACATTATTTCAGACATGTACGTAACGCGTTACAAGTAACGAGTTACTTGTACCTAGTTACTATTTTCGGTAACGAGTAACGTATTCAGTTACTTTTTCAGAAAAGGAACGAGTAACGGTATTTAGTTACTTTTAAGGCCAAGTAACGAGTAACGGTATCTCGTTACTTTTGAGGAGTAACGTGTACAACACCGCTTAAACGGCCTTGTTTTTATTCTAGCCTTAGTATGTGTCTATTGCGACAAAGGCAGATGGAAAACCCGAAAAACAAATAAACAGTATGACAATACAGCAATGTATATCGCTGAACACGTCAGTCGAACAGTTCGACTGACGTGTCCAGCGATAAACGTTGCTGTACTCAACTCTACAGGTGGGAATGTCCTCCACCCAGCGAGCACAATCAGGTTCGTTGGTTGAACTTTCTAGAACCGGGCACGGACCGAATGTAAACCCGGAGGTTGCAAACACGGGAAGGCACATAACCCATTACCCGCTGTCCTCAATGAAGGCGCAGTTCCCGAAGATTCAGCAGCTCTTCCTGAAGCAAACCACTGCCGTTCCTTCGAGCGCGTCGGTAGAACGACGCTTCAGCGTCACCGGAGATGTATTTTCAAGCTAGCGGGGAAACATAACTGATGAAAACTTCGACAGACAGCAGCTGCTTGAGGGAAACGACTACTAAAAAGAAAACAATAAACCACGAAACAAAAACAGTTGTGTATTTGATCTTCAAAGTAACGTAAAAAGTAACTCGTTACTTTTGAGGTAACTCAGGCGTTCCTTTTGAGAATCGGTAACGAGTAACGTATTTAGTTACTTTTTGAGCGAGTAACGAGTAACGGTATTTAGTTACTTTTTTTGGGTAACGTGTACATGTCTGCATTATTTATATCTTGTATCAGTTCACTACACATGTAATATAAACATTCATCAGTGTTTTCTTTTCTAAAACGTTGGCAATCTAGAATTGTCACTTATTCTTTTTTGTGCGCGTTACTGTATGATTGGTTTACGTATGCCATCTCAGAATATTGATATACTTCATCCGTGTTCATACTTATATTATGTTTTACATTGTAAATAAACAAACTAAAAAAACAAACAAAAAAAAACGCGCAATTTCCGCTGACAGAATATAATCGCGCACCGCAGCTTGGAGCACGTGGAGTAAAAGCTTAATGCAGAACCCAGAGATCCTGGCTTTTATCGCCGTCTCTTGGTGAGCATCGTACCAGCGCGCACTCTTGCAATAACTACTACGTGATTTTAATTAAAGACCCCATGCAATCACTCGTACTGAATGGCCAAATTTCTTATCTATAGAGTGTGAACCTACGCCGTCAAGTCTCAATCAAAAGCAAACCTGGTTGAGATAACCCCGAGACTGCGGGTAAACGACACGACACTAAAAAGTCTCTAGTCTGCATCTCCTTTTAGAGACTTTTTAGTGTCGTGTCGTTTACCCGCAGTCTCGGGGTTATCTCAACCATGTGCAATGTACACCAGCTCGTTTGCGCCCTTACATTTTATTCAGCAAACCTATTTCCTGCCGTCTTCACACTCAGGCCTAAAATGCTTACTTGGTATAAGACTTCTTTTGAACTACAAAACCTGTACTTGACAACTGCAGGGTTTCAGTAAACACCCAAAACCCCAAGCCCTAGTTGAGACTTGCGCTTCCGCATTTTGGCAACAGCCGGTGCCTTTAACGGGGTCATTGATCGCCACTGCATCGCACGTGGGGTGACTAGAAGCAGCTGTGCGCGAGAGGTTCCACAAAGCTTAGGTTTTCGGCAAAACTACGGGCTCTTGATGGCTCACACACTGCTCTCATTAATTAGTTTGGCGGACGCGTCGGGCAAGACATATATCCATCGTTTAGGGGTTCTTAATGTGTGTCCGTAAGTAATAATGTTTCTATTACACGTAGCACACAATGTGGGGACAATTCGGTCTCCAAGTGGACGTATGAGGGGCTTGCATAGGTAGCCTTTCTACTGTGTGCTACTGAGGCGCTCCTGGAAAAAACAAACTAGTTTTCGGGGGGTCTCTGTGAACTAATGGTGGCAGTTGAAGTTGAACCGTATCAATATAGCGACTTAATTTAGAATGAAAATATTGAAAACTAGCAGTGACTGTACAGCAACTTCTCTGAACACTACCATCTGACAGATCAGCAAGTGAAAATCGCCTAGAAAGGTCTGTAAAAATACATATGTTCTCCAGGCAGGGAACCAGCATGAAGCCTCTGACTTGAAACCAACAGTTGAAAGACCTCAATTTATACTAAAGTATTAATTGAGTTCTTGAAACTGTCTGTTTCCAAATTATCGTCTTATAAGTTATGGCCTATGTAGTATGTGACGAGTCTATATATTTTCATAAGTGCACGAACGGATACTGCTTCGTGACGCACACGGACCACCATTCGTCCTGTGCTGAAGTGAATTCCATCCAGCGTTCACATTAAACAGTGGGCAGGTCGAAAAGTGTCGAGTTCTGGTGGTCATTCACTAACAGTGCCACAAAACCATCCACCTCTTCAACCACTGAGACTGAACGACCCTTGGAGCGGAATGAACCTCGGGCATTACTGAATATACTTCATAAATAGGAAGTACATGACTGGTGTTTCGAACGCGTTGTGGGATAGTATACACGCAGGCGTTTGTGTGGCAGGACATATTTTTTTTTAGCAATATTTGACCGAATATGGTTATAAATATGAGGCGAGTAAAATTAGACGCGTAACTAATTCCATTCTATTTGTCTCAAAAAAAAAAAAAAATGTTTGCGCGGACGTAGACACGAACGTTGCTCAAAGTGCGTCAGAGTCTTGCGCTCGAGTTCAACCGCTGTAGAAATGTGTTGCTAGACTTCATTTATAAACGTGTACCAAACAAAGCGAGCGTCGGTTAGAAAGGCACATATACAGCATTCGGAAATCTCTGAGTTCGATTGTCGTACTCCGAACGATGAGTTCCGTTTTTATCGGGTACTTTGTGGAAAGTTCCTGCGCGTCCACTCTCTCGAAAAGCACTTAGTAGAACCAACCCCTGCGATCTATACGAATTAAACCAAACAAATAAAAAAAAAAGATTAAGAGTAAAAAAAGGAAAGAAGCTTCACGTTGTGACATCCTGCATGACGTTTTACCTGCTTACGTCATGTTTACTGTCACATAACGTACTTCATATTTAAAAATGAAAAAAAAAATGCGGCCTTGTCAACTGCCGAGTTCCTGTGTCTCAGGCTCTTTGAGTGCTCTTCGGAAAAGTGGGCGTAAAGACGTTTTAAAAAAGGAGATACGCCTTTTATACATGGTCACCGACGGCTCCAGAAATGCAGGACGTACCTTATTTTGCGCACACTTTCCGGTTCGTGAATCGTTTTTTCATCCTTCCCATCTGCTAATTAATACTTAAGTCTCGTTGACTGTGAAGCGAGAGCGAGATGTTCGGAACTCATCACGCCTGCCGTGCATTCTTTATAAGCTCGCAGTGACTTTGAGTGGCCAACGGTTTACCATTTACTAATTTTATCATATATCGAAGATAAAGAAGAGCGACAACCCGGCAAAATGATCAATGTAATGGCGACTGGGTTTTATTTGTTGTAAGGCTCAACGTTTTTGGATAATTATTCTTTTTTTTTGTATATATAGTGTGTTTATAAAGGAGCGATGGAACAATTTTTTTACTTTGCGCAAATACCGTTTAGAACGAATCCCTGACTTTAATAACCTATAAAACACGCGTTCGTTTTTCACCATACAAAAAAGAAGTCGCAGAAAAAATTAAAGAAAAACGAGCAGCATTCACTCCCTCAACTCGCAGCAAGATCAAGCGGCCACGTGTTTTGGAGCCGATTGTATGTCGCCATTGTTGATCATAGCAACGCGCGGGGAATGGCAAAGCACAGGACAAGCGCTGAGTTCCAGACATTGCTATGGTTCGGCTATTGTCGTCATTGCCGCGATTGGACACGGGCCACTACAAGAATGCTTGTGGAGCTATCGATTATCACGAGCCTAAATCGAGTGATCACGCAATGATCGGGTTCAATCTATGAGCCGCATTCAAATATTTTCTCTGAGGGGTACTGCGACCCCCCAGATACGTCACCAAGTTTTGCGAATGAGAGGTGAAAAGAAAACGCTCCCTTTTGCCCTTGAAATCACACCGCAATAAAGGAGTTTCTTGGTTAGTGGCGTTGCGTTCGGGTATACTTGAGTCCCACTGGTGCCAGTAAGCTCGTATAAAGTGAAAAACATTCCAAGCGAATACCGTTGCACCACCCCTTTAAATCTCGCCGATATTCAGCTCCATCAAGAAAACACGCGGTCAATCGCGAGTGACGCTCGTTTATGAAGCCTGCTTACTCTTTCGTTTGTCTGATAGTGTTTATTTTTTGACCATTTTTTTTGTCTTTAAGAACGTTCTGAGGGAGCGTGCTCTAGCCACGGACAGCCGCTCCGGATGTTCGCTCAATCTAAGCAACGGCTGCGGGCCTCGCTACTAAATGTCGTTGTAGGAAAGCCGGTCGCATCGTGTCTAATTGTGTGTCGTGACTAGCGCCACTCAATTCGCCGTGTCCGTTATGGAAGTCTCCCGGCGACTGCTCTGGCGGGTGAAAAGGGGTGAGGACGAGGTACGAGGGGAGAGGTCAAAGTTGGACACGCAATGACAATTTTTTGGTTTCCTTGTTTTTATTGTTGAGATCTGTGCCGTTGCAGTCTGGTCCCCTCGAGCGTCACTTTTTGGAGGGAAGAAAGAGAGAAGGCTAGAAAATGATGTCGGCACATTTAAAACTGAATGAGCTCCCATGTCACGTGATACCGACGTTGTCTTGGTTTCAAGATTGGCAATTGTCCTTTTGCAGATCCAACACAAAGAATACACGAGCGTCGACGTCTCCCCGGTGAATGTGGAAAACGGATCACTGATATGTGCGTGTATGCAATATTCTAATGTTTGCAAATCCCCAGCCCAGCACGCGTGTGTACTTTGCTTAAGAAAAACGAGCGAAGCGCGCCAAAAGTACGAATGCTTAAAATGTTATTGGCAAGAAGCCTTCTACTAGAACGGTTTATATGGAGCCCTTATAAAAAATAAGAAATAAAAAAAGCAAAAAAAATGTAAGTAAAAAAAAATATGCGCTGCTTTTTTGGGCGATTTGTCTCATAGAAGATTTCGTGCTCTCACCAGTTCGAAGGAGGGGACCTGCAAATGAAAACGCAGCTCACAAGAGTTCGTAGCTGGTGAGTAAAGTGGGCATACAAGCACAATTTGCCGAATTATACGCACCGGAAAAAAAAAATTAATTTCGTTTACTTCCCATCATGAAATTCTGAGGGCCAGCCACAGGTGCATCAGAGTGAATCTAGGGAATGACAAGGCTTACAACTCTTCTGATTAAAACAAAATGCGGTCTGCTCCGAAACACCGAATATGGTTCTCATTGGCCAAGCGCATACCGCACCTGTGCGTCAGAATATTTTGTTGAGCGTTATCATTCTCAAACACCTTCGAACGTTTTGGCCCCCTTTTTGCGTTAACATAAAAGAAAGCTAGCCGAGGTTGCGCCTTGCGTGTTCTTTGGATAAGAAGAAGAAAATAAATGGTGCTATGGAGAATTTGGCAGCCTTGAAATGGCGCCGGCTACTCCAAAACTTGAAGGTGATATGAAGTAAGACCTAAAAACGTAATGAATAAATAAAACTTTCCCCAGAACACTCGTGGTGCGAATTATCAGAATATTTAGAAGAAACCCTTTTCACGTGGTTGAAGTTATCCTTGTGGGCTACGAAAGTTTTTCGATTTCGCCGTCCGGCGCTACTGTTGAGCAACTGAACAGCATATCGCCCAGGCACGTAGCCAGGGGGGGGGGGGGGGGGGGGGCCCATGGGGCCCGGCCCCACCCCCCCCCCCCCCCGAAATTTTTGATTTTGCTAGGACCTCCTCTCCCCCTCCCCCTCATACGGCATTTTGTCATGGCCGCCCCCCCCCCCCAAAAAAAAAAAAAAAAATCCTGGCTACGTGCCTGATATCACCCATTCTAAACTTTGTGCGCTCGCCTAAATGTGAAGAACGCATGAAGGATCAGCAGCTGTTGTCTACAAAGAGGCCTGTAGGTATGATAAAAGCGCGAATTAAGTTTTTTTTTATCCTTTTCAAAGCGTGATGCTAAAAACTATGATTGGCTTATATCCTAAACAACTTTTGTTTTACACAGATTTGTACATTTCAGCGTAACCTATAGGTGTTAAAAATAATGAAGGAAAATCAGAATGCTTTATAACTTTCCAAGCTTGGTCCCTTGGCGTACCAATGTTTGGTCTCGTCTCTTCATGAAACTGGCGTCAGACAGGCAATAGTGCTCTAAGCTTCGTCAAATTGATGAATGTTGCAAGCTTTTAAATGTGTTAATGTGGTTAGCTAAGTTCACGATAACCACATATCAGCGGGTGTTTCCGCGAATAATTTCGAAAAAATTCCTACAAATAATGAAATAGAAAAAAAATCTCTTTTCGAAACAAACTTCCAGCCACAGCGGACATTAGGTATTGCAAAAGACACTACCTAGCGAAATAATTACCTATAATTTATTAATAAGCTTTCTAATGAGTGAATATAAACATATGATTCTCATTAAAAACTTCTAAATGAGTCAATTTTAGGTGGACTTAACGTGTCTATTAAGCATGGTGCGTGTGTGGTGGTTGGGGGGGGGGGGTGCTAAGGTTTTCACTTGTGCATCAGGCGGAAAACTTGTGATGCGAAAACGCTGATGACTTTTATTATCATCCATGTTTCTAACTTTCTAATTAGAACAATATGTTTATTTTCACTCATTAAAATTTAATTTTGCAATTTTACATAATTGTTTTGCTAATTAGAGTGCTTTTCGCTATCCCTGACGCCCGCCGTGGCTGAGAGTTTTTGTTCCCGAAAAGAGTTTCCTTTCTTCTTCATCACGCTAATTGTACACAGTTTTGAAAGTATTCGCGAAACCCCCTGCGTTCATCTGTCATTGCATGATGTTTTATCTAACTGGCATTTTAACGTCGGTGGTATGTTTCCTTACATATCTTATGGTACTCGGAAAACATCAATGAGGTTGAACCCTCAAAACTGCACAGTAACAAAGCCTCGCGTCGATTAAATGAGAAAAACATGAAAACACTACTCTGTTGCTAGAGAAACGGGCCCTAATCTTGCCAAATTGTCTAGATAATTTCTTCAGTATACTAGAATGAGGCTTCACTTCAGTATCCCAGGACTAAATACGCCATGAAATGGGATAAACTTCTAATTGTTGCATCCTATGGTTATTAGCTTTCTTATAAACGGTCACTTGCCCAGTGACGCAAGAGCAGTGGTGCCACCTTATGCACATCTTAAGATAATTAATAGGGTCAGGTATTCTGTTGACCTCTATAAGAATTTCCTGACAGTCTGAGGGGCGCAATAAATGACACCTAAGGAGGTGTCTTTTTTGGCCAACGCCTATGCGCAGTAACTTTGGCCGGCCAAGGGTGAAGGTACCGTTTTCTAATTTTTCCATTTATTTGTTTTTACCTTTTTTCATTTCTCTCCTTCTTTTTCCTTCTTTCCTTCTTTTTCTCAAATTTATAGATCTAGTCTGTACATATTTTCTTCCTTTTATTCTTCTTCGTTTTCTTTTATCTTGTGTTCACTTCACGTGGGGTTCAATTTTTGTGGCTTCTTTTTCCTTCTTTTCACTTCTTTTTAAATAAATCAGTTGGAAGTCAGCACTCTTTCGTTCTACTGTCCTTTTTCTCTTCCGCCGACGTTTTGTGCGCTGTTTAATATTAGTGATGTACCAACTAGCTCAAATTACCACTTTACTAGAGGTCCCAGGATTGACACCAGGACCAGACAGACTTTTCAGTCGCGCACCAGTCACATAGCTGGGTTTGGAGATGTTTGTTTGTCCTTTGTTTCCCTTGTCCTCTTTCTCCAGGGTTTATTATCGTCATTCTTGTCCAGCTCGCTCGCAGCTTTGCATCAATTGAATTAGCGTTATTTTTTAGTCCCTGACTGCTTAAAGGGACAATGAAGACGATTTCATTTAATTTTTTTAAATGGTATTTTTATGCTTCTTGGGAACATAGCATGCTGCCCAATTTTTTGTAGACATTTGTGACGCGTATTTCTGTGCCTACGAAAGAAGTAAAGAAACCGAAACTGAACAATCTTCATTCCCGTTTCTGGGCCCCCAAAAACGGAGGTGACGTAGGGAGTGACATCATGTGTGAATAGTCGGTATCGGTAGTATTTAGGAGATCGAGACTCTGGTTACCGCGGTGGGTTATAGCAGCGCGGTGGCGCGGTCGTTTCGCCGAATCTGTCAACATGGACGGCAATGCCGCTCTCGCGAGCGAGTTCGAGCTTCCGTTCAGTGACCGAACACCAACGGAACGGGAGTACGTGTGTGGCGGCCTCTGTTATCACCCGACGGAGACCGCCCAGCCGGCAACGAGCGGCCCGCATGCCGAGGGGAAAGCGGCAGCGATCCGGTTCCTCCGAGGACGTCCTCTTTTCGTCGTCAAAGAACACGAACAGCAACCCACACGTGAAAACTAGCATCGCTCGAGCGAATACTGGTCTTCAGTCGACCGTTAGAACAGCCACTACAGCTACCATTTTGCAGAATCCTTCGAGTACCGTGTTCTTTTTTTATTTTATTTTGTTTGCGCATAGTTGCTCGTTGCCCGTTTCGCGTCCAGCGTAGGAAAGAAAAAAACAATTATACTGTTTTATTTAGAGTTTAGTAATGATTTCCGGTCTGATTAATACTTTTCATGGTTATTCAAGTGGAAATTAGAACAGTATTCCTAAAAATCGCGAACCAAAACGTGACCGAGGGCACGTTTCTCGTTTCGACCAATCGCTGACGCGTCTTTTGTGACGTCGCGCTTCTTGGCCCCGCATCGGTCACGTGAGCTCCGCTTCTCCTGGCTTCTCCCGCAACTCTCGGGGCGTCGCCCCAGTCGATCCCGGTACGATTATTACCGCGACTGTTTAATTGATTTGCGCGGCACACAAGCGCCGGTTTCGGTTGAAATTTGGGCAACGTGGCCTGAGACGTGCCTGGAACCCAGATCAATCGCCAAAAAGATGTCCGAAATTGCCTTCATTGTCCCAAAGGGCATGGCGTGGCAAGCTTCGAGCGCGTTATTATCGCTGGGAAGCCAAGGAGGTTGTGTCATTCATCGACAAGAGAGCTAAAGAACGAATCCCAAAACAAGGAGCGCAGATCTCATAGCTCTGTACTAAGATGTTCTCCGGGATTCGTTGTTTGCTCGGTATAGGAAGCGCTCGGTAGAGGTTTGATTGGTTCTCTTTTTTTTTTAAAGCGCAGAAGTTGTTTTGAAGAGCAGCGATTTGTTTTTGAAGTTATCTTCGGGAAAGCAGTTGTGAATTTCATGAGAAAAAAACTTGGCTTGTACTGGAATACATTAACGAATTTGATTGAGACCCCTGGGGCAAGTTATGCGCTCTCATTGGGTTGCACCGCAAGAAATTCTCCTGACGAAGGTAGTCCAACTATCTTGAGGGCCCCTATGGTTCCGGTAGTTATACCTAACATTCAAAAATGATGTAAGCCCCCAGAAAAGGGGCAGAGTAACCATAGGACACACAGCATTGATCTCTCGGCATCTCCTGGGAGACTGCGGTGCCATCTTAAGTTTACTGAGGTTCCTCACCGCGAGTAGCAGCCTCGGGTTTATCAAAATTCGCACTGTTCCCCAGATAACCTGCGCCGTCATCATAGCTTCATTTAATTTTTTTGTTAAGTTGTAGTAGCGTTACACGGTGGAAAATATTGCCAGGCCAGATCTTTAAATACGCCGACTAGCTACTGCCCCCTTGATTACTGTTCTTGTTTCCATAGGCTTCAATGCACATCTTTGTGTTAGCGCTTCCCCCAGACACACAGCCCTCTGAGTCCGTCCTCTTCGCCGTGTGTCTTCACCTTACCTTCAAGGTATAGGGAAATAGGATGAACTCTCGACACATGCAACAGCAACAGCTCTATATCTGCACGCGACCGTGGAAGCGCTGTGGTAAACACACCCGATTCCCACACTTTACTCAAATATTATTTCGTTTACTTCTTCAGTATTCTTGCACTGTGACCTGATCGCACTACATGTGAGTATGAACACACAATTAGGTGTTTCCAGCATTGGGTAAAGTACATTTAAAAGTACTTGAAGCAAGGTAAAAAGCCAATGAGAGGTCATATATATACTTTTAATTAAAGTAGTAAGTACACCGGGTGCAATGTACTTGACGTAAAGTGCTATAGATACAATGCACTTGCAAAGTAAAGTATAAATACTTTCTAACACGAACTTTCGTGGTTCTCTTTTTTTCTACTGTGCAGTGTAAGTGGCGACGAACTCGATGGCGATGAAGTCAAGTGGCCACAGAGAAGTTGTTTTACTCTGGCTGACGAACTATATAACACAGCCAACTTATAAGTTATAAGCAACTTATTTATATCGGTCTTATAGTCGCCATTACTTCATTCAGAGCAATGACCAGGTGACCTCTCGAAAGACGATAGACATTTTTTTTTTGTTAGGGGTTGGTGAACTGTTATACTCGGCCTCAGAAGTTGTGTACTCTAGTGCTGGGACAACCAAGAGCGCGAGCGCGTGGTCCTTGAAAGAGCTTAATTTCACCGAGAGCAAGTACTCACTCCCCAGATCAACACGCTCGTCTCCGTGCCTTTGTCACCGCTTTACACTAGTTCTTGCCTTCCCAGAACAACGAAAGATACGACTTCTGTGGAAGCTCGCTCCTGAGGGCACCTAGCAGCTTGGAGATTGACTACCGAGTTGGTGACAGGACAGAAATCCGCAAAACGAAATGAGATTGTTTAGTGGATGTTGAAAACCACAAAAATAATCTCGGCTTGCCCAAATGGTACTTTTTTATGCCCTTTGTCTACCAATGTTTCTATAGAGAGCCGGCTTGTACCCCCTATGGCAAAAAGGTTTAACAGAATTTGGGAATTGTACTTTAAAGCCGGGAGTTCTACTTTGCTTAGAAAGTAACAGAAAAAAAAAATATTTTAAAGGGAAACTGAAGCGGTTTTGTATTTGAGGAAAAACACTTAAGTCGCCTTCATTCAACCTCGGGGATCACAAATATCGAGATTATTTTTCAATTTGGTGCATGGAGGCTGCAGAATATAATTTTCAATGTACCGCCGAAGCCCATCTTTCCCGCGGCATGACGTCATATTAGGCGCTTTAGAAGTGTCCGCTCTCGCGAATCTATAGACCTTTCCAATGTTTACAAAATCACAGTCCAGCGTGCGATCTTCACAGCCCAGCACGTGCGTGTTCGTCGCTTCGGAAAGCGAGCAAAGCACGCGCCATACGCACGAACGCTCAAAATGGCACCGGCCACAAGCTCGTTTTTGGAAATGTCTATACACCTTTTCTACGGGGGCGCCGCCATCTTCAATTCTGGCACTTCCGGTATGCGTGAAAACGTCGCTTTCTTCTCCCCTCGACAGTAGAATGTGTTAACATTTTAATTGCAACCGTCAGTCGTTCTTGTTATGACCCTTCTATACTTTTTTACTTGTTCCGGGTTGTAATCTCTTGCTTTTTTTTTCGGAACGCATACCCGATATGGGGACGACGTGGCTGGGTGCGAGGCTAAACAAAAAAGGTGTATAGACGTTTGCAAGCATGGCGTCCCGGCTGGTGCCCCATCCGTGCAAGCACGTGCAGCATGCACGTGAAGATAGCCTTGGCAGGCCTGGAATTCCACGTGCTTGCTCACACGAGGAAGAGCATGGCGGCCGCCAGATGCCCTATCAAAGCTATGCACGCGCACTGTTGTTATTTTCTAAAAGGTCAAAAAGAGACGTCACGACTGGTGTTGGTGCGGGGGAATATACATGGTAAGCTTGCAATTGCACGCTCTGCCCACACGAGCGACACGCGCTTGGCGGCCCAAAGATCCTAGTATGAGGTCACGACTGGCCGGAGGTTTTTGGTGTTTTCTCGCGTTTAGTTACATCTTCGGGGAAAGCGAACGTAATATTCAGATTCACCGGATAAAAACACGCCAGAATTCACCTCTAATGCGTTTTTTGTTTCAAGAAATGTTTCAGTTTCTTTTTAAGTAAAGTACAAGTCGAGAATGCATTTCAAGTAAAGTGCAAGCTTTCTAAACCTACCTAAAATAGTACTTTAAGAACACTGTACTTAAAGTACTTCCCAACACTGGGTGTTTCTGACGTTGTCTCTCAAACAAAATACACGTCAAACAAAACACACTTTTTGGAAGTTGTAGCTTGTCGTTGTTGTCTGTCACTTTGTCTCTTTCTCATATTTAGTACGTGCGGTGCATGAGCACTTTCTAGAATACGTCGGTTTTTTGTACTTTTGTACAAAGTGTACTAGGCCCAACAGCGTCGCTTTGAGTGAGTGCCACATCTTGAAGAGTTGGCTGCACTCAAAAGCCTGTACCTAGCTGACTAATATTTTTATATTTTGTTTAACAAATGGCGATATGTAACCTGCGCCCAAATCACGTTCTAGAGACAAGAACAACTCATTATATGACACTCTTTCGTGCAGTGTGGAGCGTGCGGTCGACGCGCTATGGGCGACAGGTGCCGGTGCTGCCGCCGGAGCTTCCGAGCCCCCTCTAGCAGGGCCATCAGCACGCTGCCCCATCCGAGGTCTCCACACACGCAGACCAACTCGGGCTGCTCGCTGCCGCCTCTGGGCGCACTGCCGTCGGCGCCGGACATCAGCCTCTGCGACGACCGGAGGGACGTCGTGGTCCTCGTCGGCCTGGAGGAGCACAGGTCTGTCCTTCATTCGAGGATTTGAGCGTAGACTCCGTTTCACACCAAGTCCGGGCGCAGCAGACGCCACACTCCAATGGAGCCAATCAAGGGGCGTGAAAAGTGCATCGTCACGGAACTCATAGTATTTGTGCGTTTGCTACCATCGGAATCCGCGGAGGGCGGGCTGGATCCGGCCCACAAGGCAATAATATGCGGCCCCGGCTCGTTACCAAAAAAGATACCTCCCTTCCCACACACACACATTCATTGTTGAAGGCGTTAAAGACAGAAAACAAAGTAACGAAACACGTTACCCGTTAATTGCAAATAAGTGGAACGCGTTGCAGACCTACGTGACGTGAAAATAAAACATTTTCAAGATGCGTCGACATAATGTCAAGAAACGTTATGTCCATACAGAAACTTAGCGTAATACCTTTTTCTTTTTACGGTACACCCGAATACTGGCGAGTGAAATGTGGGACGGGTGCAAGAGTTCATAATTTGGCACCTAGAAACACGAAAAAAAAATTATAGTTTAATTCTTTTGGAAGTTTTGGGAAACACAAGTAACCGGTGACGTAACTGCGTTACACGTTATTCAAAATAAGTAATGTAAGTACGTTATCCGTTACTACGTTAAAAGTGTTCGACAGTTTTGTCGCACACAGAGGTTTACTACGGAGATGTCCAGTACTACTCAAACACAACGATGGTTGTGCAGTTTTTTTTTAGCTTTTTAAAGAGATCGCAGTTTTTCTTCATAAAAAGACGCCTTCGCAGAAACATTCTAATTCTAACTGGGTATGCAACTTGGCATTTCTGGTTGATGTTTTATACCACCCTAAAGTCCGGAACGTAAGAATACAAAAGAAAGGGAAACTCGTGGCGGTATGCTCTGAGACGTGAATGTTTTTGTGCTGAAACTTGAGGTCTTCCAGCACCAGGAATTTATATAAACGGGGTATTTAGAGTAGATACTTTTATTTTGTGAAGAATCTTTGTGAAGAATCCTTGTAATCTTTGTAGCACATGGTCCCATGCGCTAATCCGGACAAAATGGTCCCAGTCAGTTTCCGCATTCTTTGCTTGATATTTTGATTGTTTCTAATTCCCCCGTATCTAATTGAACATCTGAACGCGGTATTACAAAACAAATATGAATTCTAGAACATTAGACGTTTTAGTTTAGATAATAAATTTCAAACGCTGAAAGCTGTGGATTCACGAAGCTGGAGGAAAAACATAAACACATGTTGGGGAGCAAGCATAGCAGGCATAATGTAACTAATATCTACAAGAGCACTCAACAGAAACTTTCTACCCTTCTCGCTGCTTTCTGTAGATTCATACCGCATGTAACTAATTTTATTGCGTGCAAATTTACACTGTGAAATATACACAGTCGTCATTGAATACCAGACATAGGTCGTTCCATTCAATGAGGTGGTATTTGTGGGGATCGGTGCATACTGCTCACCCACAAAAAGGTCAAGACAAGCAATACATATAAAAACACACCTATAAGTTCAGCCATAGCCTCCTCTGTACTCACAAAGCCTGGCAGTTCGATGACGGAGCCATAGAGTGCCCGGTCGCACTTTTGGAGCGCGAGGTTCTGGTAGCAGATGTCATTTCTCGGGGAAACTGGTATTCAGCGCACAGCTTTTGCAGCGGCGAGGACCCGAATTATGATTTTAAAACCCGACAAGAAAAGAAGCGATAGCCCGAGGAACGCGAGAAGCACGAGCGGGCATTCCTTCGCTCGGGACAATAGTGTTTCGGTGTCTCGCCGCAGCGGGGCGCCCGTTACATGACTTTTGTCTGCCGCTCTACCTTTTCACTTTCGGTGGTCGCGTCCCGTGACGATCTGCCAGGCTTTGTCAGTATAGAAGAGGCTATGGTTCAGCATACAGCGCAAGCTAATCGGGAGCTCGCGCTCGTGCCCGCGGCGCGCCCCTGAACGTCACTACCGGCGTCAGCTCGCAGATTGTTGCCTGCTTGCCACACACTTCACCAAGCACCGTTTTATCGAATCGATTTACACTTTGGTCGAATGGTCTGTCCTCCATTATGTTGTAAAGGCTAGAATTTGTTGCGATGTTAGAAAGTTAATTAGTAGATCTTATTTGTTTTAATCACTCTGAAGAATTGATTGCGGTGGTAAATTTTGTATTACAACTTTGGTGAAATGCGAGACACAAATAGAGTGGGCATGTGACTCATTGAAAGCCATGGTAAACAAACGCGCACTTCAAACATGATAGATAGTTTTATAAAATATACGAAGAGGTGTTTGAGTATAGTAATCGATACATTACATGTGTGACCTGTAATCCCAACTTTGGGGCGTGGAGAGAGGGAAGTATTCTGTGGATACGACAATGATCTCCGGAGAGCTTGAGGCTAATACCTGACGCTGCAAAACTTGGAGCAAGAACGTTTGCACACAGGAACTGTGGGTACAGCGCATCCGTAGGAACACCTTTCAATTGTGCGAAAATCAATTAAATGGCTATATTTTTAAAAATTGTTTGAAGCACCTTCGTACTTTTGAAATATTTTCATGTATTTCCTCATAGGGAACTTGTGATGTACAAATACACAAAATAAATTCTATATATTTTGTATAAATATGATATTTACGGAACATTCCGAACCTTTTCTGTTTTTAACTAAGGCAAATATATTGTTGCACGTAACAACTAAATATTTATAATTTCTTTTACATTAAATAATAGAGTAATATTTTAAATACAGCAACTCTAATTTTTAATTTTGCAAAAAAATGTTTTTTTTTATAAATAAAATATTTAATGTCTTGCGAGGGACTCTAGCTGGTAGACATAACATATGAATATTAAATAGAATACAGTTCTTGTATCACCCCTTCTTGGCCAGATGCGAATTTCTGAGTGGTTCGCTGTACATTTGTCCTGATGGTCATTTCTGAATGAGCTTAATTGCCCAGTACTGGTACCAAAATAATAAGGAAATTGGCTGAAGAATTAAGACGTTCACTTCGAATCAGTGTCCTTCGTGAGTCCCTCATAGCTTGTAATAAAAAAGAAACCGTCATGGAAGGACATAATCTTGACGTATATGCCTACTGTCCCTACCAGCTTCCTATGTGTAGTGCGCTTCTTTCTTCTGCGACAACTTGGCGATATCAAAATAAAAAAAAAAAAAACTAGCATTGCCTACAGTGTTATTAAAAGGCCCTACGTTCGGCATGAACGTGCCCCTGATATGCCATACCAGCAATTGCTACGTGTTAAGTTCTCAAAATTGGTAAGAAGGATTCAGTTCTTGAATGAAGTTTACGTTCTAAACTTGTTTCTTTCTATTTGTGCTGCACATCTATTGAGTCAGGCGGAAGTGTGTGAGCCTCCTCGATAACTATAGTACGAGTCTCGGAAAAAAAGACCGGAAAACAATGACGAGAAGGTTAACCTGAGAGGTTAGTTATGGCTTGCTACTTTGTACAGGGGCAAGGCGAACAGGCAATGAAAGTAGCGATGAAAACGACACTGGCATGAATCTTCCGCCACGAAAAAAAAAGTCAAATTTGGGGGCTTTACGTGCCAAACCACCGAAAGGCATTCCGCACGTCCCAGTGGAGGACTAATGATTAGTTTCGACCCCCTGGGGGACTTTTTAAAGTGCAACTAAAATCGGTTACACGGCGCCTTCTCCGCAATATGCCTCCGTCATATTGCGGGATCCTCGGCCGGGATTCGCAGGCCGGCGCTTTGCCCCGGATCCACCGAGGCGGCCTGCCATGAAACACCCTTAGTGCTGTAGTTGTCGTCCTTTATAGCCAGTCCAACGATGGCGATGACGATGAACATGATTTTAAGGTCACCAAAGGAAAAAAAATCTCTCTCAGATCGTGTGTCCTGCTCGCCAGGCCACAGCAAAATCTGATTCCAGTAGCTGCCATCAAAACTATTTTTAACAAAGACGTCATCAACAATCTTTTGCGTTCTGTTATACGCAACAAAATGACTTCTGTTTAGCCGCATCATAAGATAAAAAAAATTCCCGGAAATACTTTTCTTAAGTGCTCGCGTGCAGGTTGTTGTTTATCTTGCCATAAAACATTATTACATTGAACAAAATGGAAAGAAATATAAAGTGTAGGACGAAATGGTAGTCTACCTGAAGCGAGGTGAACTTTTCCGTTTGGACGGGAGAGGAGAGGTGGTGGAAACATATAGGTGCAGGAGGAGAAAAAAATAAAAAGAGAATGAAGAATGCACATAGCTTCTCAGGCGGGACGCATAGAGCAATTAGGGCGGACGTCCTCCATGCTACGATATGAACTAATTAGGTTGTCATTTTGTTTCTCAAAGTCTAGAAGACTGTCCTGCTGCATCCATCAGGTCCAGCACCAGTTAGAGTGCCGCGGACCGATTGGCTCATGCACTTCTCGGTAACGTGAGTCTTTGGGTTGTGCTGGCGTTGATGTCAACCTTGCCAAAAGTATATTAGTGCCTTTCTGTGGTCCTCGTACGTTGGTTACGCCCAGAAGGCATGTTGTATGTCTTCGGGTTGGCTGTTCGTGGTGCGATTAGCCGTCTTCTGAAGTGTGCTCTATCGTCTGAGGTGCAATTACGTCGAAACCCAAGCACGGAAAAACTCGCTGGACTTGTTGAAAACGCAATTAGACATGACTGGGATGAAGACATTTCTTTGAACATGGCGACGTGCGCGAGGTCGACGAAAACATCGCGAAGTAGTATATATCCTTCATAAGAAGGAAATGGTACCGCCAGGGATCTTTTAAACCCGCCAATCAACAACGCTCCGCAGCTGTATAAATAAGAAAGCAAGCTTGCGGATTAAAAATCTTCTTTCTCGTTTATTAAATGACAAAATAAAAGAAATTGGAGATGTTGGCTGCCGTGAAGGAAACTCGATAGCGGTGTCTTAGTTTAAGAAATATGACTGCAAGCCTTCACGCAGAAAGGGCCAGCATAACTACAAGGTTTAAACCGCACCGACCACTTTCTGAGGGGGATCGGCGGCCGAGTGGTCTAGCGCACACCAGCTCGGAGGACGTGGAGCGAAAGCTCGCGCTGCAGAACCCAGGATCGTGGGTTCAATCCCCGTTTCGATCTGGATGAGCATCGTACCGGCGTGCGGTCGTGTATCACTACTGCGTGGTGCACGTTAAAGACACCAGGTTAGCGGTTGTACCGCACTGGCTAAATTGCTCATCTACGGCTAAACACCAGACGCCCACTGAGGCAGACTAACTTCTGGCTGTATAAACATACACAAAACAAATTGCTTTGTTACCACTTTCTGAATGGTATTACCGTGAAACCACCTCTCTAATCAAGTCGCGCATAGTCCCGGCCTTCTTTATCAACGCCGACTTTTTTGAGGGGTCTGAGTAGATCAATTTAATACCGCAAACTTCGTCTCTCTCTTGAGATTTCCCATGCAATCTGAGCAGAATTTCAATCGCATTTGGAACGACCTTCCACTCTTTTTTAGGCTCTCTTTTTGTGTCGAGGCGATGTCAACGCCCATCAAGAATCCATGTCTCAAGGCGATTTGATAACTGTGAACTCATTTTTATTTTAGGGCGAGAAAACGATTTTTTCATTCGAAATGTTTACAGGGTTTCTGCGCCTGGAGATAGATGGCGCAAGTGGACCATGTCCATGATTGTTGGGAATGAATTCGAGTTGCCACCACGTCAAACCACCTAACAGAACTACCTAACAGGCTAACGAAAACACTATTTCCTAAGCCTTTCTCTAGGCTAAATCCATTTGGTCATTGTGATATTTTGACTTCTTGAAAGAAAACACGTTTCTAGTCAGTTTAAGCAAGCGCGCTGAGCCTGGCTTGTTTTTAAAATAAAGGTGTCTTTTGACGAACTTGCGAATTGCTGCTTGTTACTTGACGCAGGTTTCCGGCCCACGAGAAGGAGCTCCGCAAGAGCCCGGTGCTCGATAACCTCCTTCGTCACGCCCAGCGAGTTGGGGACGGCTGTGCGGTAGCGGAGTTGCGGCTTCCCAAGATGCAGCCTGACGTCTTTGTCAAGTTACTTGGGTGCGTTTGCTCGTTTGGAAGAATACTTTGTGTTGCGCACTTACGCTGCCATTGTTCAAACTACCCCTCGCTCTAAAAATTTCTGTGCGTCTCCTTCTTTGCAAAACATCAAGCAAAACAATCACTTCGATACGCGGAGGGAGATCCGTAAATTAAGTTAGTATTTTTTTTTTTTTCAAAATAAAAATGAAGTCGGCGTTGTGACGATGGGAATCACCTGAGTATCTGAAACACTGGGCTTAATGTTCCATAGCCGACTTTATATGTTTGAATGAAGACCTTTTTCCGACCTCGTTCTTGAGCTTGCTCCCTAGATCATAGTGATTCGCTGTCTGGCCGTTTTACGGGTGAGTGCAGACACATTTACCACAGAGAGACTGGTTTCACTTCCAACATTTCACTAAGACAAGAGCGAATTAGTGGTTATAAAAAACGCAGGGGCTAGCCGCTTATTGGAAAGAGAAAATATCTGATACGGTCCGCCCCATACTGTTGACCTTTTCATCTCAGTAGCTGCCTGACCTGCGGATAGGTGGCGCTGATGCACTCGCCGCCATTAAGTTGTTTTAATTTGATTGGTTTTGGTTTCAACGTGCAGGCAACTGTGTTGCTGTTTTATGTCGTTTTCGCTTAATTTTGTGAACAAATGTGTCCATCGTAGCCTACAACCAACGAAACAGTGGTACTGAGCTACTTTGAGAAGCAATTTGAGCATCAATTGCGGGCATTTTTACGCACACCTCTTATGCATCTCATTACGTACATCGTTAATTTAAGCTACATTTTGCGACGAAAGGATTGAACTGATGCACGGGGAGGATTAGCGTTGTATATGGTCGTACCCGATGAAACTAGATTGCAGAAAAAGAAACTACTGATGAGACGAATGCATTCTCGCATAGTGACGAAGCAGATCCCCAACATGATTAACCATATGCTGCATCGCGAAGGACATATGAACTCGCAAGTTTACTGCTCCCTGCTTGGTTTTCGCGGACATAAACTTCTTTCGAATTTCGCAGACCGGAAAATCTCCTATTATGACACAGATAATCTATAAAAAGAAGTGATATTGCATATATAGGCCTGATCTTTTGAAAAAAAAAAAACAACAACAACTAAGTACTCAATAATTTTTTTCAATAGTCCGATCTAGGCCGAGTAGGACAATTCTTTCATTATCGGCCGTGCTAAAGTACTCATTAACCGTATTTCAGAATATTGGTGTACTCAAGGTGTTACATAAGTGACAGACCCGTAAAATTAAGCCAGACATTTGGCTTTGTCAAAATTGGCCTTAGAATTAAAGGGCGCAAAAAAAGAAACCGCCGAAAATGTGGCTGAAGTCGAACACCAGGAGCCCCTTCATGGACCTGTATAGATATATCTTTATTTGTTTGAACAGATGCTGTATATTTCAGCGCCGCCAGACACTGAAATTAAATCTCTATTTACCATCGACAGCGCCGCGCTCGAGTGATTTTCATCGAGACGGCTTTTTCTCGGCGTCATAAATTGCAAGCCCCAGACTACTCTCAAGCTGTCTGTGACAGTTTCTCATGCTGAAAATCGCGACATTTGTATTTAAATAAATGAATTCTATTGAACTGGTTATCTTAATCAAATGATTAAAGCACTTTAAACACTGGAGACAGGGACTGAGTATGGTGTACTGTAAACGACTTATTTTTCGCGGGCTCAATATCTCGCGATTTAGGTCAAAGCTGAAGTTCTGGAATAATTCGCGGGTTCTAATTTTCGCGACGCGGTGGGATCTCAATATATGTTTACATTTTACCAGAGTTGTTCGCGGGACCTATTTTTCGGGAATTGTAGGTGATTGGCGAAATTCGCGAAAATTAAGTCGTTTACAGTATTCTTTTTAATTTATGAAGCGAACGTTTATATCGCAAAAAACGATTAAGAACGCCAAATAGATGTAGGTGTTATATGAGCAAACAAACCGCCTGATGCTAACGTACCATGAAGCCTAGCATAAAATAAAGTGCACGTTAAACGTTCGCTGCCTATCTCCTCTACGAGATCTCCCATAAAGTTAAAAAGACTGTTTTCGATTTGATGCTAAATATAATGGACGATGCTTTCAGGATATACATATAGTGACTCCTTGCGCTGATTGTTTTTGTCACCTTTCTTCGCGTAAATGCAAATATTTCGCTGATATTTGTAAACAAACCTGAGTTGCCATAAGTAATTGGTCTTTAGCCCTCGTGCTATCCGAGAGTCATCTCTATACTGAATGTGCGTCAGTGCTAACGTTAATTCAACGTGCATCATATATTGTCATTGCAGGTATCCGTATAGGCGGACGTTAAAAATAGACAAAACATGCTACTACATTAACTGCAGAAGTTGGGAACGTAATAACGTAATAGAGTTAAATATTTAAAACGAGTGTCGAACGACACTTTCCGGATTGAGGAAAGAAAACGGGGTGAAACGCGTCGAAAAGCATGCATGCAACGCCTCCGCCAAGGCACCGAGGGGGAGAGCGGAGCGATCAACTTAATGGCTACCGTATCACGTGAATCTAAGATAGCAGTGCCAATGCGAGGTTGGGTGAAAAGGCCTATAACTTATGAAAATTGAGAGCGAGCTTTACCCCCAAAGTTCTATAGTGTATGAAATGCAGTGTAGAAGGAGCGATCGTTTTAATTTGTTTAGAAGACAATATACGGTCTAGTATAGTATAGGCCACGTGGCATCAATATATACGGTATGCACATATAAATGTATAGGTCACGCGACGATATGTCACGTTACGTCAATTGTCCCGCTAAATGTGGCGGGGAAACAAAAGAAAAATCATATAAATTAGGTGGCATCAGGTCAGGTGACATCAGGTCAGGTGACATCTATTTCCCCGCCAAATTTAGCGGGAAAACTGAATTGTTGTATAGGTCACTTGAAGTCGGGTTACGTGACATCAATTTACCCGCCAAATTTAGCGGAGAAGCTGAGGTGGTGTATAGCTCTCGTGAGGAAGTAACGTGACATCAATTTCACAGCCAAATTTAGTGAGGAAACGTGTCAGGTCATGTGACGTGAATTTTTCCGCTAAATTTAGCGGGGAAACTGAATTAATGTATACGTCTCATAATGTCAGGTTATGCGGAATCCTTTTCCCCGCTAAATATAGCGGGGAACTGTTCCCCGTTAAATTTAGCGGGAAATGCCCGGACGGGCCAGACAAAATGTTGGGATTGGGGGTACCGTTTTAAATATACAAGTCGTAGGAAGGTGCATGTACTTTCTTATATTATCTAATGTAATCTTGTACGTTTACTGGGAAGAACATTAGGTAGCTAAGAAGGTAAAACAAAAATGAGCTTGTTTGGCCGGGAAATGTACGAATTGCATGTACGAATTTTGAGGGCTTTTTGTTTCTGAGAGCTGTGTGTGTTGTCTGCGCAGGTTTTTGTATTCACAAGAGGTGTACCTGGACTGTGTGGCATCGACGTTGGCCCTTGTGCACGTTGCCGACGAGTACATGGTGCCCGAACTTTTTACCTGGTGCTTGAACTACCTACTTACACACGTTGACACGGATAATGTTCTCGAGGTCTTGACTCAGCTGTCTCTCATCACTGGCAAGGTGGAGCCGCAGGAGAACCTTCTCAACGAAGTCAAGGACCGTTGTAGAGACCTGATAGACCTCAACGCCGAATGGTTGCTAACTAGTGACCAGTTCTGTGACCTACCTCAACCCCTCGTGGCCGACCTGGTGGCTAGGAGTTCCCTACGAGTAAAATCTGAAATGTCGGTGGCCAACGCCCTGGTCCGCTGGGCAACCCAGGCATGTCTCAAGCAGAGGCTCGATCCCACACCCGAGCACAGGCGGGCTCTGCTCGGAGAGGAAGCTATCCACGTTAGATTCTTTCAGTTAAAGGAGGAATTTCTTCGAGATCCGGTGGCTCAGAGTCTTCTGGATTCGCGTGACCTAAAGTTTGTCCTGGACTACATGAACAAGCGACTCAAGCCTGAGCAGCTGCCGCAACACCTACGATACAACCTTGGTCTCTGCGAGCGCCGTCTTGCAGCCCTCAAGGGCCCCGTGCAGGGAATCTCGAAACCTGGAAACCATCTCAAGGTGGCCGCTCCACGGCAGCGCAAGACTGTCTGTCAGAGATTCAAGAAAGGCTTTGGAACGGTGGCATGGGCAGTCATTGCCTTCCTTGACTGATGACCGTTGCAATAGACACTCACGCCTGCCTCGGGTGACTATGAACAGTGAGCTCGAACATGTTAGCTCTATGATGCCACCACGGAAGGAGTGACCGTGCCTATTACGTCTTTGGTCCTTATCGGAACCTCTATTGAACCTTTGTGCGTGTCGGCAGAAATAGTTATACGATACAAGGGGAGGCATTTACGGGTTTATGAACGCTACATCGTCTACCCAAGGTCAATCGACGATTGCTTATGGTGCTTATTATTGATTGAATAGTGCTGTAATGTATCAAAATACGAGGGGACGCTTGCCAAGCGTTTCTGTGTATAAAGCAAAGCCGAATTTATGAGAGGCAAAACCATGAGACAGCCTGGTGTAAGGCGTGATTAGTTGCAAACTCAGCGTGCGGGGATGTCATTGGGATGGGAGAACACGTGGGATAAGGACGAAGTTGGTATCTAGCCGCAGCACTGGCTGAACGTGTGAACGTTACTCGTTTTCAATACTTATAGTGTGCGGTGCTCGCTCGTAAGTTCAGTAGGAAGGCTATCAGATCTGGGGGTAGGATGATTTGTGTTTTCATGTGAGATGACGACCCCCTGTTCTCAATGATGAAGAGCGGTGCTCGTGGTTATTTTTAGCGCGCGCCAATTTGGTTACCTATTGGTTGCTTTTATAAGCCTTTTTGGGACAATGCCCATGTATCAATCAGCATGCTGGGATCTAATGCCGCGAGCAGCGCATGCTCTGATTTTTGTTTTGCGGAAAATATTCAAACCGAACATGCAGAACAAAAAACGTACCCCAAATAAGGTTCGAATTGCCTGATATACATTATGCAGTACTTTGAGTATTGAAAACAAACAATGAAAGTGCTTGTTGAGCGTGAAACAATAATCTAAGCATTCTCATTATTTGCCGTGTAATGTTGGAGAAGGCATACCTTTATCTGGGAGCTACCTCAGCTCTTTGTCAGCATGCAGGTACAATAAACGTAGTGCGTAAGTTCATACTGCATAAGTTCCTACTCGCATAAAGGGCGATTCACACACTTGCGTAAGTCCAACCGAGTGCGGCTGCAATGTCCTGCGACGTTAATCCCTTTACGGGTTGCTATGGCAAATGAGTTTTAAGCCGCTTACAACCGTCCCGTTGCCATAGCAATCAGTAAAAAGTTTAACGCCGCAAGTCGTTGCAGTCGCACTCGGTCGAACTCACGCAAGTGTGCGAACCAGCCTCAAGTTCGTACGTCGCGCAGTGATGACCAGAAAGGTTGGCCTTCAGCTTTGTGTGATTTTGAAAATGTTTATAGAATCCACCAATCCAGAAAAATGCTTCCAATACTTTATTTATTTTGCTTGCCACTCAAGCAATCTGAATGTTGGCGTTTTTGGGTGTATTAGTATAGTCGCATTGGTACCCTAAAACGGGTTCTTGCATTTCAGAGCGCGTACAGTAGAAGGCACATTGGCGCTTTTTTTATCATTTGTGTATTTTGAAATATCGCAGTACAAATTAAATGAAACTTTAGGATCATATATCTGAAAAAAAAAAAGCTCATAATTTTCAGAGCGGTTTTCTTCTTTGTTGCAGAGGTCGGTTAGTCGTAACAAATCTACAGGGTTTTCCTCGAACATTTTTAGCGTTTGGTTCCGCGCAAAACTAAACTACACGTCGCCGAATGCTCATTCTCCGCCCAAATGTAGCCCTAGCGGTACGAATACCAGATACCAAAGTTTCCGAACTAACCGTTATTTTATTCAAAAGGTACAAGCGATGTTCTCAAAATTGCAATGGGAAAATGATGACTGACGGAGCTCTCGAATACGTGGAGCTGAATGGCGCCAGACAATTGGCGAAAATGGGCTCTATTTTCTCAGTGAAATGTTCAGAAAGGCAGATATAACTTTGGAATAATTTAACGGTTAGTGCTGAAACCTTGTCATCTGGTTCGGTCCGCTAGTGCTGCGTTTGGGCGTAGAATGAGCGTTCAGCAGCGCGTAGTTTATTTTTACTGTAAAAAGACGCTGTAAAGTTTTTTTAGGGGGGGGGGGGGGTGGAGGGGGAGGGAAGGGGAAGGGGAAGGGGGACACGCTGTACCTTGTCCTGCGGGACCGTAATCTTGATAAATTTGTTTGTCTCAGGACTACACTTGTCCTACTTATTACCTGGTATGAACTAATCGAACGAAACTACCTTATAAAAATATTAGTTTGATTGAATTGCGAATGACGTCCACTGCTAATACGTTTCAATTAACTGCATCCACAATTGGCATATCACGTGCTGATCGACATATCTCTATCTCTGGATTCAATGAAAATTCATGTTTCCGGAAGAAATCTTGATCTCAAGCGTCGATTCAAATTTTCTATTCTCTCGTAGCCAACGTATTTTGTTTGGTATCTCGTTTTTAACCCATTGAAACAAGACTCAAAATTAAACTCTCACATTACAGGGGCGAAGCCAAGCCTGAATCATATTGTTTTTGTTTTTTTAAATTGTTTGTATTCACTCCATAAATGCTTTGAATATTCACAAAAGTACAAGAAAAAACAAACAAAAAAGCCCCCTGAAGGATGAACAGCTGGAAGCTAAAAAAACTTACCAACTGATATAAAGCTTAAATGAGGCAGATATACTACAAAACGAAAGTGGAGGCAACTCTGCTTGTCTCTTACTTTATGCTTTGAGATAGAATATAACATTTCGATAGTAAAGAGCTTTTTAATGCCAGGCGGTCTACTTCCATAAATATAAAAACGTGAGACAATACCTACTTTGGGCGATGAACGAATGTTCTGGTATTTGCAATAGCCATTCGTTAGTTGTCTTCAAAATATTTTGTTATCATCTCAGCCAACGTGCGGCTGATTGGTTTGGTCGCCATAAATAATTTCGCCTTCTCTCGGGAACTCTATCATCTCTATAGAATTGTTGTGCAATGCTGATCTTGATTTATGCTGAGTGCTTGTCTTTCGATGCTGTTTCGTTACTCTCTTGTTCTTAAAAAATACCTGACTGAGATGCGAGGCCCATTTTCCTATCCTTGTCTACAAGATTGTGGTGGTGATGCCGTTAATAGTGGTGCAAGTAAATTCTTAAAAAAACAACAACTTTAAACTGTTTGAAAAAAAAAGAAACAACTGCTTCGTTTTAAAAACATTTGTGATTATTGGAATAACTAATATGCCTCGGCTAAAATCTCCTGTTTCCTCAGGCTTTACAGTGAACCACAAGATGTTCATTATTATATATTCTTAAAGTGTGCGATTTTGCAACTGTTATGTTTGCGTGAAGCGATAATTCAACAATTACGCTGGTGGCCATAGAATGATACATTTTAGCTTAGGTTGCGCGTGAATCTCTAAAATGTAATAAGCATTAAACAATGTGGCATACTGCTTAAATTAAGGGTGTTTTCATACATGCGGTGATGTTTGGTGTTCCAACGCCCTTACCTTGTCTAGTCACTTCATAGGGAGTTTTAGGGAACCTTGTTTGCATATCCGATACGCTGTGATGGGCCCTCCGGTACGCACTGCGCATGCGCGGATCATCTCCGGTAGCGCATGCGCAGTTCGTACCGGAGGGTCCATCGTGCCGCATCGGATGTGCAACAACTGTTCCCTAGAACTCCCTAATTACCCAATGGTGTACTGTACTCGTAGCGGCATCCAAGTCAATTTATGCGCTGTTGTTTTGTTGTGTTTTTGTTATGTTTGTGTGTACAGCGTCGATGGGTGAAAAAGTTACTGAGAGGCCCTGAAAACTCCATGTAGAATGCTGCCAAAACTTGATCGAAGAGTTTTGTTCATTTGATGTTTTGGGGGTGTGTGGCATTTTGAAAAAAAAAAACAACAACATATGTTTGTCTAGTCTCGCATTTTGCTTTAAAATGCTCGCAAATATATTGCTCGCGCATTTCTCTTGTATATTTATTGCTGGATGTATAGGTCTGTGAGAATTTATAAGATATGTAAATGTTTGTACAAATGTTTGTTTTAAAGCATTTTACCCACGTGCTCTACTTACTGTCATGTAAAAACGTTGATAAAGGAAGTGAAAGTTTTTACTCTGACTGCTTATTTTGGTAAAACTCGGGGCGATTGTATTGCCGTATATATTTTTGTATGCAAGAAATATTTTGTGCCCGTGGCACGTATTATTTTACAATAAGGTCAGATTTCACGAAATAAAATTGACTCAACTTTTCTGAGGAGGAAAGAAAGGAAAAAAGAAAAAAAGAAAAGTATTACTCCTAGGAAAAAAAAAAGAGTGTGGGATGAGGTTGAGCCAATACGATCCCTTCCAAGGTCTTACTGGGACTTTTAATAACATTTTTGTTTTATTTTGTGAATGCATGCCTTTGTGTTATTTTGTTGCCAATTTTGCTGTAGGATCTAGTGAGTGAAGGATGTTAATAACGCATATGGCTTTGGTTTTTACGATACATAATCTAAAACGAATTTAAAGCATATATAATGACGACTTTGTGTGTAAAGTGGTAAGTAAATATATTGGCTATATTTTATGCATTGGAAACGCTTACACAAACTTAGACGTTTTGGGCTAATCTTAAAATTTACATCATGAAATTAGCCCGTCGGAATGTAATTTTTTGTTCGGAGAAAGTAGATGAGCATTAAATAAAAAATTGGTAATAAAACTTTTTATGGGATTACGAAGATTCAGTTTGAAGAATAAAAATAGCTCAAATGTCAAAGAAGTAAAGTGAAGATGTCTTCTCAGCACTACGAGATCGACGTCGAGGGACGTTCGGAGAGTCGCTTACTACACATCAGGTAAGTTTAGCTACATGGTTATGCTTCGACGGAAGGACTCTGCATAATTCATGGATGTAGAAGGATTAGTCATGAGGGGAAAATTTGAGTAAACAGCAAGACATTATTGAGTGTGTGTGACTTGCATCATAAAGTCATAACAATCCGCTATGACGACCCAATAAAGGAGTGAAAATTGCTCAAGATTTTATGCAATACATCAGTTTGAATTTATGCTATTACATTATGAACATCCATAGGGGTACAGTCCTATTTTTACATATATACGTAAAATACGTCGAGTACGCAAAGAGCCGATATTTTATATTTATTTACTCGTTCAATCTAAACGTAAAACAGAAATAAAAAAAAGATTGAGATTAAAAAAAAATAAAAATGGTCAACTTTTCAATTTCAAGTTGTTTTTTATTTTTAGAAATGTTGCTTCTATTTATACTCTTGTCATTCACATAAATTGCCGTGAAACGTTTTATGGGTCTAGATTCCGAGGGACATAAGATCAATGATGGGTGGGGAAAATTTACACGGTCGTTTTTGATTTTATACTCGAACTACGAATAAAAGGGCCAGATATGTCTATCATAACCTGTAGTTATACACATACAATTGTCCACGGCATATACTTTCTTGACAAAATGAAAAGAGATACTTTACCTGGAGGTTGCCTGGACGGGTCTATATGACTTCATGTAGAATCGCCACAATGAATTAGGTGTATAAGTCTGCCTCTTGAGATGATCATCGGCCAATACTGGCATTATCACTGCAGTTTACCCTCATTGCGTGAAGTATTAATAAAAACATATTTTTAGATTAGTCACTCATAAACACTACCTAAAACAGCTCAGGATTGATTTCTACAAATTTTCAGCTCTGTTCGTTATATAGCAGCACTGAAATCTCGCAGTTTGCTTTCAAGTATCCTTGCGCTCCTTTTCTGTGAAGAGTAGCCGTCAAACAAATATTTAAAATGTAAAAATTAATAATATAATTATGCTTATGTTAGCTACGTCACCCCATGAATTACGCTTGCGTTTATTGCGAAAACTGTAGACTCACTTGACAGGGCAAAATTTATTTTTTCTAGTCCTGATTTTTTATTGAATGGTACTCTTTAATAAAATGTTTCCTTCAGTCTTTCTATGCTCAGGGTATTGTATGATTTCGCGTAATCGACGCACTAAGTGTGTGTCCTTCTTTCTCACAAAGCACCAGCCAATCATTGGATTTAAATTTAAAACTGAATCTATCAAACAACGAGATTGACAAAACTATTCTCCAGAAAAATGCGGTTTGTGCAGATAGCATCTTCGCATGCGGTCGTTATTTCTGACTTGTATGTTGATGGGTTCATTCGGTTGAGTTTGGACAACGGGCGGGGCTTGTGAACGGCTAGAAAGAGCATGGCATATTATGCGTCGAAAACAAAATGGCGGAAGGAACCCACCATTTCCCGGTTGCTAGACACATTCAGCAATGGTTGCTGGACTGTCGACATCCTCAAAAATCTACCGAAGCCATTCAGTATAAACGGATCTGCCTCTGTCACTAGCGATCACTAGCGATGATTGGCTATCACGTGCACCGCGCGAACGTTGACGCGCATGATTTGTTCATAAACAACACACCGATCGCTCGAGAAAATACACAATTGAGAAATAAGCAGCCATAAGTTGCGATGAACTGTATAGTTGCATATTTAAGTAGACTACGAAAAGCTCCTAACAAACACAAATTCGTGAAGTGTTCTAATGATGTAGTTTTTTGTGGGATGCACTTGTTTTTCTGAAGTGCACCAGAATGACTGCCCCAGAAAAGTGCTTATCCGTTTCGGACACCTTTCTGCTCCCCACTAATACTGTCGCGAATGAAAAACGACGAGGTGGTAGATATCCGAGGAAAAAAATAATGAACGCTTAAGAAACGATATTGATCTTAAAACAAAATACACAGAGTTTGGAGAAAAGAAACCGTGTTTTTCTCACCGCTAGAATAAACCACACATCGCCAGTCTATCCATCTCCGCCCTTCCTCCCCCCCCCCCCCAACCCACACACAGATACACACACACGCATACAGATGTAGTACTAGAGGTTCAAACTAAGTGCCAAAGTTTGAAAACTTATCATCATCTAATTCAAACGCTATAAGTGATTTTCGAAAATTTTCAATGAGAAAATAGGACTCGCTCCCGGTAGCGCTCTCCATTCATCTCCATTTACTCGCGGGCTCCGTTGATCGCAATTTCCATATTGCGAATTTTCGTAAATTGCTCATAACTTGCGACTTAGGTAACGTTAGTTTCTCGAACTATGGCATCAGGCACAGACCGCTGGCACTACATTTGGATGTAGATTGAGCATTGGGTGATGTGTCATTTATTTTTGAAGTGAGATGAAGTGAATGGAAGTTTGTGTTTTGTCCGTCCCTTCTCGTTTTCTTCCTCAAGTTTAATGAGATAATCACGGCTCGATTTTCTGCCGTACACCCGGAACCTTAGCAGCTAGACGTAGTGGGATGTGAAAGCCAGCGCGGCCCCCGGATCGAACGGTCGCGAGTGAGACTGGCCGGGTGCCGCAACCAACACCTATTTGTATACAGACCATACGGTCGCAGAGATTCCAGACCGGAGCAAACAACTGGAGCGATTAAACTTGGACATTCTATAGCTCTTACAAGGGATGAAAACAAAGAGGCCATTGGCAGGAATCACCCTCTCTGCCCACGCGGCAGAATCTCTTGAGCCGTGAACTCGGCAGGTACACGCCGATATTTGTGACTATTTTCATACCCAATCAGGTGACTCGAGGGTAGCACCAAAAAGAAGGAAAGATGTAAAAAAAAATGCCATGGAACTAATATAATAATAAAAGAGAGATATTAGCGTCAGAAAAGAGACAATTCTGCTTCTTTTTGGTGTAACGAAGTTATAAGTTAACCGCTTCCTCTTCTAATCTATATTGCATCGCAAATCTGCCTGGCTTCAAGAACTGAGGAGGCTACAAAAAAATTTCTAAAACAAACTGGCGATACAGCTTGACTCATTGAATAATGTAATTAACCTCACACACTAGACCCCCGCGAGCTCAACGAGCTCACATTTTTGCGCAAATTTACGACACTCCATGAAGTCTTTGTTTCTGCGGGTAATAATATATTCAGCACCAGACGACCGAAGAAGAATACGAGTCCAGAATTACGCTCAGTGATTCCATCAGAAGAGACACATTCTCAAAGCACACTTGCGTTCGCGTGTTTAGTTAGTTAACAAAACCACGACGAAAAATTAGAAAAAAAGAAAAACCAAGATTTACCGAGACAGCGCAAGATTACTTTAAATGACACTTTGTTTCGCGGGTGTTTCATTTCCAGCTGCGCACGTCATTAAAAACTCAGCCACCACCTTTCGGTTTTTTTTTTTTTATTTTTTCTTCAGAGAAGGGCGATCAACGCCTTGGATGTCTTCTTCCAAAAGACGCCTCCGCTTCAAGCAACGCGGTGAAAAGCAGAGCGACAGAAGCGCGCGAACTATGGCGGTTTCGCGTTTATCGGGAACGTTGGAGTTTTCTCGGAACCTCGCGTGCTTCTGAATTACGCTGGCAGCGGCACATCTGGACTCAAAGCATTTTTAAGGTATGTGATTTCGGAAAGAATAATTCTGACACGCAAATTAAAATTCGTAAAAATATAGGCAGCTCCGAGTCGGAACATATTCAGTTACTATTCAAATCCCAATTGCTATAGTTTCATTACAAAAAAAGGTTTCTTAAATAAATAAAAAAAACTTTTTTGGGCAAACCTACAGTAATAAACACGAATGATTATTTTAAACTTATGACAGGAATGAAACGTATTTTTGACCCGAAGAAAATAATCTGGCTGTTGCTGCCGAATCATTTGTTATGTCCTGCCGAATCATTTGTGCGCTTATTTTTACTTCAATAAATTAAAATATTTACGGTTCAAGTCGAGGTTGGTTATAAAAATATGTAAACATATTGTTTTAATATATACAAAAACATTAAATAAAAATATAATTACACGAGTGACTAACCTCAAAAGATGGCATCAAAAATCCATGACACTATTCTTTTCTCCATCTATTTTTTGTTTGTTTCAAGTTTTGTTTTCAAGATGCAAGAGGCTTCAACTTTCTTGTTTTATACCGGTTGTGTTGTGGCTCGTAAAGTCCCTTAGATTCATTTCACCCATGCCAACGTTTTTGTAATGTGCTCCGGCCTTTGTGCCAACAGGCAGGCGACAGGAATACTTAAGGGGAAACTGAGGCGGTTCCGTATTTGAGTAGGAACACTTAAATCGTCTTCATTTGGCCTCCAGGATCACGAATATCGAGATTATTTTTCAATTTGGTGCACGGAGGGTGCAGAAAATAATTTTAAAAGTTCCGCTGAACCCCCTCCTTCCCGGAGCGGGTTTGAAAACCATGTTTTGGGTCATCGCCGTTGCAAAAGCTCTGCGCTGACGTCCAGGTTCCTCGAGAAACGCTCTATGCTACCAGATCCTCGCGCTCCAAATCTGCGACCGGGCACTCCATGACTCCGTCGTCAAACGGCCAGGCTTTGTGAGTATAGAGGAGGCTATGGCCTGTCAAACTATCGTCACGCGCATGCTGCACGTGCTTTCACGCATGGGGCACCAGTCGGGACGCCACGCTTGTGAACGGCTATTAGAGAGTTTTAGGGAACCGTTTTTGCACATCCGATACGGTACGATGGGTCCTCCGGTACGAAGTGCGCATGCGTTTGTGTTCCGCGATCTTACCGTAATGCGCTGCTCGAACCGTAAGGCGCGACCGGCACGACCAATGGCCGACATGGACGGTCTCGCTTGGTTAGCAAAACGGCTATTTCGCTGGCGGAGAGAGCGTGCCGTGGCTTCAAACATGAATAAAATAAGTTGTGGTAGTACCTAGCAGGAGCGCCATATGTGACAGCGAGTGCAGAAAGTTGGAATCAGCAAATAAGAAAGAAAATACAGACCGAAACGCAATAAGACATCTTTAATAGAAATAAATTAATGTTTAGCAGCGCTGAGTTCGTCTGCTCAGTGGCGCGAGTGGCGCGAGCGAGAAAAAAGAAGAAGACGCCGTTCGGAACGGCAGCAAGAAATATGATGTCTGGTGGAAACACCGTATCGGCCACTGGCCGAGTTAACTCCGTATCGTCCGACAACAGTACAAACGACTACAAGGTAATCCTTCCCCGTTTTCCAACCGGCAACCTCATTCTAAACTCCGTATTCCTTCATGCCGACATAAGCGCTAGGCCTTACTCAGCGCCAGACTTTCGAGATGCCCTCAAAGACGTAATAGATCTCCGAGACGTAAAGGCAACCGGACAATACCAGATGAGCCACATTTGGATGGTCACCTGCACAAACGCGCTCGCGAAAGCGAAGCTGTGTCAACAAAAAGAACTTCTCGTGAAGGGACGAAAATGTCTGGTTATAGACCCAGACACTCGTGACATCAAGATAAAAATCATTTGGCTGCCAGACCATCTTGAGGACCGACGTGTCGCTGAGGCCCTGCAGGCCTACGGAACCGTGCGGAACATGAGCCGGGAGAAATGGAGATGCCCCGGCATGGAACATATGGACACTTTAAACAGAGAAGTGAGCATCACACTTCACGACGACATCACGATTGAGAAGGTGCCACATCTCTTGAAGATTTTTGGATGCCAGTGCCTCCTACTCGTGCCAGGACGTCCACCTCTATGCCTCAGGTGTAACAGAGTAAGGCATGTACGCCGCCAGTGCAAGACCCCACGCTGCTTCAAATGTGGAAGGTACGGGCACACGACTGATACGTGTGTCACAACGTACGCAAGTAAGCTCCTTGGACCGAGAACCCAAGAGGCCGAAGAACAAAGTGAGCTGCTTATGGATGTCACGGAGGTCCTTGACGCCTCGGGGCACACACCACTGGAATCAACGATCGAAAAGGTCGTGGAACAGGAGCACCCAAGAGCAGCACCTGCCATCAACGAATGCAAGGATGACCCTGGGGGCCTCTCGGAGCCACCACCGCCTGCCGAGGACGGCGCGTCATCCTCATCATCAGAGTCTACGATTGTCGGCGAAGGGTCTACAGAGTGCGACGAAGAGCATGACGAGGTGGACGAGGAACCCACAATCATCACACCGGCCTCTGAGACGTCGAGACCATCTGATGAATCGGAAGGAACTTCAACGCCACGCCCGACCAAAAGTTCCTCTTCGGACGAGCTCCCTTCGAAGAGGTCCAAGAAAGACCGCCAGCCGGCAGGGGTGCGGCACAAGCCGTACTCCAAGCTGGAGAACCTCAAGGGTACCGAGAATAGCCACTAAAATGTCCTGATGTATCCCGCCCTTCCATTACATATTCTAACGCTAAACGTTAGGGGTTTAGGGTCTAGAAGGAAACAATTTCAGCTGTTGCGTCTTTTTGAAAAAGAGAAAGTTGACGTTGCGGCAGTACAGGAAACAAAATTATCTACAGATGCAGGCATCGCGGAAGCATTAGAACCTTTTCTTAAGGATTACGAAATCTGCGTTAGCCAAGCCAAAGGAGTCTCTGCCGGATGTTTTCTTTTTTTTCGTAAACAGCTTGAGCTATCATCAGTTTCCATTCTTAATGACCTGGAAGGGCGTCTTATTTCCTGCGACATTTGTTTTAGGCAGATAGATTGGCGCTTTATTTGCCTGTATGCTCCAAATACGCCTAGAGAGAGAACATCATTTTTTGAACTTATTTCGCCGCTTTTCAACACAAATAGAACAATAGTTGCAATGGGAGATTTTAACTGTGTTTGCAGTGCAGACGACCGATCGGTGTCACAAACTAGGTATGACGGAAGTGCCGCTGCTCTACGGAGCACGCTTCAAGACCATAACCTTGTTGATGTTGCTTATAAAAAAGGTGAATCGATACGCTACACCCATTTCCAAGGAGCGTCTCACGCACGATTGGACAGAATATATGTCTCAGGTGATATAATCGACTCAATGAGTAATTATCAAGTCAAACCAGTTTTCTTTTCTGATCATTGCCTGGTATCAGTCTGCTTTGGGCCGCGCAGACTCCGAGGTGTTCATCAGCAGTGGGAACACTGGAAGCTCAACCTGAGGCTTCTAAAAGATGAGCAATTTTCAAATAACATCTCCTTACTTTTGTCGAATACATTGCAAAACATTGACATGCACATCTTTGCAAAATGGGATAGTTTCAAGCAAGAAGTAAAAAACATCGCAGTCGAACGCTCTACAATTGCATCATACATGAACAAACAACAGCAGCGTGACCTTTTTAAAAATTTAGTAACCCTGCACGAACTTGAATGCTTAAATCCAGGCGCGTACAGCGACGATGTTAACATAGTACGAGCCCAGCTTCAAAGATATGAAACCGAAAGGTACCGCGGAGCATTAATCCGCTCGCGGAAGAAACGCTTTCTCCTCGGCGAACAACCTACAAAAAGATCTCTGGATGACGAAAGGCGTAACGCACTGTCAAAGGAAATAGTAGAAATCAAAAAAGATGGATTGATACTCACCGACGCCACTGAAATAATTAAATCTTTTCACCACTTCTACACAAATATTTTTGGAACAGTAATACCCACAAAAGAGAAAACTGAAATAGAACAGCTACTAGCACAGATGCCAAAACTTGACGAGGAAGATCGCAATCTAATTGAAGGCCCCATAACATTAAACTGAAATTAAGGCCGCCATTAAATCTCTCCCAAATGGGAAAACACCAGGACCAGATGGACTAAGCGGCGAATTTTACAAAAAGTTCCAAGACATTATATCTCCTGTTTTACTCGCTGTATTTGAAGAATCCTACATACAGAAAACTCTCCCCCCTTCATTTTACCGTGGACACACGGTATTGCTGCCAAAAACAAAAGATCCTGAAATGCTTAAAAAGATGGAAAACTACAGACCAATATCACTCTGCAACGTAGATTATAAAATTTACGCTAAAGTGCTCAATGAAAGACTTCAGTGTGTAATAGAAAAACTGGTAGGTGAGCACCAAACTTGTGGGATACGCGGCAGAGCAATTCAAACGAACGTACACGTTGCCCGTTCCGTTTTAGAGTCTGTGTCAGAAAATAATGACCAGGTTGCACTTGTACAAATAGACCTTACAAAAGCCTTTGACCGTGTGAGTCATTCTTTTTATTTGCCCTTCTTGAGCACGTAAACGTGGGAGAGACACTTTTGGAAGGAATCCGACTTTGCTACTTGCATAGTTCGACACGACTGAAAATCAATAACACACTTTCCGATGAAATTAAGATCAAATCTTCCGTAAGGCAGGGCTGTCCTCTTTCTCCCCTCCTTTTTGCATTGTATTTAGAGCCCTTATGTCTTAGTATCCTGAAAACAGATTGTATTCGTGGGTACTCTGTAGCAAATGTTGAGGTAAAAGTCCTGGCATACGCAGACGATGTCGGATTTTTTTGCGTTGACAAGAAGAGTGTCGAGAAAGCGCTTGATCAAACAGCGCGTTACTGCGCAATCACAGGAGCTTCAGTGAATCCTTCTAAATGCAACGGCTTCTGGTACGGTTCCTGGGCCACAAAACCACGTTCTTTTGCGGGGATAGCGTGGAACCAGGGGCCGATCACATACCTTGGAGTACCGCTCTCACAGATTCGTAGCAGCTCGACGTACTGGTCCTCCCTTGTGACCACACTGAAAAGGAAGGCTGATGCGTGGAAAGGTAGAGACATTTCCATTTTTACAAGAGCAAGTGTCTGTAATATATTCCTTGCTTCAAAGCTTATGTACGTCCTTCAAGTGCTTCATTGCGCTCGAACAGACATCCAAAAATTCCATAGAGTATTTGCGACTTTGATATGGTGCTCAACGTGGGAACGTGTAAAAAGAGACAACCTTTTCCTCCCTCTCGAATCTGGTGGTTTAGGACTATGTCACATTTTTGTCCGCCAGTTAGTATCAAGATTCTTTTTCTTTAAAAATGCCAATCACAAGTTCCTTAGAGTCATACTCCAATCACGCCTTGCTGAGAGTTTAAGCTATCTTGTTGTTTCAACGGGCGAAGCGTCGAAAAATAGGCCCTGGGGATTTTTAAAGGAAGTTGTTGATACCTTCAATTTTCTAAAAACACGGTTTTCTTTGGAATATTTGTTTAGCGTGTCAAGGAAGACACTGTCGAGGAGTATTACGGAAAGTTTGTTTTCCCTACCACTTTATCGTACCCGTTTCACGTTAGAACCCATCAATGATGTTTTCAAAAGAGTAAAAAAAATGGGCGTGCCTCCCGCAACCAAAACGTTCTTCTTCAAATTGCATACATCAACCTTACCAGTAAAAACCTACCTCCAGGAAAAAGGAATATTTGTACCGTGGACTGTTAATTGCAGACTCTGTAACAAACCAGAAACCATAGAGCACTGTTTTATTTATTGCAACGACGCATTTTTATTTTGGGACGTTCTGCAACGCACGCTGAAAAAAGATCTAATTCTTAATGACTACAGTCTACGCTTCCTCCCGTTCGCTGAGAACGAAACCGTCCCGTACGACATGTTCGCTCTGTTGGGACTACATAGCCTATGGAAATGTCGCATGATCGATAGACATGCAGAAAAACCCCGTACAACGAAATCGCTTTTTCTGGAACAGATAGCGCAAGTGAGGAGCGTATACGCTTCTCCTCTCAGTCAACCAGAGTGGTTTGCCTTGTTTGATGCATGTCTTGGTCTCCCAGATTTCTGAAAAACTCTATTGACGATATATTCTTTTGCAACCATCGTATTACTCCTGTCGAGACTTCTGTGTTTAAATTTATCACACCTACTGGCCACATGTACAAGATGCCAAACATAAGGTGCGTGTGCGACATTAGTATGTAAATACGGTGTGAAAGTGAATGCTTCGTAAGTGTACATACCCATAAGTATCAACATGTTATGTCACTTGTACAAATCTTCCATGCATTAAAGAAAAAAAAAAAAAAACTGCTCAGTGGCGCAGTGGATTAGAGCGTCGATTTCGTGCGCTCGTAGGGGTGCGGTAGTGAAGAGTTCGAATCCGGCTGGCCCAGCCTCCTTTTTTTTTCATATTTTATTTGTTTTATTTTTAAGTTTTTATATTTAAGTTTTTTTATATTTTAAGTTTTTTTTATAATGTAAGTTTTTTTTATAGTTTAAGTTTTTTTATATAGTTTAAGTTTTTTTATATAGTTTAAGTTTTTTTATATAGTTTAAGTTTTTTTTATATTTTAAGTTTTTTTATATTTTAAGTTTTTTATATTTTAAGTTTTTTATATTTAAGTTTTTTATATTTTAAATTTTTTTTTTCATATTTTAAGCTTTTTTTTTTTCCATACAAACGTTGGGATGTGCATTTCGAGCTCTTATCACCCGTTTTTACAGCTGCTTTATGACTGAGGGTTATCTGTAGTGTCAACAGAGTGAGCAACAGCCTTCTGGATCAAGGATCTGGATACTTTTTAGTTTAAAAATTTTGCATGAATTAAAAATTTGTGTTCTAATGCTAATCACATATATTCTATAAAACGAGCCCTTTAAATATTGGGTGATAGTTTTAATAAATGCACAGCAGTAAAGTTACAGGTTTTCCTGTATTAATTAATTTTTTTTTTCGTGGTAGTACCGTACACGGCACAACGATCGGTTCGCGGGCGTCCGACCGTGATCGTCTGCTATCTTTACCGTAAGAGAGCCACATGAGCGCCGTATCTACCTCCGTCCCTCCGCCTTGTCCTCGCAAGCGGGTTTCAGCGGAAGATGTATCTTCCTACTTCGGGAGGTGTTAGGCCCTAATCCTTTTTTTACTCCGGCCCTTTAGAATGACGTCCTTAAAGGCTTGAACGCGGCGTTGAAAAAGAACTTCTTGTTGCGAGGAGCGAAGGAACGGATTGACCTCCTCGTAACTTTGTACAAGAAAAATGACCGCCTTAACTTGAGAAACGAGTATGTTTTTGCTATTTTTCTATTTTCTTCGCGATTTAATATTCCTAGTTTTATTTGTCCATAACTTTCTTAATACTCGACCCTGCAGTGGGCTTCGAGGGAAAGACACAGGATCGCTGGCAGACGACTTCGAATGCTGATGATAAGCGCGCGCGAGCGTGTTCTTATTTGTGTGTCAAATCGAGTTTGCTGTCGGCGACTTTTCAGCATATCAGGACGTGGTTGAAGTAAACATCATATTTGGTTGATGTAAAACACCAAAGCTTGCCCACTGAGAACTAATGACTTACAAAACAAGTTACCACGTACGATAGAGGAACTATTTTATTTCCCGAGGATATAAATCGGGTAAACTAAAAAAAAAAAAAAAAAAAAATACGGTGGCAAAGGAGTCGCTGACACCCAGATTCTGCCGTTGGTTGTCAACGTCTCTGGGATGCGCAGCGCCGATCGGAGATGGGGCAGATCCTCCTTTGTGAACCTGAACTGCCGTACGACGTCCTCCTCGTCCATCGACGACAAGTTGAACGTCCCATGCCTTGCCGCCAACAAGCGCCTCTCTTAGTGCGCAGACAGTCGTACAAAAGAAAGTTTTGTAAATTGTTTTCTCCGAATAGAGCCAACCCCAAGTCATCGTCAAAAAAGATCGAGCGTCTTTGTCGTCGGAAAGCTCGTCTGCTTCTTTAGCAGACGAACATTTTCGAACTTCGCAGCGCCAGTGGCGACACGCCACGGAGCGCCAGGTTTTGTATTACGGAAGCACATTCATTCCAGTAAAAAAACGAGACGAAGTATAGGTAGGTATACATTGTTTTAGGTTCTCTATATTTTTAGGATGAGATTTTTATTTGCTTCAGTTTCTGCGATTTGTACAAACACACGCAAATTTGCTTTTCTCGATGAGGCCGATGCAGGTTTCCGTTGCCAGGAGGCGCGACTGTACCGATCGTCTGCTATCGTCTGCAAATACGGTTCCCCCAAAGCCGTTTCGAGGCACACAATCGGTCGACTCGCCCGATCCAAGGTATCGATCGTTTTTGTTTATCGATCGTATTTTGTTCCGGTTCCCTAAAACTCTCTATTGGCGACGTGAACGATCAAAAGCGTCGCTGTGGTCGGCCCACCACGATTGGCCGAATGCTGACTATGACGTCAGCAAAGGATGTCTCATCGACGGAAATAAGAGGAATGTAAGAACTTCAACTTTGACGGTGTTGGCCGTGTTGCTTTGAGAGCGCTATGATTTCAGGCTTCCACCATGCTCATTATAAACACCATCGAACTTGTTGTTCACAAGGTAATGACGTCACGAAAGGTAACCAAACGAGGGCGCCACCGAAACATCTCGCCGCTAATACCTGGAAAGCTTACAATTGCACGCGCTGCCCACACGAGCGACAAGCGCTTGGCGGACGAAACATCATTTTATGACGTAAAGGCTGGTCAGAAGTTTTTCGTGTTTTCTCGCGTTTAGTTACATCTTCAAGGAAAATGAAAGCGATATTCCAAGGGATATAAATAATAAAGAATTAACCTCTACCTTGTTTTTTTAAGAACCTCTTCAGCTTCCCTTTAAAGGTGCTCTGAGGTGGTTTCTGAGATCGCCTAAATATGGCGATTACTCACTCTGCGGCCTCTAAAAATCCTAGAAATTAAAAAAAAAAAATTATAGCGATGCGCGGCGGATTTCCCTATTAAAAACAATCAGAGATCGAACATACCGAGGTCATCTCCGGCGATAGAATTATCATTGTTCCGGCAGCCAGGATGACATGAGACCAACGAAAACGCGACATTTCGTTGAGATTGAAAACACTGTTATTACAAAATGTGCATGCTTTTGTAGGTGATCAAAGCAAATAAAAGTAGTCGAAAAATGTTTTTTTTTCCCGGTAAGGGAACATATTGCTACAAAAATTGTCTAAAAAACAACGCATTATGTTTTTGTTTTTTTGCTTGTCTTCCGTGGGAGTGATGTGTGTCAGCTGTCGAGCGCTCGCTCGCTGGGTTGAATCGTAATCCGGGCTGTATGGGCGATGAGCCGCGCGCATTCGAGATATTGCGCGGTTACACCGGTCGGAGGCGTGAGGATACTACGCTTGCTATTGGCTGACAGTGGTCCTGGCTTTGGAACATCTCCTCCCATCGCTGGAGATAACCTCTGGAGTGTTGCGATCTTTGATTGTTTTTTTTTTTTTTGTATTAAAGAAATCGGCCGCGTATTGTCACGATTTAGGGATTTCTAGGTTGCTTAGAGCCAGCAGAGCGAGTTATCGTATTATGTAGGCTATCCCAGAAACCTCTTCAGGGCACCTTTAATACTATATGACTAAACCAATTTTCGGTCTAATAAGTGTTTCTGTTTTCAGCCTTCGTCAGCCTTTGTATAGCCGTTTTTCAAGGCGGCAATATTTACGTTCAGATTACCCTTAGATAATAAAATGATCAGTCAGGTCGTTCTTTTTATACGTCCCGTAGAATCTACTTGAACAATTTTTTATCAAGAAATCATAAACGTTGCGAGATTTGTATAAGAACAGGTACTTTATTATTCACACATTACACAAACCTTTTGTGAAGAGTCTCTCCTACTTCAAAGAAAAGGGTCGGAGCGTACGAGAATGTTCTAACTCAGTTGTATTTCATGGCTCCATGTTTTCAAACTAGGAAAGTTGCACGGATATTTGTACAATACACTATGTAATAAATTGCTAATTATTGCTTTCCATGTGTTGGAACAGTCTAAAGAGGCAATGTATTTAGACTTGTCTTTTTTGCTTTTGCGAAAAAATATAATATAAAGCTACGTGTAGATGGGAGTCGCATATTGAATGACTCTCTTCAATTCAATTCAATCCAATTAAATTCAATTGAATCTATCTTTCCAGAAAACATCTTGGAAAGGACTATGGGCAATTCAAAGATGTGAACTGGGTCAATGTGTTCAATTAGTTAAGTCATTAAAAAAAAACTGCTTTCAGTCAATTCGCTTGTTCTAATTATCTAAACAGCCGTTTAATCAAAGTTATGTATAAGGAGCATAATTATTCTGCCCAAAATAAATAATTTTAGGTGTTCCGACGACCCTTTTTGCATATATCCTCTGAACGAATTGCCAAAGCGTTTGTCATTGATGACAAAATCTGTTGCAAGCCAGAAGGATATTTAAATTACGACTGTCTCTAGCTCATTAAACCTAGCGAGGAGAACCTGCCTCAACTGAAACGCTGTTTATTCAAATTTATTGCGAGCTTTGTTTTTTCTAAATGCTAAATGGACGCTGAGAAGGTGTAGCAATGGCTTGTTCGTAAATACGAACAGTCGCAGATGCCGCTTTGCGAATTTCCGCAAGACTGAGGAATAAAACAATGACTAATATTGTCAGGAATAAAAAAAAATAGATGAATAAAATCTGAAAATTATTGTTTTTGAAGTAACCAAACCAAACCGAATGAGAAGAACAAGATGTTCGTTTGGTCGCTGGAGTCACGCGGGCCTGCGAGGGCGTGAGCCCCTCGGGACACGTGACTCGTGTTGATCGCGTGGGGGACACAGCATCCCCTCCCCCCCCCCCCCCCCCCCCCCCCCCCTTCGCGATGAGAAGCTCGCTAGGGGCGCTTCTGTTTTCCTCACTACAGCTCTGCCTCACTATAGGCAGGTCACGTGCTACCCACGCAGTTATGTTACAGTGTAATAGAATACTTTAGTTATGTTTTAATTTTCATAGTGCATAGAAGCTTGGCATTGCACGTGCTTGCACCAGCAGAGGAAATTGAAGTATCCTCACTCTGGGTTGTGGAAAAATTCCACCGGGCGGCGATACCCAAACTTCGCGCCGCGAATAAGTCACTCTAGTGCCACTAAATAAACTACGCTTCAAAGTAACGACACTTGCCCATATTGTGGCTTAAAATCATGGTTGTCAGTTATCTGATGCTTTATCTGAAATCGCAGGAAACGCTTTCCCGTCCTCCACAAATATTTAAACAGTTCGCGACAGAGCAAAGCAATATTAGATGAGCTTCCTAACACCGAATCTAATGCTGAAGAGGTCCACTTTTGAATCATGACGATCGGCAATTGCGTCTGCTCTGCACATGCACCAAAATGGCGGCGCCCACAAGAATGTCGGGGAACAGAGTGCCGATACTTTATAAACGCAGCTCATTTAGTGGCTCAAGTCGATCAAATGGTCTGGCAGCTTCCGCACGCGCGTCGAGCGTCTAGGGGACACTGAAACTGCGGTTGTCGACATTGGCTCTCCTTCCGATTGGTCATGGGAAGTGTTCCCACTGTCTTCCGAAGTCAGCAGCCAGGCCTGCTCGCCCATCGCTGCTCTGCTGTCGACTTGTTGCGACGTCGTTTTAGCGTCCCGTAATCGCAGTTGATCACCTTATGATCTATACTCTGTTTCACCTTATGATGTACCGCAGGAAAAGCTACAAGCGCGAGCTCCTTGCTCTGGGGCACATCTCGGCGGCACAAGCTCTCGTGATTTAAGAGCAGCTGCCAACGCTATGAGCTCGCGCTTCTAGCCTTCGCTGCGGTACAACATAAGGTGAAACGAAGTATAGGTGTCGCCGCTGTTAACCATCCGTCTTGTTCAGCGTGACCATGCGCCTCCCTTCTATGGATATTACTGTCCCTGGTCACCATCTTTGCCCTGGTTGGAACTGGCATGACCAGACATGCATTCCTGGAGCAAAGCGCCGTGATGTGGTGGCCGAGAACTGTCGGTTGGCGTCGGCTTGTCCTCGCTCTTCATCGTCTGGGAAACGTGGCCGCTCAAGCTTGTCTGGGGTTGAAAGCCCAGCAAGATCCTTGCCGGTGGCTTGCCGTCTTTGATTGGCGTCGATCGGTGGCGAAACGAAAACTTTGAAATGTGGTTTGGAACAGTGCCTTTCTTGTTTTACTTCATGGTTTCCTTAATAGTGCGCACTGCTCGTTCCGCTAGCCGATTCGACTGCGGGTGATACGGGACTGTAGTCAGATGATACGCATGGTCTTCTTGAAGGAATCGTGCCGTTGCTTTGATAGACAACTGAGGACAGTTATCCGATACTAGAGTTTCGGGCAGGCCACTGCGTGCGAAGATTCCACGAAGCACGTCAATTGTTGTGCCCGCAGTGGCCGTTTTTAGAGGTATGGCCTTAATTCACTTGGTCTCCGCCTGAACTAGAACAAAAATCATGCACACTTGAGCTGGGCCGCCAAAATCCATGTGAAGGCAACACCAGCGTTTTTTGGTCTCTGGCCAATTTGAAGGAGTCTGCTCCTCAGGCATCGGTCAGCACCATATGCCCTGTGGGCAGTTTTTCGCTAACTTCTCATTGTTTTGGTCTAACCCGTGATACCAAAAGACAGTTCTAGCGGGACTTTTCAATGCCGAAACCCCTGGATGAGTTTCATGCAGCTCCTTCAATAGAACCGTGCGTGCGGGTTCTGGCGAAACCTCAGAAAATCAAATTGTGGCTCATTGAGAGTTCGTTCCTGCGGGTAAAATACACCAGTGGTTGTTGCTACACTGTGTTCAACTGTGACGGTGATAAACACTAAATCCATATCTTGACTTGCCGATGCTTCTCGTCCTTGATGGTCAGGGCGCTCATCTGTTGTGCAGACCAGGTCCTGTCATCCAAACCGCGTGTTTAGAGCACATATTCCATAGGCTCTTTACGGCTGTTATAACACTCCCCCGCCAAGGGCAAACGACTAAGGGCATCGACATTTGCATTCTCCTGTCCTTTGCGATACTCAGTGTCGCACTCGTATGCCACGAGGAGCAGCGGCCTTCGCTGAACTCTGGCCACCACCATTCGCGGAATAGGTCTCTCTGGATGAAACAGAGCCGTTCGCTGTTTGTGGTTTGTTATTAAGGTGAAGCGGTTGCCAAACAGGTAATCTCGAAATTCTGACACTTCAAGTACCAATGCCAACGTCTCTTTCTCTAGCTGTAAATAGTTGTGTTCTGTCGGAGACAGAGTCCATGAGCGAAACTCAATCGGGCAGTTCCTCCCGTTGATGCAGTGCGAAAGAGCGGCACCAAGGCCGTCGGGTGATGCGTTGCGCTCTAGTCGCAAACTGTCTCTGAGGGTTGTAATAAAACAGAAACTCGGACCTGGCCCTGACGCGTTTCGTCCATTCAAACGGTACAAAGGAGCCAACGTCGTTGACAAGTTGGGCAAGAACCTAGCGTAGTACGTGACTAATAAAAAAAATGTTTTAGCTGGCTCACAGATGTCGGTCTTGGTGCTGCTGGGACCGCCTTGAGCTTTTCTGGCTGAGGTTGAAGACCCTTGGCATCAGTCGTGTGCCCCAGAAAAGCCACTTGCCTCTCCCGGAACCGGTACTTGGCTTCATTTAGCTTGAGGCCGTTGTACCGTTATCACTGAAACCCCTTGCCGTAGCGTCGACCTGTCGTTCTCCTTGTCGGCGTCAATAATGTAATTCAGGTATACCACCTTTACCCGCGGTAGTCTGCGAAGGAGCGATTCGACCCGTCGTTGGAACCGCGCCGGGTCCGATGCGATGTCGAGAGCTAGTCTGTTGTATCTGCAGAGTCCCTGGTGTATGCTCAGCACAGTCATCTTCCGAGCCTCTTCATTGAGGAGTAGTCGATTGTATGCGTTGCCTTAGTCGAACGAGCTGAATACCTCGCCACCGTACAAAGCTACGAAGATGTCATCTATCTTCGGCAATGGATATTGCTCCAAGTAAGTAGCCGAGTTTACTGTCATTTTGAAATCTCTGCATAGTCTTATATTCCCGTTCTTTTTTGCTACCGGCACGACCGGCGTCGCTCACTCAGAATTGCGGACTGGTGACAGTACTCCATCCTTCACCAGGCGGTTGATCTCCGCGGACACTTTCTCGCGAAGTGCGTATGACACTGGTCGCGCCTTGCAGAGGCGGAAAAGTGCGACTTCGTTTTTGCACAACTTGACGGGCGGCCCTTCGCAGCAGCCCAGCTTCTCTTCAAAATGTCCGAAAATTCCTTCGGAAATGTTTGCACGGACGCGTCAGCGTGGACCCCGTTAACGCTGGGGGACGTTGCCACTTCTAGAAGATACACACCCGCATCTTGGAATGTCTGGATGGGGTTCCGATCGCACAGCAGAGTTCCTTGGCAGTACACCACGAATAAGGAGCTGCTCACCAATGTCTTCCCGTGCTGTACTTTCATGGCGATTCTACCGGCCATCGGTAGCGGCATTAAGCATGACAGGAGAAGGGGGGTCTTTTTCAGTAAAGGCCACCACTTGCGGTGTCTTTTGAAAACACTCTTGGGTATCACAGTCACTGGTGATCCCGTATCCACGAACATTCGTAACTTCCGGCCTTCCCAAAGGCAGCCCTTTTCCGTTGGCCGCACGATGTCTATGTTGGCCGAACTGTGCGCATCCGAAGCATGGAGCACTTCTTCAACGCTGTCTTCGTCGTTGTCGGAGTGATCGGGGTCCTCCAGCGCGTATGCTCCTTGTCGATTGACGAGACCAGACTTGCACACACTGGCCAGGTGACCCTTCTTGCCGCACTCGTGGCACATCGTTTTACGGTGCCGGCACTCGTCTACTGCATGGTGGGCGTCACACCTCCAGTACGATGCACGTGGACCTGCTGCATTTTTAACCTGTCTGGTCAGTCCCTGGTTTCCCTTAAAGGGCCCCTGAAAAGAAAAAAAAAAGTTTTTTTTAAAACAGTCTGGTTGGGACACGCGTGTCGAAAAATAAACTTTACGCGAAAAAAAAAATTAAAGCAATATTGACGGCGAGAGATTTATTTGAAATTTTGTGCGCAAATTCCATGGTCATTCAGCTCGGCTTCTCATTGGTAACGATGGTCATTCAAATCAGCTTCTCATTGGCCAATAGAATGAGTGACAGCTTAGATGTTGGTTATAAAATCTTCGTGATCTCTTGAAATCGCCTTTTGAATTACATTTTTTTTAGGTTTAAGAAACAATCCATCGAATGAACGTCGTAATTGTTTACAAACGTTTTACAAAATCGTAACTTCCGTTCGGATAAAACAACAAACAAAAGCTTCGCAATTTTTTTTTCTGTCATAGTCGCCGTCTTGCAACGCGTCTCGCGTCCTTGGGTGGTTTTATAGTTTTTCGCGTTTATATGTGAAGACCTCCTGAAGAGGGCTTCTTGCTTGTGTTAGTTAGTAATGGCCGATTCACACGACGGACTGATCCGCGAACGGATTGATCACGTGACGACATGTCCGCGGTTCGTCTGTCTCCCAAGCGCATCCACACGAGGGAGACGACGAGCAAACGCTAGCGAGGAAGGACCGAACCTGGTCGCCACCCCACAGTGCCGCTAAACTCCAACATCGCACCGTGGCACCGTTGTCCAAGAGAGAAAGAAATTGACGTTCGCTACCGTGATAATGAATCGTACGCCGCTGTTACGTACATATCGAGACAAAACACCGTGATAAGCTTCGCGCGAAGCGCCACTAGCTTTACTAACCGAAAACATGAGAGTGACACAGGCATGGTCCTGCTCGAGAAGGGTTCCGCGTAGAAGCGACGAAGTTCTGGGCTCGCAAGGGGCGTTTGGAGATGCCTTCACGCACTCCGCGCTTGTGCACAACACTCAAGTTCACCACAGCAACAAGAGAAGTCTTGCTCGGTGAAGTCCTGATTGAACGCGCAAGAATTATCGCGGCGTGCTAGACGAGTTTTGAAGGAAGCCTCTTGACGCGGACTCGGAGGAGTACCGGAACCTGCGTCGCGTCAGCTAGACAAAGTTTCTGCATAATGATTGAAAACCTGAGACTGTGGTTTGGAAACGGAAAAACGTGAAGTAGGAAGAAAAAAGGGGGGACAGACACCGTCTGTTGAGACGTTGTCTGTTGAGACTGTTGAGATGTTGACAGACGTTGTCTGTCAACATCTGTTGAGACGTTGTCTGTCCCCCCTTTTTTCTTCCTACTTCACGTTTTTCCGTTCCCAAACCACAGTCTCAGGTTTTCTATCATTATGTATAACTTACACCAGCTCGCCTGCACTTTAACCGTTTTTTCAAAGTTTCTGCTGTTCCTTTCACACGTGGAACGAAGAAACGCCCGACAAAATGAACTAGCGAACGCACAAAACACAACGATGCGCCACTTCCGTTTTCATCGCCCAGAAACAAAAACAAATAAACAATGTACCGTCGCCAGACCAAACACTTTTCAAGTCAATCTCCCGCCAAAAATCCGCGAGCGAAAAAGGCGCTTGACTTTATCAGTCCGCGCGTCCGCGGACGAGGCGCGGATCGCAGGAATCGGTGACGTGCCGGTCACTTGGTACACGGTCTGTGGACGAAAATCGCGATACGGTACGTCGTGTGAACCGGCTGTACGACGCGGTACGACGTGCGACCGGCAGACACAGGAAGTAGCAATGGCTCTCGTACGGGGCGCAGCCAAGCCAGGCAAGCAGCCAAGCCGATCCACTACGAAGAGGCGGGGAATACTTCTCCTCCACGCGCTTTCTGGGGCCAATCGAGACCAGCGAACGCTACGAGCCATTCCTTTGCCGTGTGGGTATCACGTGACCTTCGGGAGAGACGCAGCATACGTAGTCACGTGATTTGTACGCAGTGCTCGCTTCGCTGGGATGGCTCCAAAGGTCCGCTGCGGTCAATCGTGATTAATGTTGAGCAAAAAAGCAACCTTACGTAAAATCTTCTGGAATATACACTGTAGTATTTAAAATTTTTTGTTAAAAGACCTACAGTAGCCAGATAGCGCCACCAACCACCATTGGCGCCCGTGCGGTCAGGCTAGCCGCCCCCAGGGCGTTAAGCGCCATGTTGTTGACCGTTTGTAAAGTGGTACGGCTCGAGGTACCCTTTGTGTCAGACGTGTCTTCCTTCCGGGGCTCTTTCCGCCCCAGGCTTCACCGGTCACCGCCTCATCGGCATGTGAGATCCTCGTCCTTTCCGCAGGCCCGCGTGGGTTCTGCGCATTCTTCGCTTTATAGGTTTCTCTTTTTCTAATTACAATATAAACTTTAATGGAATAACATTAAAACAATAATTTGTTTGTTTTAAATTTAGAAAACCCAGAAAGGTTGAAGCGAGGAATAACATTTTTGGTTTTAAAGATAGGCGGCGCAAGCTACTGCCCGTTCTAAGTACAGCCATTAGCATCCATCCATTCATCCGGTAGAGGGATACCCGGAACTGGGCGGTCTCGTTGGGTTGAGGATTGTAGTATTCCTCCAGGTACAAACGACGACCTCGTGCGTCAGGCTGTTGATGACTGTCGATTGACAGCGCCCTTGAAGGATTCGGACGACGTTGTCGCTCAACGAGGACACCAGAAGCGCTCGACGTTTCACAGCCTCCGTGACGCCATGTCCACCGAAGTAGGCTTCCAGGCGGACGCGGTACGTGCTCTAATTGCTCGTCGTTTCATCGAATGCTGGCGGCCGTGCAGCCATCTTTCCTTTTTCACACTTTAACGTGTTCGCGAGCCGCCGAAAAAAATCATTCTTGTTGCCACTGAAGTAACCGAGCAAAACTGAACGAGAAGAACAAGAAATATGTCAGGCCACTGCACAGTCATGCGCACCGGCGAGAGCATGAGCCCATCGGGACACGCGACTCGTGTTAAATGCGTGGGGGACACAGCAGTTTTATAATGCAAAATTGTGCCTGAAACTAAAAAAAGAAACGCGGCGCTGGATGTTGCCAGCCACTAAAGTCTGTTGACACAATTTTAGGCTTGGCGTTTCTTACAACTACCCCCAATCATTGTTCTGCGAACGCGCTAGACACGTGTCGCGAGCGAATGTTCCGCCGCCATTTGCTTCCAAGAGTCGTTCATTTCAGTGCCTCGCTGCCATTTGCTTCCAAGGGCCGCACGAGGTGCGGACCTCATGCATTGGCGCATTTGACGACACCTGTAAAATGAACACAGGCTGCATTTACATGGATGCGACCGTAGTGCATCGAATCGAGATTTTACTATATTTATTGGTAGTAGATGGATAGAAGAGGAAGAAGTAAAGAGACAGGGTGCGTGGGATTAGTTCCTGCTCAGTCTGATGCGCTACGATCGCATCCATGTAAATAGCCACAGACACATCAAGGAGCTTTGCCAGCCACTGCTACCTTTACAAAGGCTGTGTTGTTCAGATTGTTCCGGAAAGGAACACGCTAATATTTCCGGGATTCTACTGGAACGCTCCAGGAAGTCATGAAAAAGGTAAGATAAAAAACGTAAAGGCGGAGTTAGAACCACGTGGTGTAGTCACGTGCACCGCCAACTCGGACACGCAATCAGTATTTTTTTTTAAATATTGACTACGTGAGAGGTGGCACATGTTAGTGAGTCCCGGATGGGAAACCTCGCAACTGGAGGGGAATTAAAAAAAAAAAATTGCAGGATTGCGTTTACTACGTTTTAGCTGGTGTAATGCATTTTGACGCCAAAATTTGTACTTATGATCCTCATTTATTTTTATTTTCAGTACCAAATGTTACCGAAAGCATGGACACTCCTTTTTGGCGTGGCGGTAACTTTCACTTCTGGATCACTGATGCTCCTCAGCCGTGAGTTTACGGGTCATCAAATGGCGTCATTAACCAAATGCTTTACGCTTAAACTCCTAAGCGCTCTTGTAGTACGTAATTAGGGCCAATTTAGGAGCGTGGCGCTTCCAAACTGAGTTCACCTTATGTTGTAGTTATTAGTTAAATTTAAAGAGTCATTGACGACCCAAAATAAGGACATTGGTAATGTCATAGAAATGAGCCTCAACATAGGAAATCTGAAAAGTATCGACCAAATAATCAAAAATAAATAAAGAAGTTAAAGTTTGTACGCGAACCAATGACGGACGAGGATGATTGAAGAATTATCCACACTATGGCTGTTTAAATATTTTAATCAAAACATTTCCAAGCCCAAGCATGTCATGGGTTATTTCGTAGGCAAAGCTTTGGTTGGTTTGCAAGTGACTTGTCTATCATCTCATGTCACTCGTCAATCCGACAAACTCGGTTCACATGCAAGCTTTATGTCATCAGTCGTGCACGCGGAGAAGCGTCCGGCTCCTTATTTATGGCTGACACTTGTGCGTCTTTCCTAGGACTTCTGCATCCGTTGAAACACACATCTTTGCGACAAAATACTTCCTTCGTGCTGAGAACAGTCTTCCATAATTATTGGCCATGGGCACACCCTCAGACCCCAAAAGAAGGGCTCTTCCACTAGTGCCCTTCTTTTGGAAGACCGAGGTGCGATAAACAATAGCTGTCCCGACACGCGGGACAGCTACTATTTATCGCATCTCGGTCACGACTGAACAGACTTAACATGTTAAAACCTGCACAGCAGTGTTTGGATGGACGGTAACCTTGTATGAAAAGCGCTGCCGAAGGCTGGTTTACACACTTACGACTATACTCATGAACTGAGATGCTTAAAAACCGGTGTTTAAGCCCCCTGTGACTGTTTACGAATGGCTGCGGCGTGGCACGGTCGGTCGTAGTGAAACGTACGTGTACAAACCAGACAATAGGGAGTTTTCGTAGACCGCGTTTCCCCCACCGCTAAGCCCTGCGCAACGAAGAAGTTGCTACTGCGCCTGCGCGCCGATAGCCTTGACAGAGTTCCGGGTATCGTAGCGGGCTGCGGAGGGCGTTGCGGGACGGCGAAAACGATCTACGAAAACTCCCTAATGAGGCCAACGGAAGTTTTAGGATAACCGAAGTGCGGGAAATTTTTCAGTCACCCTCGTAGAAGGCGAACAGGGGCCTCTTTGCTGTTTCTAGCTGCAACGAAACAGAAGTGTCGCAAGACGATGGCGTGCGCGTTTAATCTCTTTCTCGCGAATACTGAGCTTCTGCCTCGACAACGTCGGATGATGACCATTCGGGTTTCAACAAAACACCATCGCATTACACCGAACCCTACTTGGCCGGGCACTCGATAATATCTTCCTCCAAATGCAAAGGACACCCCGCACAGTGGACGTTTATTCAACAGAGCGACCACCGATTTCCCGATTACTCACAGTGCAACTGGTTCAGCCGTCGAAAGCTGACGTTGTAAGAACAAGCAGAAAGAAGGCTAGGAGTGCGTTGAGTGCTTGTCTCTGCTATTTCTGGGCTGTCTTAGAGCGTAAAAGGGCTAGTTGGTGGTGTATTGAAGGATTAAAAGCGCTAAAAAACGAGGACCAGTAAAAGAAGACAGACAGGATTAAAAGCGCTCTGCTGTGTGTGTGTCTTCTTTTACTGGTCCTCGTTTTTTAGCGCTTTTATGGCGTATTCACACTGGAAGCATATCCGCGCTCGCAAAGCGGTTGCGAACGCGGTTGTATAAAGATCCAGTACAATTACACGCGCATTTGATGACATCAAATGCGCGTGCAATTGTCGTCCGGTTTTCGTCCTCTATGTTATTCTCCTCAAACACTGTACTGGATCTTTATACAACCGCGTTCGCAACCGCTTTGCATACGCGGATCTGCTTTCAGTGTGAATGAGCGGTTAATGCGCCCTTAATCCTGAGAAGTCTTAAAGCGACAGCTGTAACGAATGCCGGCGGGGAAGTGGTTACAATCCACGGCACTAGGTGACCTTTGCCAAACAACTGAATAGATACCTTCCAAATGACCGCGCTCTGTTGACAGCTGTGGAATCCCTGCACAATGTCGGAACAAAACCGCAGCGTCAGGACGCACTTTATGCGTTTGCTTGGAATAGAAGACAAAGAAAACACAGACACAGAAAAGAAAAGTGATGAGCGCAGGAGGTTGCACTGTCGACGTTGCTTGGTTGGCTCGTCGGGCCTAGTCGGGCCCTGATCCAACGTTTTCTAGCAATGACTTTCACGTTCCACGACGTCAGTTGTTCCGCAGTTGTGGGGTGGGTATGACCTCCTAGTAATCGATACGTGACTTTCGAAAGAGGTGTATAGTGACCCTGACCATCTGACCACAGGGACCCGTTGGTCGAGGAAGGAGAGCAAGCGCTGCACGATAAGCTTGCTGCAACATGCCGCCTAATAACGGCATGTGTTGAGAATTGAAAACACCAGCGCACATGAGTCTCGCGCAGCGCTCGCTATGACGACGGCATTCGCGGCAAGGTATTAGCCCCGTGCGCGACCGAAAGCGTCGCTGTGGTCGGCCTTCCACGATTGGCCGAACGCCGACAATGACGTCGGAAAGAGAATTTATCATCGACAGAAATAAGATGAATGAAAGAACTTTGATTTTGACGGTGTTGGCAGTGTTCCTTTGAGGGCGCAATGATTTCAAGCTTCCATCATGCTGATAACAAACACCATCGAACTTGTTGTTTGCAAGGCAATGCCGTCACAAGGGGGAACCACAGGAGGGCGCCACCAAAACATCTCGCCGCTAATAGCATTACGCTACTTGAGTCTCACCGTGCTTCCTGAGTCTCACGCCTCGTCCATTAGAGAGTGTGCATACAACAAATGAGTGCGCAAACCCGTGGTCACGCTACTTATACATTATACAAAAGACAGTCTGCATAAAGATTCGAACGCGATTCAACGCGAGATCCGTGCTTCGAATGACGCATATCAATGAGTTCAAGAAGAAAACTTGTGACGCGGCATTTGAACCACAGATATCGCGGTGACTCGTGTTTGTAAACTGTCTTTTGTGCGCCGGGAGAACAGTGAGGTGCGGCTTTGTGAGAACGGGGCTAAAAGACTTCGCTCTCACGAGCACGAGCACGAATTCCACCTAAGGGATACATTAGGGTCCGAAAAGTGGTCACAGCTCTTGTTGCAATGTTCAAGATGCCCCCCCCCCCTTTCCGCGCACACACACACACACACGTAATAAAAAGAAACTATAGGGTGGTCCAAATCACCAGGATCGATCTAAAATGGACAGTAAAAATAGACACCTGCACGTAGCAATCTAAACTTTTCGTCAGAAGGGTATTTCACAGGTCGGTTTTTTCTTGTAAAATTACAAAGCGTAGCTCTCTTTCTGCAAGAAATAAGGCCAAGGAACTTGCCGGGGTCTACGGCGGGCGGGGTGGCGTTTTCGGGTGGGCCAAATGGGTTCACGATTTTGTAATGAGCCGCCGCAGACTGTCGCCGCGAAGCGGCGTAAGCGCAGCGCGGCGGATGGGTTAACGCGCGCTCCCGTTATTCGCTAAAATGTCGATTCGCTCAAATGTCGCTGTTCGCTAAAACGTCATTCGCTCATGTGATATGGAACCACGGCGGGCAGCGACGCAGACGACAGGGGTCCAGTAGCGGAGTGTGTTTGGCGTTCGTATTGATAGATGGCGCTACCTCCTTATCGCGACGGCTCGCGACCACCGTGGTTTATTAAAATGAACATAATCTTTTTGAAATGTACCTTGGGTTAAAATACAAATACGAAAAATAAAAGCAAAACTTAAAGTAAAAAAAAAAAAACGCGTCTGCATAACGACGGCGCTTTTGCTGCCAACGGATTTCATCTATGTGTCGTCTGCTTTCTTTCGCTGGTCGGCTGGACCTTCGGACGCTGCTCCCGACGCCATTTATCAATACGAACGCCAAACACACCCCGCTACTGGACCTGGTCGCCTGGGTCGCCGCCCGCGGTAGACCCTGGCAAGTTTCTTGGCCCTATTTCTTACAGAAAGAGAACTACGATTTGTAATTTTACAAGAAAAAACCGACCTGTGAAATACATCTTTGACGAAAAGTTTAGATTGCTAGGTGCAGGCGTTGATTTTTACGGTCCATTTAAGATCTAGCCTGGTGACTTGGACCACCCTATAAATTACAGGAGTTTTTTTACCGCAAAACTTAACTACGCATCGCAGAGCGCACATTCTCCGCCAAAACGTAGCGCTAGAGGTCCGAACCAAATGAAAAAGTTTCGGCACTCAAAGTCATCTTATTAAAAAGTTCTAATAGATTTTCTAAAATTTTCAATGGCAAAATGGCAGCCGACAGAGTTCTCGAATACATGGAGATCTATGGCATTAGTTACCAAAAGTAGGCAAGAAATGGGCTCCATTTTCCCTTTAAAAATTTCAGAAAATGATTTATACCATTTGAATAAAGTAACAGTTAATGCTGAAGCTTTGGTATTTTGTTCCGATCGCTAGCGCTACACTTGGGCGGAGAATGACCGTTCAGCGATGGATAGTTTATTATTGCAGTGAAAAAAAAAAAAAACACTGTAAATTTTTTTTCTTGAGGGCACGCTATACTGTGTATTCCTACAGGACTGCTCAACTTCTGATATCTCGAAAGAAGCGAAATCATGCATTCCTCAAAGCTGTGAATGTCAATATTATATTACTATAAATGTAACTTGCAATTCCTTTAGATTATTCACCATATACCGTATTTGGTCGAGGAATAGCCGCACTTTTAATAAACAAGGCCTGTTGTGTCTGCTTTCCCGCGGAGCATGGGGGTGAACACTGTCTGTATAGTGTGCGTCAGTCAAATAAATGGGCAGCAAAAAATAATAGTCACGCGCCTTTAACACTACTGCTAATCATAGATATGTGATATTACATTCCAGAAGTGACCTTATCCATATGTTATGTCATAGCATCCTCTATACTCACAAAGCCTGGCAGTTCGATGACGGAGGCATAGAGTGCCCGGTCGCAGATTTGGAGCGCGAGGATCTAGTGGCACAGTGCATTTCTCGGAAAGTCTGGTATTCAGCGCACAGCTTTTGCTGCGGCGAGAACCCAAAACCTATATTTTTCAAACTCGACGAGAAAAGAAGCGGTAGCCCGAGGAACGCGAGAAGCACGACGGACATTTCATCGCTCGGGACATGTGTGTTTCGGCATCTCGCCGCAGCGGGGCGCCCGTTACATGACTCTTGTCTGCCGCTCTACCTTTTCACTTTCGGCGGCCGCGTCACGTGACGATCTGCCAGGCTTTGTCAGAATAGAGGAGGCTATGGCTATGTGGATGATTCTTTCGCACATCCGCTTCATTCACGTGGTGTGATTGAACGAGACACGCGCTTCAATGTGCTCGCACACATGAAAGCTTAGAGTTAAAATGCTACCGTACTGTCGTTGGTCGTGGCCGACGACACTCTGGCATGCATGCCGTTCTCGCACGCATGCAAGAACGGAACGTTTAATTGTTTGTTTATATACACACACGAGGCACAATAAAGGTTGGTTGATACACTTGTGACGGATCACGACCGTGTACCTTAAGATCTCTTAAAAATCTCTCATGACGAGAGTAGAGTTCCTGTTTATACTCTGTTTCATACTTAGCGTGCAACGCTGTCAAAGCTACTGGCGCGAGCACGGGGCTTGATCTCGTTGATCATTTGCACGCGCTCTCGCGAAACAAAAACATTGGTGAAGCCACGCGCTCGCGCCAGTAGCTTTCACAGCGTTGCACGCTAAGTATGAAACAGAGTATAGGCTCCCTACGGAAGCCAGAGTGGCGCGTCTGTTTTTCATGTGCCGCCGCGCCGCTATTCGCGGAGTTCCGATCACTTGAGGAGCTGAATCAAATGCCGTGCAAAAAAGTAGACGTTGCACGCGCCCCGGCGTACGTTCCCCTGCTTTTGAGCGAGCCGCGGGCCTCGAACGCGCGGCGCCGCTATTCGCCGAACTCAGTCGCGTGAGGGGCAGGCGCCAAATACCGTGCAAGAGAGACGGCGCTACGGGGATGAACGCGCAACTCTACCTCCCCTCCCGTAGGGAGCCCATACAGGAACTCTAGACGAGAGTAAAGCCCCTTCATGTTTCAAAAGTAGCGCAAGGTGCGTCGATGCACGAGGCACGGGCAACGTGCAGCCCTTGGGAAGATCACGGCGCCACAGCGCAGCATTAAGCTAGATAATTTCGAACGCCATGAATTTTCCAGAAGTGGCGCGCGGCACGTGTCTCGAGTTTTCCCACAACAATGAATGGCGCCACTTTCCCAGGATAGAGGGGCCAGAGGGTCTTTAAACGAGAGAAAACGCTAGTGCCATCTATCGGGTACACGTCGAACAGTAGGTTTCTTTATATTTCCTATTTTTTCTAGCATCATTCATTCTTTCTTGGCTCGAAAAACCCTCGGATAATGTTACGACCATTTCTCATATTGTACGTACATTTGATCTCGCGAATACCGGAAATTCTGCGCCTCTAACGAAATGCGGTTGCATGGCTACACGATAGATGGCGCTAGCGTGCTTCTAGAGAGTCTTGATTGTAGAGAAGATCCACCTCAAAGCGTGGCGACTGCTGCAGAGATAGATCGCGAGTGCGCTTGCGCCGCGTTGTCAGGTGGCAGGGAGGAAAGTGAGCGGAAGGCTGAGTCCTTGGCAGGCGATCAGCGCTTTGGTCACCTCTTCGCATCTTGTATTGCAAACGCCGCCCTATTAGAAAAACCCGACCGAACAGTTGAAACTAGTGTTCTATCGTCGTAAAGGTCTTTACGTATTATCACGATCAATATGAGTGCGAACACCGCTCCACACGGCCCGCGGTACTATCAGTGCCCCCTGTCGACTGCTCTTTGAAGTACACATGCACCTTGGTTTCGAGACATTTCGTTTCTAGCGATCTCCGCACAACTCCGCACTTCCGGGTCGTCTGCTGCGAAAAACGGTCGGCGAAAACGCGAAACTGTTCACCAATGACGAGCGCCAGCAAAAATAATTCTTGCATAAACATCTTTAGGTTCATCCTTTTGATTAGGAAGTTTTAGTAGAATATTCCTCTAACTCCAATAACAATACCCAATACTTCGCCGACGACTTTAACCACGCATCATATTGTTATCGGAGGTTTCAAAACAATCAACGAAGCTTGGTAAAAGCTTGGTCTGCTGGCCAAGTTGGTAATTGACATTCATACTAAAATATCGCAAAAAAGACGGGACAAAAAAGACGAAGAAGCGCTTGTCCTGTGTGCTGCTTCGACCTTTTTCTCCCGCCTTTTTTGCACGATATTTAAGATCAAATAAGACTGCCTATTATTTACTTCGCGTAAGTTTTGCGATAGCAAAGGACCACCGACTCGCACAGGCAAGACATTAGCGCGGTGTGAGCGTGGGTGATACCTTTCATCATAAAAAACAGCGCGAAAGAAACGACGTGACGTTAAGAAACAGACGGGACGTCCTTGTCGTTTTTTTTTGCGCTGTTTTCCATGATGAATTCCCAGCAACTCGCCCAAATATTCATTCTTCTAAATGATACCCTTCGGTCCTTAGCACTGTAAAAGCAACATGACACAGCATAAAGTTCAGTGTCGCTGCGGGTTATCGTGCGATAACCAGACCACTACTTTGCAGCTCGAACGCATTTGTTAGAGGAATAATATACTAAAACTTCCTAATCAAAAGGATGACCCTAAAAATATTTATACAAATAATTTTGCGGGCGCACATTGCTAGCGCAAAATGCCCTTCGTCATTGGTGAACAGTTTCGCGGTTTCGCCGACCGTTTTTCGGTACCAGACGACCCGGAAGTGCATAGTGGTGCGGCGATCGCTAGAGACGATACGTCTCGAAACCAAGGTGCACGTGTACTTCAAAGAGAAGTCGACAGGGGGCACTGATAGTATCGCGTGACACGCGGAGCGGTGTTCGCACTCATATTGATCATGGCAGTACAGTTGCGTTTGACTGCGTTGCGGCTGCGAGAAACAGGGACATCCGCGTTTCTTATGTCGCGTGCCAAGTTACTCCTTGAATTGGATTCTGCGCTTCATACGAAGCACAGATGTGCCGGTGACTCGCTTTCGTTCCTCGACGCAACGCAGTCGAACGCACTCAAAGGTTCTCAAACGCAATAGCTCGCCCCGTGCGCAACCGAAAGCGTCGCTGTGGTCGGCCTTCCACGATTGGCCGAACGCTGACTATGACGTCGGAAAGAGGATTTATCATCGACGGAAATAAGAGGAATGAAAGAACTTTCATTTTGACGGTGTTGGCAGTGTTCCTTTGAGAGCGCAATGATTTCAAGCTTCCACCATACTAATAACAAACACCATCGAACTTGTTGTTTGCAAGGTAATGACGTCACAAGGGGGAACCACAGGAGGGCGCCACCAAAACATCTCGCCGCTAATAGGAAGTATTCACTGGCGGCCATAGCTGTGAGCGCGACTGCTGAGCGCATGCTGATGGCTAGCTTCCAGGGTTCTTTTGCAACGTGCATTCCACACCGTCAAAATGGCCGGTCTTAGCAGCCGATTAATGGGGGCTCGTTCTGAGCATGCGCTCTAGAGAGCACCCACAAATATGGCGCCCAGTGAATACTCCTTATAGGGTGTCCTAAGCAAAGGCCATTGTGTGAAAAGGCCTTTTGTAACACCGTGACTTCGCTATTTATGCAACAAGCGGTAATCGATTTTTTTCTCTCCTTTATTCGAAGTGACCGTAATGATACCGAAGTTGTATTTGAAGCACGCCGCCCCGTTCCAAGGAGTCGCGACTGCGCAAGCCGCCGTTCCCGTTGTGTACGTGATGACGCCTACGTTCAGGAGGGCGACGCAGGCACCGGACCTCATACGAGTCGCCCAGAGTCTGATGCTGACAACGGCCGTTTTCTGGATCGTCGTAGAAGACTCGGAAAACAAAACACAAGTGGTACGTTAGAGACCAACGCGCGGCTCTGAGGTCAGGGTGCTGCGGTGGCGCTGTCGTCGACGCGGCACATAAACAAACGAATAACTCAACGCGAATTTTTTTTTTTTTTTGCTGCACCCATATATGGTGCGGGCGAACGCGGGCTTTTTAGTGTACGTAGCGTTGGCGTATAAGTACGGAAATATAAATTATATGCAAAACAAAATTTCCTGCAAAGTCGTAAAAAAATTAAAAAGTGTGACGAGTTTTTTTGCGATGAAGCCGCATTGGGTATATGTGCCTTGCTTTCCCACCTGCATTCGCCGTGCCGTTCGCCTCTTCGGGGCAACTGAAGTCAAAAAAATTTTGAGTCTTTAAACGGTTCCCGTTCTGCATGAATTGCTTATTGTCGTGCACGGTGACACTGCATTAAAAAAAATTGTATTTTGTTTTTTATACGCCGTAAAGTTCTAAATTAAAGCTTGCGTTGGTAAAATTTTGTGAAAACTTCGATCGGAGTTTATTGTAGGAGTCCCGTGGTGAGTTTGGCCAGTTAATATTAAAGCTACATAAAAAAAAAAAGGCTGCGCACGAAGGACAGTACAACAGAAGAGAAACACAATAGGAGAGAAACGCTGCGCTTGTCTGTTCTGTGCGTTTATCTCTTGGGTCCCTCTGCTACACGGCGGGACCAAGCGGGGCCCGGCAGGAGACCGGGACAGCGCCTTCTGCTGCAATTGGTCAGCGGAGTGGAGCTGACCAATCGCAGCTGTCTACGTTGACCCTTTGTGCCGCTAGGTCCAAGGGACAATTGGGCCCCTGTTGTCCTGCCTTTTGTGCGCTTTTTTTTTATCGTGGAGTTTAATATCTGTCGAAGGCCGTTCTCCTTAATAAACACCGAAAAAAAAAGAGAAGAAAATGTGGCCTCCGCGGATTTCTGGTTACCAATACTGGTGGAAAGTAAGCCCTCTTTGCGCCACAGGTCAGTTCGGTTTGTGCTGCTATGTTTTCCACAAGCAGAACACCGATGAAATTTTGAAATGTCTAATAAATACTTGCGTAAAGGGATGGCCATACAGAGCAAGACTTTCTCCGACTTTGAGCGATCACGATATTTCGCGCCCTACAGGAACGCATGCAAAGCCGCTTAGCATCAAAGCGTAATAGGAGGGGAAAGGAGGGGGGGGAGAGCAAAGGAGGAGGGGCGCTTTCCATGGACTCGTATAAGGTACGAAATCGTGTCAGCTAAAAGTCAGTGGGAGTTGTGGTCTGAGTGGACAGCCCTTTCGCCGAAAGCGCACAACGTAGCACAGCGTACGGATACACGTCCAGGTTTCCCGAATCGTCAAGGAGTCGGGTGTTCCGTTCGTGCACCTCCTCGGTCCGTGCCCCAAAGATCGGAGAAACCCAGGTCACGGCCGCGGCGTGAGCGGTCGACTCCGGGGGCTCGACTGGCTCAGGAAGCACGCTGCTCTTCCCGGAGTGCTCTATTTCGCCGACGATGACAACTCGTACGACCACAGGCTATTCGACGAGGTGGGTGGGTCGTATACGTTGACGTTAGGGATGGGCACTGGACCGATTAGCCTACCGGTTAATCGAATAACGCTATAATCACGATTAATTTTCTTAACCGGCTAATCGGTTAAATTTTGACAAACAAAAAAGTGCCGATTTCACACTTCCACCACGCAGACGTAGACGAGTGCGTCTGTATGAAGGCACACTTTAGGTGCAATTTTGACCTAAAGTAAACTGTAGGGGCGATATTTGTAACTTTAACAAGTAAAGAAGGTTATAGGTGTCCCAGTCAATTCAACACCGCGCGAGTTTCCGTTTAGCCCAGCAGAGTCTATTGTGAAGAATCAATGGAGAGTTCGCATTGTCGGAAAATATCAGCGAACCTCTACGTCTACTTCTGAAGTAATAGTTTGTGAGTGTGGGTGTCTATTGACTGCTATCGTCTACACATTAAGATTGATTTAAAATCCGAAATTGTACATTGCGCCGTTTATCACATAATCATCAATGTCCCCCAAAAAAAATATATTATGAGGGAGCTAAAGACAACACCCACTTCATCTTCATTATAATAATCATCACTGCCGTTCCCAATTATTCTATATTCACTTTCTCTTTCTCTGACCGCCTCGAGCACGGGCGTCCGTGCTTGGATTTTCCCGAGAGCGGTCGCTCAATAAATCTCTCTCCGGAATTGCTCATCTTGTGCTCACAACGTGGTGGAGGTGCGGGGTATCGATCCCCGTACCTCTCGCATATCGCTACAATCTGGAGCTGCGACACCGGACGCTTGCTACAATTACCACGACCTCGACGTCAACGCATATGCCTACCACGTCTTCTAGCACGATGACTGACAACGTGCCAATGCCAGTTTCACCAGCAGCTGCGTGGACTGTCCGAGGTCGGCAACGTGACCCCAAAGCCTTCGCCGGTCTTCGCGACGAGGACATAGAAGACTGGATTGACAGCTTCAAACGAGTAAGCAATTACAACCGATGGGATAACAACATCAAGTTGGCAAACGTCGCCTTCTATCTCGTAGACGTCGCCAAAACGTGGTTTTTGAATCACGAAGACGAGATCCCTAACTGGACATCTTTTACCACCAAGATTCCCGAAATTTTCGGCACTCTAACAAGTCGCAAAGAAAACGCAAAGAAGAAGCTCCAACATCGCCAACAACAAAATGAAGAGACGTACACCTCTTACATCGAGGACGTCCTCACGCTTTGCCGAAGAGCTGACGCTGACATGCGAGAGTCAGACCGCGTACGGCACATCCTCAAGGGCATCGCGGACACTGCCTTTAATGTCTTCCTAGTCCAGAACCCAACGTCAGTATCAGACATTACATCCGAATGTCAACACCTGGATGAGATGCGCACTGTACGATTACCTCATCGACTTCAGGTTGACAAAAACCCACCGACAACATCAGAACTACGACAAATGATCAGAGAAATTGTTCGCGAGGAAATGAAAAAACTGAACCCCGAAACACCTGCCACGAAAGACCATGGCGACCTCTTAACCGACCTACGCGCACTCGTCCAGGAAGAACTAGCTTATGCTGCTTCCACCGCACGCCCACGTGTGGAACCAAAGCAACCAACATACGTTGAGATGGCAACACGACTACCGACCACTTCGCAGGTGGTGCCTCAGCCACAATGTCTCCCTTCACCTACAATGGCTCCACTCACTCACGCACCCACAAACGCCATGACGTACCCACCTTGGAGACCAACCAATTCTACCCCCGTGTGCTACTACTGCGGCAATAGATGACATATTGCTCGATACTGCCGAAAACGCCGAAGTGACGAGAGGTATGAATCATCACGTTACCATCACGACAGAGAGGCCTGTTGGTCTGACACATACAACCGTCCCCGTACGGCGAGTCCCTTCTCTGATAATTCCCGACAAAGCCGACAAATGACATTTACCAAACGTTCCCCTTCTCCCCGACGGCGTTCTAGATCACCAATGATATCTTCTAAGCAGACCTATCCCAAGTACACAACGGAAAACTAAAAACCGCAGTTCTTGGGGGGAGACCTGCGCAATTTTAACCTCATGCAACTCCCCCTGTAGTCCCATTCAATTTAATCAGTTTGCGTTGAAGGGTTGGATATTTTGGCATTGGTGGATACCGGAGCGGCAATTTCAGCCATTCGAGAAGATATTTGTAGATGATTACATAAGGTCAGAACTCCTTTCTTGGGAACACCCTTACGCGGGGCCAGTGCGGAATTAATACAGCCATCAGCTTGTTGTACAGCTCGAGTTTTTATCCAGGTCACTTGGCAGCAGCGGCGGTGGCAAACGGCATCATCTAAACATCTTGTAAATTTTCTGCAGATAACCGGAGCACCGCCTGTGCGGGAGCAGTTTTTTACTGCATCGTCACATTCTCAAGCCTACACGCGCAGCCCTATATCCGCGGTGGCCTGATCACCCACAGCGCCACCGCAGACAACGACAGCCCAGCTGATTGGTCCACCAGCGTCGACACCACCAACGAGAGCCTACAAAAGCACGGGATCTCTTCTTTGGCGTCTTCACTTGGCAGCAGCGGCGGTGGCAAACGGCATCATCTAAACATCTTGTAAATTTTCTGCAGATCACCGGAGCACCGCCTATGCGGGAGCAGTTTTTTACTGCATCGTCACATTCTCAAGCCTACACGCGCAGCCCTATCATCCGCGGCGGCCTGATCACCCACAGCGCCACCGCAGACAACGACAGCCCAGCTGATTGGTCCACCAGCGTCGACACCACCAACGAGAGCCTACAAAAGCACGGGATCTCTTCTTTGGCGTCTTCACTTGGCAGCAGCGGCGGTGGCAAACGGCATCATCTAAACATCTTGTAAATTTTCTGCAGATCACCGGAGCACCCCCTGTGCGGGAGCAGTTTTTTACTGCATCGTCACATTCTCAAGCCTACACGCGCAGCCTTATCATCCGCGGCGGCCTGATCACCCACAGCGCCACCGCAGACAACGACAGCCCAGCTGATTGGTCCACCAGCGTCGACACCACCAACGAGAGCCTACAAAAGCACGGGATCTCTTCTTTGGCGTCTTCACTTGGCAGCAGCGGCGGTGGCAAACGGCATCATCTAAACATCTTGTAAATTTTCTGCAGGTTAGTAACTGCACTTCTCTTTTTGACTTGTAATTACTGTTGCTGCTGCTGCTGCTGCTGCTGCTGCTGCCTTGCTTGCTGCTGCTGCTGCTGCTGCTGCCTTGCTGCTTCTTGTTTACGTGGTTACCTTTCGTCGGGTTTGTAATGGCAAAAGTCTGACAAAATTAATGAATGAACGGACAGGCAGACTTAAAAGAATAGATAATGAGAGGAAACCTGAAAGTGGATCTACGCAATGACTTCGAGATTAATAAGAGCTATAAGGGAATAAACGAGGGATGAACTTTATCCATAATGACTTTGCAGGAATCAAGGAAAAAAATGCGTCTGTTATCGTCGAGAACGCCTCCCTCGGAAGGCAACACGGGCACTCGGTGAAAAAATGCGATCAGGCTTGCGGAATCATTAAAAGAAATGAACAAAGACTTATCCCAGTCGTTGAACAATATTCGATGGCGCCACAACCTTGAGGTGAAGGGAATTCCAAAGGACTGAGACGGAAAAGCATCACGGATCTGATATTTCAGATCGGGAATCTAATTGGAGGGCAAATCACCTTGACCGACATCGAAACTTGCCACCGCGTTCCGACTAGGGAGATGACGAAAAGTAACGTCATAGTCCAATTTCAAAGGCAGCAAAATCGAGACTCTGTTCTCGATAAGGCAAAGAAAAGAAGGATTACATGCCGGGACCTAGGTCTGCCAGATACCACGCCTGTCTATGTAAACGAGCATTTATGCCCCACCCTCAAAAGACTACTTGGAATGGCAACGTCACGGAAGCGTGAGATGCAATGGCGATACGTATGGGTGCGAAATGTCAAGATACTTGCTCGTAAGGCAGACAATGCCCCCATCGTTACAATTTCCGATGAAAGAGATCTTGATAAGATTTGCTAGCCGAAACTTGCTTTTATGAGAACTTCAATGTTTGAATTTTTTTCCCCGATATGGCTGTAAATCTTGGAATGGTGACAGTAGAAGTCCTAAACCGATATTTAAAACAGCGGACTAATAAATCATTCAGCTTATTTCACCTAAATGTGCAATCCGCCAGATTAAAAGGCGAAGACCTCAAGTTGCTTTTCGAGTCACTAGATACCATTTTTGATGTGGTGATACTCACCGAAACGTGGTACAGAGATGATGATGCTTTTTTTGTTCTACCGGGTTACAGTAATTTTGTCCTTAATCGGGATTACGGTCGTGGTGGCGGTGTGTCATTGCAGACTAGTGTTTCTGGATTTGAGCTGCTCAGCGATTATTCTATTGTGACGCCGGACTATGAAGCACTTTGTATAAAAAAAATCGTGATATCTACTCAGTTTTATACCGCCCACCTACTGGAAACGTTGCGGCCTTTATTAGCTTCTTAGAAAATGTATTTTCTTTTGTCAATGATGAAAGATGTCAGTTGTTCGTCGGTGGAGATTTCAATATAAACATGTTAGAAGACTCTCGCCTCAAAGATGAATTGATTGTTTTACTGACGTCTAATAGTTTTTGTAATGTGATTATACCCCCGACACGAATTACAAGCTCATCATCAACATTGATCGATCTTTTTGTGACCAACCATGATGAGAGCAATATCACTGCGGGTGTTCTTAGTTATGGACTCAGTGATCACCTTCCCATATTCATGTTTGTTAATCAAAATATCTCACTAAAAGAAACCATAAGACCTACTTTAATATTACAAGACATAAGTTCTGAAACACATAAAAAATTTAGAGAAAATATTATCAATATTGGTTGGAGTCATGTGCTACGGTCTAATGATGTCAACGAATGCTATGACCTTTTCTTAAATGAGCTGAAACGTGCCTACTGCACAGCGTTTCCATATAAAACAATTTATGTCAACAAAAAGTCTCGAAAGCCCTGGATCAGTAGACTGCTCTTGAAACAAATTAAAAAAAGAAATTTTCTGTATGATTCCTTTCTTAAAACTCGAGACGAAGTAAAGTTGCGGGAATTCAAAAAATTTAGAAACTTCGTAAATACGCAGGTAAAACGAGCAAAACAACGTTATTTTGCTGCCAAATTTGATGAGTCCTGTTTTAGGCAGCCCGAAATTATGTGGAAGCGTTTGAACTCCTTAATACGGAGCCCGAACCATGACGGTATTGAAAGCATGCCCATTAATAATAGGGAAGTATCCGGTACCGAACTTAGCACTAAATTCAATGACTATTTTGTAAGTGTGGGAAACAGTACTTATAACAGTACAGCCATAAATAATTTTACCAACTGCAATGAAACCATTTTTTTAAATCCTACTGATGAAGGCGAAGTTTACTCCACATTTATGAATATAAAAAATAGCCGTAGTCATGACTGTGAGGATCTTCAAATTGGACCTGTGAAGTTTGTCTTGGATTTGATACTTCCATGCTTAACTCATTTGTATAATCTTATATTATCATCCGGTATATTCCCGAAGAGGATGCAGGTCGCTAAAGTTTCTGTTCTTTATAAAGGTGGGGATAGGAATGATCTGAGTAACTACCGTCCGATTTCCATCCTTCCTATTTTTTCAAAACCCATTGAAAAAATCATGTGCTCTCGACTTTTCAATTTTCTCGGTAAATACTCCTTGTTTACGGAATCGCAATTCGGTTTTAGGAAACATAGATCCACAGAAACAGCTTTACTAGTACAGAAAGAATTAATATTAGAAAATTTTGAGAATAAACTTTTAACTTTAGGAATTTTCATAGATTTTAGCAAAGCGTTCGATCGAATAAACCGCAAGACGCTTCTTGACAAGTTAAAATGTTGCGGTATACGTGGTATTCCCTTATCACTTCTTGCGTCCTACCTAGAATATCGCCACCAATATGTTCAGATTGGAAACTCGTCATCCAACATGCAGCGGATTTTCTCTGGGGTTCCACAAGGAAGCATATTAGGTCCCCTGTTGTTTATTATTTACGTCAATGATATTACAAATATAGAAACTTCCGCCAAGCTGATCATGTATGCAGATGATACCAGCATCTTTTTTTCTGACTCAAGAGAAGATATACTCACTTCCAAAGGCAACTATTTTTTACGCAAGTTAAAACACTGGGTCACCATAAATTCTCTGTCTATCAATCCGTCCAAAACAAAAGCAGTCCTTTTTAAATGTCCAGGATCACGGATCGCATTGTCCAGTGATCTGTACTTTGGGCCAAATATAGTAGAATGCGTTGACAGCGTAAAGACCCTCGGCGTTGTGTTCTCAGAACACATGTCGTGGAATCTCCATGTTTCTTACATACATAAAAAACTTTGTAAAGTAGTTGGGATAATGAACAAATATAAGAAAGTATTTCCTGTATCTATAAAAAAATTAATATATAATTCACTTTTTCATTCAATTCTTTGTTATTGCCATCTGGTCTGGGGGACAACAACAAAAAGTAACTTTGACAGGTTGAGGTTAATGCAAAAAAAAAAGCAATAAGGATAATTGAAGATGTCCCACGTGATTATAGTTCTCTTCCTTTATTTATAAAGCATAAAATACTTGACGTATCCAACATGTACTCTAATAGATTAACTGTCACATATCATCGTGCTTTAAGAGAACACATTACAGTAATTTTTGACCTCGCTAAACATGAAAATAATGTATCATTATATCCCTCACGTCATTGGCATCCATGGCGAGTCCCATCATCTAGAACTAATTTTGGCTTCCAGAGGTTGAGTTACAGATTACCGTCACTGTTAAACACCTTATATTCCCAAGAACTTGATTCACCTTCATTAAATGCCCATACAACTCAGGCTTTCTTATATTGAGTGAAAATGCTTGTCTTGTGTTTATTATATCTTCTACTTCAGTCTGTTTTGAAGCGCAACCTATTTTCAATGACACTTATTTTATACGCCATCTTATATAAGTTATCTTTGTTGTGTTTTTCTTTCGTGTCTGGAGGTGAGTTTTGGTAAACTTTTGTTAAATGTCCGTAAAATTTAAAGTTTCCTGTAATAATTGGAGTGTTTGTCTTATGTTCGTGATATCCATCTAATTCAATGCGTATTTAGATGATACTTATTATATTGCTAAATGTCATGTTACGTAAGTTATTTTCACTGCGTTCTTTTTGTGTGTTTTTGATGACAGTGCCGCTCTGCCCTGTGTTTTGGGGGGCAGGAACCCGTCAAGCTGCAAACTTGCAGCTTTTTTTCCTGGCCCCCCTTGTCGCGTGTGTAAAAGCGCTGTGACAAAAAAAAACTGATTCTGATTCTGATTCTGATTCTGATTCATATCCAGTTTATTGTACTGCCTAGTTGCTCGCATAAGATGATTCTCGGTTGCGACTTTCTTTCCTAAAATTCGGCTGTGATCGACTGTGAAAACTCAGAAATATTTCTAAGTGAACTGGAACTTGCGGAACCAGACAACCACAAATCTATCAGTTTTGAAGTTACGAATGATTCTATTATCCAACCACAAACAAGCCAAATAGTGGCATTATTATCAACACGGCCGATTACTGCTGATGTTATTGTAAATCCCTCCAACTCATTTCTTTTGAAAGGCTTAGTACTTGCTCCGTCTATCATACGTTTTCTGAATGGTACAGCAATGATTTCTATGTATGTTTCTCCTGGACACACGAACTGGGATGTTATATTACCATTTGTTACATACGCGTACAATACCTCTACGCAGAGTACGACTGGGCTACTCCCCTTTTCACCTTACATATGGAAGAGAGCCTACGTCTACTCTTGAAACTATATTCCCTCCTCCACCCATAGCACATCACAGCAATGCCTTGAATGACCAGTTACGACGTACAGAAGACACACGTCAACTTACACAACTTCGGACCAGTGAACATCAACGGCGCCGTAAACAATCTTACGATTGCAGACACAAAACTACCGTCTTTCATCCAGGAGACCTCGTCATGGTCTCGTTGCCTACACGCCAAACAGGCAGTTGCGAAAAATTTCTCGCACACTACATTTGCCCCTACAGAGTGCTCGCCCAGACATCCCCGGTAAACTATCTCGTCGAGCCAAGACAGCTTCACTCGGATCGCAGACGTCGCGCCCACGAAGTTGTTTATGTTGGACGGCTCAAACCATTCACTCCCCGCTGACGCACCCTACCTCTAAAACCAAATGGCCAGGAGGGCATGTATATATATATATATATATACACATAATTTTTAATTTTTAAAAGTGATTATGCGTGCGAATAAACGTAACCGTGATTAATAGGGCTAAACTTTTAATCGACGCCAAGCCCTAGTAGACGTGCGAGCGAAATATGCATGGTTACTACCGAGACGACACCGGCCACTTCACCTTCCCACTGGTCCTTTTATCATTACAAATTGGGAAGATACGGTATACACTATTTCAAACACAATGCCATTTAAAGGGAAACTCGATAGCATGCAAAAGAGTTCAGGAAGTCGCAGATTATAATCGTAACTATCGCCAACTGCGCCCGCTCTACACTAATCACCAAAATGGCGGCTCCCGCCAGATGATCTGTGAATGGGCTGCCGAAGCTTAAAGAGTCGCTTATTGAGTGGCTCTAGTTCAGACCACCTGACAAGCGGCACGTGACTTTTAAAAGGGGGCCAGTGTTTTGTGACCCGCAATAATCCCAGGTCAATGAACAGGAGGTGCCTCGGTCGGCTGCTATTGAGTACTGCACGGCTTGGGGTCAAAATGGGCTCCTTTGACACGAAGTGCCACCGAGCGTTTGGACGCGAGAGCCACGTCAGAGTTCGGCAGGGCACTCGGATGTTAGTGTCGAGTTTCCTAGGTTGGGGTGCCTACAACAGCTGTGAAATGAGCGACCATCCAGTCCAGGCTCCCAGGCAGAAAAACGTCTTTATCTCGTGCGTTCCTTTTGAGCCGTCCGCACGTGTCTCGTGCCAGCCACGTCGCACGTGGGTCACTCAACAATCACCACATCTCCCTTTTTTTCAAAGCAGGATAATTTACAACATATACAAAACTTCTAGCCAAGTTTAAACACATCACAAAGTAATTTAAAATTTATACAAAACATCTGGCCAAGTTTAAACACACCACAGAGTAATTTACAATATGTACAGAGCATCTGGTGAAGTCTAAATAGCACTTTAGCTGTCAAAGAACAACTCGGACAACAAACGTATATGGTGCAAAGTATTTTACAAAACCTCTGTTAGAGTTTAAATCCCACATCAATCTTCAAAACCCAGCCTGACAGGCTTGCGCACAATTCGACCTGACCTGGTCACATAAGCCTGAGGCACCCTTGCAGCGCCTGAAGCAGGTCCTGCAACAATGTTACTTCGCGTACTGCCGTCTAGACTTTTGTCCGAACTGTCGGTGTCTTCCTCCTCTCCTACGGGAAAGTCGTACGAACCGCCGTTCTGGTGGGAGGAACCAGAAGAAATAAAGTGTAAAGCTCTTCTGTTTCGTCTCAGCTGTCTCCCAGAATCTGTTTCCAGCAAGTAAGACCGAGGTTTGGGAGCTCGCGCTACCACTGTGGCTTCCGACTTCCTGTCGTTTACCCACAATTTATCTCCCACTTTCAACGTACGTAGCTCTGCCGCTCGGTGTCGTTTGTTGAAGCCTCTGCGTTGCTTCTCGCGTTTTCGGCGGTCCGTTTGTATTACTGTTTTCAGATCGGGGCGCACCTGACCTTGTAACTTGGGTAGCATTGGCATCCTCGTCCGAAGACGTCGTCCCATCAAGATTTCAGCAGGACTACTTCCCGTCAACCCTGGGGTGGCTCTGTAAGCCAAAAGAGCTAGGTAGGGATCTGCTGATTTTCAAATGAGACGTTTAACAGTTTGCACCATTCTCTCTACCTCGCCATTTGCTTGCGGGTACCTTGGACTAGTCGTAACGTGACGAAACCCGTACTTCGATGCAAACATTTCAAATTCCGAGCTTGCAAATTGGGGTCAGTTGTCTGAAATGACAATTTTGGGCACACCATGTCGAGCGAAGATACTCTTAAGTCGTTCGATGACAACGTCGGCACGAGTGGAAGGAAGCAGGGCTACTTCCGGAAACCGTGACAAGTAATCAACAACTACTAAGTAATCCGAGTCGTTTATCTTACACAGATCCACGCCCAGTTATGCCAGGGGTAGGCAGGGGTGACCGTTGGGATCATTGGTTCCGTTCTTTGGTTGCCATACTGCGCACAAACTCGGCAGTTCTGTACCAACGCACCAAGTTCCTTACTTAGGCCTGGCCACCACACGCATTCTCTAGCCCGAGCTCGATACCTGGCTATGCCCTGGTGACCGTCATGCAAGAGGAGCAAAACCTCTTTCCTTAGTTCCTGAGGAACAATTAACCGCGTGTCCTTCAACAAAAATTCATCACCCTCTGTTATCAAAGCCCTCACCTGCCAGTATGGGCGTAGCAAATCAGGAACTGATGGTTTCACGGGCCAGCCCTTCTCACATAAACGCTGTAGCGACTTACAGACAGGATCAGAGGCTTGATACTCTTTTACTTTGGAGACAAAGTCTTGTCCGGTTTCTAGCCCCATCAGGCAACCCTGCGAGTATGCGTTTACTTCTCCAACTGTTAGTTTGTCCGCAACTACCCGTTTGTCCTTGAGTGGAGCACGAGACAAACCGTCAGCCGTAATGAGCTGCTTTCCCGGTACGTAAACCATATTAAAGCGGTATCGCATAAGCCTCATGCGAAAGCGCTGCACGCGGGGAGGTAGGACGTCAATAGAGTAAGTTCCCAGCAACGGAACCAGTGGTTTATGGTCAGTCTCAAAGACTGCATCGAGCCCTCTCAGGTACTCATCAAACCTTTCCGCGGCCCACGTCAACGCCAGCGCCTCTTTCTCCATCTGCGCACACCGCGTCTCCGCTGAGGTTAAAGAGCGAGAAGCAAATGCAATAGGTCGTCGGTTGCCATCTTTCTGGACCTGAGAAAGAACTGCGCCAAGGCCGAACGACGAGGCATCTGCAGAAAGGACAGTGGGCAGGGTGGGGTCATACTTCGCCATGCACTCAGCCGAGCAGATGCTGTCTTTGATTGCACTCAGAGCTGCCTCTTGGGCTGGGCCCCACACCCACTCAACATCTTTCTTTAACAATTCCCGCAAAGGAGAGGTCATGTGCGCAAGGTTATGTAAGAACCGGCCCAACTGGTTGGCCATACCTAGGACTCTTCTGACCTTCGACACGTCTGTAGGAGTTTCAAGGTTCCGGATGGCTCTGACCTTTTCAGGGTCAGGCTTTATGCCGTCTGCACTGACGCGGTAACCCAGAAAGGTCACTTCCTTCGCCCCAAAAATGCATTTGGACCTGTTAAGGGTGACGTTAGATTCTGCCAGCTTATCTAAGGTTTTCTTTAACCTTTCATCATGTTCAGCTTTGTCTTTCCCGAAAATTAACACGTCATCCATAAGGTTAACGACTCCAGGAAGACCCTCCAAAATTTCTGACATTCGCTTCTGGAAGTATTCTGGCGCAGAGCTTATACCGAATGGAAGCCTGGTAAAGCAGTACCTTCCATACGGCGTGATAAATGTCGTGAGCTCCTGGCAGTCCTTTGATAACTTGAGTTGATGAAACCCTGAGTTTGCATTTAACCTTGAAAAAAAAAAAAAAAAAAAAACGCATCGGCGAGAAAACCTAGCGTTTGATCTACTGTGGGGAGGACAAATCTCTCCCTTCGCACTTTCCTGTTCAATTGGGTGAGATCGACACATATTCTTACATCTCCGGACGGTTTGAGCACAGGCACTAATCCCGCGCATCACTCTGTAGGCCCCTCAACCCGACGGATTATCCCCATCTTTACCATTTTCTCAATTTCTCATTTTACCGAATCACGCAGCGGGATCGGAATCCGCCTAGCTGTGCTTATTGCAAATGGTCTAGCGTCGGGAATCAGGCGGATAGTGTATTCGCCGGGAATTGTGCCTAGGTTACGAAACATCTGGGGGTACAGTACTTCAAAGTGATCTTTATCCTCCGAAATGTCGTCTACAAACTTCACGACTCCCAAGGACTCAATCGCTGGCAACTCAAGCAAGACGTGGCGCAGTGGGCTGACTATGTACACGGTATGGAATGAAAGGTTTTCTTTCCACTGAAACTTGGCCCTAAACTTTCCCAGTACATTTAGGCTCTGCCCGCTCGCGCCCGTTAAGGCTACGTCAGCTTTTTCCAGCTGGCCTGAAATGCCTGGGAAGGTTGAGGGTACTACGGTTACCTCGGCGCCTGAGTCAATCTTTGCAAAAACTGGTACCCCATTGAGAACTATTTTGGTATATCTAGCTTTCGCACCTTCTGTGTTTAGGGCTCCGAGAAAGAAGTGTCCAGTCTCTTCGTCGATGGCCGAAACCGGTATCCTTTTTTTAGGTATGCGAGATGTCTTTCGGCAGACCTGGCGGAAGTGTCCCTTATTTTGGGAGTTGAATCACATTTGGCTCCTCGCAGGACACAGGGACCGCTGGTGCTGGTCTCCACCACAGAACTGACACGACTTTTGGAGAGAAGATTCGTCCGGAATATTGCTCTTCCTGTCCGGCAGCTTGGAGTGGCGGCGCACAGCGTCGACATCCACGTCAGAGTCCTGGGTATCTTTGGACGTCGGCGGATCGGTTGATCGGAGGGTGTGTTGCTGCTCGTACACTGTTTCTTTCAGTCTCGCCTTGGCCGTTGCAGTGGCAAGAGTAAGCTTGGCGTCCATCTGCAGGGATTCCGAGAGCTTCTCGTCGAGAAGGCCAACCACGAATCGGTCTCGAATCATCCGCTGTTTCATTTCGCCGAAGTCACAGCGTTCAGCCTGCACGTGCAGCGCCGTGAGGAACTGATCGACGGCCTCGCCCTTCTTTTGTTGCCGACGGTGGAAGCACGCGCTCTCGAACACGACGTTGCGTTCCTTGACGAAGTATTCATCGAACTTCTTTTTTACGATGTCAAATTTCTTTGCGTCTGCTTCTGCTAGGTCAAACGTTGCAAAAATGTCTCTTGCCTGTTTGCACATAGAGTATAGCAGGGTACGGACTTGCGCCTTGTCACTTCGCTCGTTGATACCAGACGCGTAGCGGTAGTCATCGAAGTGCTGTATCCAACTCGGCCACTCCGACGAATTATTGAAATCCAGTGGCGGCGGCTGCTGGAGGGAGGAGAAGAATCCCGACGGATTCTGTTTGGCGGCTTCTGCCATCGGTCCTCAGTTTTGGCGTGACGTGGCCACTTCTGACACCATGTCGAGTTTCCTAGGTTGGGGTGCCTACAACAGCTGTGAAATGAGCGACCATCCAGTCCAGGCTCCCAGGCAGAAAAAGGTCTTTATCTCGTGCGTTCCTTTCGAGCCGTCCGCACGTGTCTCGTGCCAGCCACGTCGCACGTGGGTCACTCAACAATCACCACAGTTAGAACTCGAGATCGGGTCAAATGATTGCGGTTGCAGGTCGTCTCACAGTTTCGAGAATTCTACACAAGAGGGCTCTACCTATCCATCCAAACTTCAATAAATTTAATTGGCGGATTGTGGCCTCGATTACTTAAAAGAAACGTCGGAATGCTATCGCACTCCAATGTTGTCTGCACCGACGCACCGGAGAAACACGGCCTAGTTTATACTTATTACAACACGCTTGAAAATGTAGTTACGTTTCATTATCAAATGGTGAAAACTTGTAGGCTCGTTAGATTTTCCAGATTTATTATTTTCTCGCTCAATAATTTTTTCCCGCGACAATGAGACCTTGCTCCTTAACGTACCCCAAAAAAAATTGAATGCCTGGAGAAAATCAGATGCGCGTAACTAACTTTTATTTTGAAAGAATAAAGAAAAATATTTATGGCGCTACACGTTCAACAAAATACATTCTTGTGCAGGAATGCGGCCTTAAGGCCACGGTCCCACTGAATGTGACAGTTTAGGTACTTTTTGGCAGGTCATTACTCATCTTTTGAATACTGTTTTGTGGGATTTATGTCGTTCGAAAGGCAAAGCAATCCTCTTTCATTTGATATTATGTATGTATTGGTTTATACTGCTCATGCGCATTTGTTGCGTTGCGAATATGATGGCACGGACCCTCATTTGCCCCGCTGGTTCATGTTTCATGAAGAATCTATTAAAGCTAACACGGTTCCAATAGAGCAGTTTTGTTAAGATGATGTTAGAGCAGAATGTAACGATATACTTTTTTTGGTATTTGCACTACTTTGTTTTGTTCATCTCTCCAATTATTGTCTTAGAATAGTAATTCTTTAGCACAAATATGTTTTTAATGACATACGCTAGGGCAATGAAATTAGCTACAGACGTAGTGCTTATAATTGGTAATATGCAAAAAAAAATAATGTTGTGTAAATGTCTTTTGCTAAGGTATTCTTTATCAAACGTAGAACTTTTTTGTGCTTCGAGTCATGGTGCTTCAAATTCCGCTGAGGAAATAATTAAACTATGATAAAATCTTTTAAAACATTTAGAACTACAATGGTTGCCCAAAAAGTGGACGATGGCTTTTTTCATTTTCAAAGACATAACGATCCAGGAGCCCTGCAAACTTACCTGTTTTTGACGCGTATCTTTTATGGACATCAAACAGATTTATTGGCATCTAATAACATTTATCGTATGGAATAGATATACATTGCGATGTTTTAGATTTTCACAATGCTCTTGCTTTGGTTTCTTGATAGTTGTAGAGCTTAGTTAATTTTAGCAACAATTAAAACTCTTTGGGTGTTTTGTTGCGCTACCTGCCGGATGGCAGACAAAACTGCTGATTTAGAATGTTCAAGAAATTTTCGAGGGCGGCGTTGGCGTCTGTATCATCATCAATGTCCATGTATTTTTACCTTCACATTTAGAAAATATGTTGGACGATTTACTATCGACAAATAAATGATTTAAGTACTGGGTCAGGTTAATAAATCTAAGATGAATATTTACACAAGCGTAGTGTGATATAATGTGTTCATTATTCGATATGATTGAAATCGATAAACAACAAAGACGAAAAGGAAAAGAATACACCCGAGTTCACTTCGTGCCTGGAGTCACTAAATGAGAGAGAGAGATAAGTAGGCGTTTATTAAATGAGCTGCGCTTGGAGTATCGGCACTCCGTTCCCCAACATTGTTTTGGGCGCCGCCATTTTGGGTCTTGTGCAGAGCAAACGCAACTGCCGATCGTCATGATTCAAAAGTGCGACTTCCTCAGCATTCGATACGGTGTCAGGAAGCTGATGCAATATTGCTTTGCTCTGTCGCGGACTGTTTAAACATTTGTAGAGGACAGAAAAGCGTTTTTTTGTTTTGTGATATTCGATAAAGCTTCAGATAACTGGCAATCATGATTTTAAGCCACAATATGCCCAAGTGCCGTTACTCTGAAGCGTAGCTTATTTAATGACACTATTCATGCCCTTGTTCAAGGAGCTTGTAATATCTGAAGGGGCCATGACGTAGGCCCCGTGGGTTCCACAAGCCACTACCTTTTGACGCCTGCCTCTTCCTCATTGTTCCCGCTAGTGCCACTAAATTAGCTACGCTTCAGAGTAGCGACACTTGACCATATTGTGGCTTAATATCATGATTGCCAGTTACCTGAAGCTTTATCTGAAATCGCAGGAAACGCTTTTTCATTCTCCACAAATGTTTAAACAGTTCGCGACAAAGCAAATCAATATTACATGAGCCTCCTAACACCGAATCTAATGCTGAGGAAGTTGCACTTTTGAATCATGACGATCGGCAGTTGCATCTGCACTGCACAAGCACCAAAATGGCGGCGCCCACAACAATGTAGGGGAACGGAGTGCCGATATTCTAAGCGCAGCTCATTTAGCGGCTCTTGTTCCCGCGAACCTCCTTTCCCTTGACTGAAACTGAAACTAATAATGAATAATACACCATTATTATAGCTTATTTAGTTATAACCAACTATACATGATGAGAGGAGGAAGGGACCGGGTAGGAGAAACGCGGGTTTTATGTGTGACCGTTCTAACCGTCTCAGAAGAGAAAATGCCAGCTTGCGTTGGTTTCAAAAAGACGATCAAAAGAAAAGAGGTGGCAGGCTGTGTTCTTTGTGATTGTGCGTCTAATTCACATACAGGTACACTTGAAGATCGACGATGGACGTCGATCGTCTTGAGGTAATGTAACGTTTTAACATTATACATAACAATAACCATAATGAAGGGCGTCTGAATGACTCAATTTTTTAAATTCATGTATTGTAATATGGCGGTAGCCTATTGTACTTATTGTTGATGAAGAGCAATATGAGGTGACGAGGTATTGATTAAATGGTGAGGCTCTATAAGGACGACGATATTAGTGGGTATCGAACCACAACGTACAGTGCCAGACTTGTTTCAAGTATCGTGTACACAAAGACTTTTCTTCACCCGCGACAGAATATGGTAGAATCAATGAGGATGCTGCTTTACAACTGTACGTGGAACATGAAAACTGCACTGCGCGAAAGTGCAGCTTATTCATTAATATGAAGAACAGAGTTCTAGCAGCATCCCCTGATGGACTGCTTGGAACAAATGGCCTCGTTGAGGTAAAGTGTCCCCGTTCCTAAAGATTCTTATAGCCTACCGAAACCGTAAAAGAGTATGAGGCGAAAAATAAAAAAAGGAGCCGTGTGTGAAAGGTCTAGATCACCATCATAGCTTCTGCCAGAAAATACAAGGGCAGTTACACAATACACAAAGAGATTTTTGTGATTTCGTTATATTTACACTCAATGGCATTGATATCCAACGTATTCAGAGGGATGACACCATCTGGCCAAACAACATAGAGCCTTCTCTACTCAAGATTTACATGGAAGGCCGAACTTCCGCTGAAATTCCTCACGTAGACTAGTTGTCCGATCGAATAAACTGCTACTACTCCCGATCTGGGAATCTCTCGATCTCCGTTCGTAGGCCATAGTGTCATGAGGTCGAAGGGTGTGGCTCTTCATCCGCCGAACATTACTTCGGCGGGTGTTTTTCTCGTGGAAGATGACACCGTCGCGTGCTGCCGGAACAAGAATCTGGCTATTCTTCACTGAACTGCATCTTCCGTAAGCATTAAGAGGGCTTTCTTCGTTTCCCACACCATCTGTTCTGCTTACCCGCTAGTTGCAGGATGGTATGGTGCACTAATGTAGTGCCTGATGCCGTTTTTATTTTTCTCGAAAACTTGTTTATTTTGTTTGAAAAAAGATTCGGCGCGTTATCAGAGAAAAGTATTTTCTCTAGGCCAAGAGTAGCGAAAAGAGAGCGTAGAATGTCAATGACGCGTTTGGACGTCGTGGCGTGCACCGTGTAAACTTCCAATCACTTACGGTACGCAGATGACTCCGCAGATGCGAATACCTTTCGCCACCCACCGACTGAATAATGGATCGTTTTCAGTTACTGTTCATGATGGCGCAGGACTCGAGGAAGACTTCGAGTCTTTCCGCAAAGTTAGCCCAGGTGCCAACACTTTTGTCGAAAGCGGTAAGTGCTCGAGACGTCAGCAACGTCGGTAGCGACGTGCTGTGCTTGACACTTGACGCTTGTCATTCGCTGAGACGAAACTTGCTTCTTCGTCTGCCCCGAGTCGTCCGATATCTGGTCATCACCGCAACTCCATCTCCCGACAAAACAGGTCTTTATTGTCCGCATGTCTGTAGTTAGCAGTCATGTGAACTTATAAATTCCCGAACGCTCATCACTTGCTGTCGCTAAACGCCGCTCAATCATAGCGTCTTCATTTCTGATAAACGTCTTCCTATTTATACTGATGCTTTTCAACATATTCCTCCTAAGCTGTACTTACAACATAATGTGTGTCGGTACTTCCGAAAATATTGCAACGGCGTTTGTTTTCTGGGAACTATAATGTAACTACTTTTACAGCATCTTCCGGATCCCGTGAGACACAATATTTTGTGACGTCACTTTTCAGTCGTCATTATAAGGCGAAGTGAATACCGTAAATCGCGAAGTAGTTTACTAGACGTACGCTTCCACTGGTGTCTTGGAAGATTGAGTCTACTGAGCGTGCATTCCTGCAGAATAATTTTTCATTGACAGAATATTGACACGTCAATCAACAATTGATTCCTTCTTGGTAAGATTTATTGCGAAAGCCCGTGGCAACCGCCAAACCGCATGTCCCTATAGACTTTTTTAATGTTTACAAAATCACAGTCCCGCGTGCGGTCTTCACAGCACGTACGTGTTCGTCGCTTCGGAAAGCGAGGAAAGCACGCGCCATACGCAAGAACAGTCAAGATGGCACCGGCCACACGCTCTTTTTTGGAAAGGTCTATATCAGCCTAACGTTCTCGCATACATGAGTTTGCTGGGCCACGCTATTGAGCCAGCTTAGCACAGCTGGCAGCGGCGCGAGCAAGGCCACGAGGGGAACGTGATGGTGCACGAGCCATCCCACCGTGAACCAATATTTCGGCCACCCCACGGGTGCGTGACGCCATCTATTGGTTGAACTAACGCCTTGTTCAAGATGGCTGCCGTGAGACCGTGGCCTTCAAGACCTTCATGTCGCCAGGGAAATAAAAATATAAAAAAGCTTCCTCTATTTTATGTTTTGCTTTTATGTAGGAGAAATTTACTGTCTGCTGTTGTAATTATTTTACCGACCTGCCAGATGCAAAGGGGAGAAAAGGCAAAAGCAAAAGTAATAGCTTTTTTTTTTCTTTTTTAGTGTGGCTTAGAATGGTTTGTTAGTCACGCTTGTGCTCGTTACTTGAAAAATGTAATGGATTACAATTACAAATTACCGAGCTTCAAATGCAATGGATTACCGTTACAAATTAGTTTCGCTGAAAAGTAAGGGATTTCCTTACTCCTTACGTTACAAATTACTTTCACGTTACTTTTTTCGTACACTTATACACAAAACAATAGAAACAATTTCTATATTAAAAAAAAAAAAAACATTTCTGCAAAACTACTTTTCATTTCTCATACGCCCATAGTATAGGAAGCCAGCACGCCGGCCGCGTCGCGGCGGTCGCCTATTGTTTGCCGCCACCCAGCGGTAGCCGGCACAGAATCACCGGGGAGCAATGAAGACGAAGGCCACAGCGGGCAGTGTCCCCGTCGTGATTACTACGGGATTTAAGGCAGTTATAAATTTGGAAAGTTTCTTTGGTAGCCGGTGCCGCCGGCTCAGAATCACCAGAAAGTAATGGCGACAAACAGCACAGCGGACAGTGTCCCCGTCGGGGTGATCACGAATCCAGAAAACTTCTTCGGTAGCCGGTGCAGAATCATCGGGGGAAGCAATGACGACGAGCAGCACAATGGACAGTGTTCCCGTGGTGATTACGACGGGGTTTAAGGTGGTTACGAATCCAGAAAGCTTCTTCCGTGGTGCCAGTATGACGAAGGGAAAACTCCTTCGTGAATCTGGCCGCGTGTACGACGTGAAGGGGGTCCGTTTCGACGGACAAGTGGATGTCACGGCGCGCCGTACTCCGCAGACGAAATCGAGCGCGCCCGCAAAAAAACTTCGAGACTCGCGTAATTAAATGAGAGAGCTTTCTTGGTTGGCGTTGAGTGGACTGCGCTAATTATGTACGTTTATTACTTTCTGGATCAGCTTGACAATAACTGGGTGATTGCTTTCTCGCCGTTCCGCGATTCCAACTACTATCTTCCTCTAGGCTGATGGAAACATCCAAGGGTGGGCGACCGCGATCCGCTTCTCGATTCCGCTGTAGTATTTGCTGCATATTTTAGAGTTTGCCGTAGGTGTTCATGCTGTTCCATCGTCGCTAGAATAGAAAAAAAGTTAATTGTATTATTCGTCAACAGCTTAAAGCAAAACGCGAACTGCAAGGTAAAAAATGCCACTTACCTGCATGGACGCACAAGTCGCACCCAGGTCGCGCGGCACTCCGCCTCGTACGGCTTCGAAGGGAAGCCGTAGAACTTTGTGACGCGCGCGCCCTTGTACGTACTGTTGCAGCCGACCACGCGTGAATTGTTGTGGCTTTCTTGGTGCGGAATAGATATGTCGGAAATCAGAGCGCTAACCCGCTGCAACGCACAACCAACGCAGCGCCTGGCAGAAGTTCCCCGGTGCAAAGGACCCGTTTGCCGCTAGGGGCGCCCTGGTCGGGGCTTGAATTAGATGCGCACGGTTCCTATGGTAGTCCTTGTGAAAATAAAATATTGTATTTAAGAGAAAAAGTGTAGGTACACTCCGTTGACCTGTAAGCTGACAAGGCACCGAAAGCTGCAACCACACCCGCCATCCCGCTAGCTTGCGGCCTCCGGAAATGATCCCTGGAAATGTGCAGACAAAGCTAGCGGTGCGCATGCTCAATAGGAGCGTCTACCTTCGCTACGAGATGCGGAGCTGAAGAAGCGATCTGTGAAAGCTTCCTTTTGACTCAGGTGTTTCGCCTGTTATTCACAAGAAAAGAAAAACTTGGTTCTAACGTTACAATGTATAACCAATGCAGAATGCAGGTATCCCAGCATACCTTGATGTGTTTCCGTAGATTAGAGTTTGTTGTTCTTGCTGACGACAATGTGTGCTTTTCTGGCAAGCGAAGTATGCATAGAAACTCTAGGTTTCCGTTCTGCTTAATGCCCTGAATTTTGAGCATCTCAATAAGAGATGGCCATGGAGACGACGGACACTCCATGACCGAAAACTCGACCAGTCAGAGAAAACGTGGCGGTTACAGGTTATATATCGTTCATCGGTTCTCACTTTCATACTCAATATTCGTGGAGGCCAGGGGAGGGGAGGGCATAGAGAGCGAGAGAAGTGGTGGTTATTGGTCTCACAAAACAATAGAGGATAACACCACTTTTACGCGTTCTCTCTCTGCCAGCACTCCTTAGATGGCCTAACTCCCACCCGCCCGCCCTCCCCTTATGTTGACAGTTGACAGTAAAGTGAGGAGTGGACTCGACCACCATGCCCAGACAAATAAACCAAAAGAAGTATCGTCGGTACGCTCGAAGACGATGCTCTTAGCCTCGCGCCGGGCGCTTTTCAGCCATGCCTCAAGAGCGTGCTAGAAAACAGAAGCGCACATCAAAGACAAAGAGAATTCGACCACCTCGCGCGAGGCTACATCGTCTGTTACGCGAGTTGTGAACCCGCGAATTGAGAAAATACCGACCCGCGTTTGATGTCTGTGCAGGTGGCAGGAGACGTCGAAGAAGTTGGAAAGGGGGAAACGGTGTAAAAGACAAAAACAAATAAACACGAAGAGCTTTCTCCTGCCCGGGAGAAGAAGAAAACACGATGGAAGGCGACGGAGGGCCTACTCAGCGTTGTCTTACTGGATCTTTGTCTTTTTTATATTTGTACATGCCTTGCCCGTTTTTCTAGTGGTTCTAGTGACCGGTCATACTAAAAATCGTGTTTTCTTTTCGGCTATTCTCCCCTTCCTGATATTTTCTCTTTTGTTGAACTTGCTCTCTTTATGCTGCTGAATGTTCTGCTCGTATTGTCCCAGTTACTGTATTATGCGCATGTTTTTAAAAAAAAGTAACGAGTAATTAAAGTAATCCGTTACCAATATTTTGTAACGAAATTACATTACAAATCACTTCCGAAAAAAAGTGAAAGCCGTTTACAACTCCCTGTAACGCCGAACTAGAGCGCAGCTCTTGAGGAGGAGAAGGGAAGGGTACGGAGGGGGGGGGGGGGTAACGTGACCTCAGGGGGGGGGAGGGTCATGTGACCTCGAGGAGGGGGGGTCATGTGACCCCCGCTCCCCGAGGTCACCGAAGGTACCCAGGTCCTCCCGAAGGAACCCGAGGTCCACCCGAGGTGCTCGGGGGGGCCTCGCGATTACGCCGACGCCGACGGCGACGCCGCTCAAGCCGGAAACGGGCGCCTAAGAGCTGCGTTGTAAAAAGTAACCTGCCAATTACAAAATTACAAGGAATCCGTTACTTGTAACGGATTCCTTTCCAAGTCTGTTGTTAGTCAGCTTCTACTTCGGGAACAGACCATTCACTCGTTCTAGTGTAAGTTCATACAGAGTTGAGTGTAAATAGCCGCTGAACGCCTCTAACCATCAATCTGTCTACTGCTGGGTTTGATTGGTTTGCGTCATCAAATAATCAAAGGGCAATTTTCAAAATCACGCGTTGGTAAAAACAAAACCAAAACATATGTATAAATACGTGAATATATAAAAAATATGTGCAGGCCGGAAGTGAGTCAAAGCTGGCCGATAGATAGCGGCCATGAATTTGCTGCCAAGGAAAAAAAAAGAAAAAAAAAAGAAAGAAAGAAAAGGGGGAATACTTTGTGGGGACGAACACACTTAAAGCTCTTTAACCTTCACCTGCCCGTGGTGCGTCCTGCCAGCTGCTATGCTGCAACGGAGGCTCTGGTGGTGCCCTGTCACAATTTTACCGCAGGGAAGTTCATGTGCAATCTACGCCACATTAGCAAGGTCATGGGAGGTCGCCCATCGGGACTCACGAAAGGCCTGTGGACAAAACCGAAGAAAAGGCTTAATGATTGGCTAAGACGACCAAAATATCGATTACAAAACAATCAGGTTGTCTTTTCGATGTCATAAAAGTTTGAAGGGAATGTTATGAACAAGTGATTTCGTAGAGAATGCGCACACGTTGTTCACCCTTAACGTGTTTACATTGTACGTGGTCAGTGCAGATTCGATGGACACGGGCCGTCAGTGTGTTTCCAGTCGGAGCTATTCAGAAGACCGGCGTGAGCAGTCCCGTCGTCGTCGGCGGTCGAGTGGTGGAGTTCTACGACCCCATGAGAAAGCCGTGGCGGAAGTTTCCAGTAGACATGGCCGGCTTTGCGGTCAACCTTCGGTTGGTGATGGGCAACGATAAACTCCAGATGCCCTACCAGGCCGGCCATTTGGAAACGGCCTTTCTCGAGAGCCTCAATATTACGATACGAGACTTGGAGCCACTGTGTGAAAACGCCACCAAGGTAATTTCATTTCATTTCATTTTTTTTAGACTCGAGGACATCCTTTCGAATGCATTACATGAGCGAGGATTTTAAACATTAATGGGAAATTACATTACAAGTAACAGGTACAATATCGAAATTCACTTTCACCGGATGCAACATGCTATAATGAGCAGCATTAAGGAGGTGCAGCTCGTTGGTGTTACCTGTGAAGTCCTTAATTTAACAATGACTGTTTATCGCGGTAAAATGATAAATACAAGGTTACCTGATCGGTTACAGCCTTGCTCGGCCACTTCCATCACCGGCTTGAGGTGGCCGTTGAGTGGAGACTCGTAGACACTCCGTAGTGCGGCGCGGTTCCCGCGGTTTTTCCTGGTTCGCCCTGTACTTGGTAGATGGCTGCACCCGTCAGTACATAGCATTGCCAAGGAGTCAGAAAAAAATTGATCTATTAAAAATTTCACGCTCTCGTTGGAGTTTCTAACTTTTCTCCCTATGTGATCTTGAAACTGGAAGATGAGGTTTTTAAACGTATGAAATATTGATTTATATGTTATTATAATTAATCATGATGTATTTGCACTCACTTAGAAAGTTGGAAATGGCACGCACTATGCTGTATACTTGTTGCATTCATTCAACAATCGATAATAAAAACTCACCGCGTTTCCTCCTTTTTTTACTACTTAATTTATTAATCCACTCACCCTTTACGCATCAAAATGACGGTTTCTACTTCTTAACATAACCTTAACGTGGAAACCACACAAAAATAGGGAAAGGGTCGATTCTTGGTCATTTTACACTGTGATTCGTTCAATACTCAAAAAGGTTATATTAGTGCACAACGCAGAAAACAGCACCAAAATTAAAAATAATAATTAATATCCGTGTATCTATCTGCCTCCCTCCCTCTCTCTCTCTCTCTCTCTCTCTCTCTATATATATATATATATATATATATGTACAGTATAAATATACAGTATATATACACATATATATATATACCGGGTGTTTTAGCGAAAAATGGCAAAGGTTTCTAAAATTAGTGTATTTCAGGTAAAAATATAATTTTCTCGCGATCGCATTACTCGTGTTGGCGGACATCAGAAAATGCGCAACACTTATTAATTAGCTCGATAATTAATTAAAATTACTAATTAACGTTTTAATGCGGGAAAACAGACAAATGGTTCCAATTTTATACTTACTGAGCGTCATCAAAACCCACTAAATCAGTAATTTTTAGAGGGACTTTGAGCGCGTGAGAAGCGTAGTAGTGCGCTAAAGTTACAACTCGAAGAGCAGGTACAAGGAAAGGGGTTGCGATAAGGCGCCCGCGCGATTTTTCCGTCTCTTACCATATTCATATATATATATATACAGGGTGTCTTTTTTAAGATTTACAGAATTAAAAAAAAACAAAAAAAAACATAAAAGCTAGAAATATGCGGTCTGCCCAGGTGAGTTATACGGCCAGGGGGTCGTAATATAGGAGGCTAATCGTAACGATCAGTCGGCTAATTAGTAAAACTTCGTTAATGAACTTTTTAATTAATGAAAATAGACATATAATTCTAGTCAGAAACTTGCTCAGCGTCATCGAAAACGACTAAATCAGTAATTTTCAGAAAGACTTTGAGCGCGTGAGAAGCGTAGTAGTGCACTAAAGTTAGCACTCGTGGAGCACGTACAAAGCTAGCGGTTGCGGTAAGGCGCCCGCGCAATTTTTCCGTCTCTTATCTAGCCCCAGCCTTGTACCTCCTCCACGAGCGGTAAATTCAGCGCACTACTGCGCTTCTCACGAGCTCAAAGTCTTTCTAAAAATTACGGATTTAGTGGTTTTCGATGACGCTGAGCAAGTTTCTAATTGTTAGCCCCCTATACTATGTCCCTCTGGCCGTATAGCTCACCCGCGCAAACCGCAGTAACCTAGCTTTTATGGTTTGTTTTTAAAAATTCTGTTAAGCTTAAGAAACGCCCTATATATATATATATATATATATATATATATATATATATATATAATGCTTCGCGTGTCTTGTATCGTTCTGCAATTTGCTGATTTAGTGTTTTTTGATGATGCTGAGCAATTTTCTAATTCAAACCATGGGCTTAAACCCAATTTTAAAAAAGTTAATGACGCAAAAATAATTAACAATCTCATTATCCCGGACTTCAATAATTTTCCTTAATAGGCCCCTGACCCAGAATCAAAACGACACGGGTCTTTTTTCGTTGCGACGCGCCGTTTTCGAAATATAGAATTTGTCCACTTTTTGTGAAACACCCTCTACATATATATATATATATATATATATTATATATATATATATATATATATATATATATATATATATATATATATATATATATATATATATAGAGGGTGTTTCACAAAAAGTGGACCCGCCCCGGGGGAAATAGTGCTATTTCTCCACGGGACGCACCGCGCCCCGTGGAGAAATAGTGCAACCAGCCTCTGCTGCGTCGTGCGATGACAGCGCAGCAGATTTTGGTAGCACTATTTCTCCGCGGGGCGCGGTGCCGTTGGGGCCGAGATGCGCTCCGATAGCAAGCCGAAACTTAAAAACCTGTCGAATTTGCGCGGTTTTTCAGGAAGCCGTAAAATGCTTCGCGTGCTTTCTATCGTTCTGCAATTTGTTGCTTTAGTGTTTTTCAATGATGCTGAGCAATTTTCTAATTAAAACCATGCCCTTAAACACAATACTAGAAAAGGTAATTACGCAAAAATAATTAACAATCTCATTATCCCGGTTTTTAATAATTTTTTTAAATGGGCCCCTTGCCCAGGACCAAAACGACACAAGCCTTTTTGTTTTGTCGGAACGCGTAGTTTTCGCAATATCAAATTTGTCCACCTTTCGAGAAACACCCTGTATATATATACAGGGTGTTTCAGAGAACTCAGGCCAAATCGCTCCTGCGAAAACTACATATCGCAACGAAAAAAGGATTGTGTCGTTTTGGTCCCGGACCAGGGGCCCATTTAGGAAAATTATTAAAGTCCGGGATAATTAAGTTGTTAATTATTTTTGCGTAATTAACTTTTTTAATATTGTGTTTAAGGGCATGGTTTCAATTAGAAAGATGCTCAGCATCATCAAAAAACACTAAATCAACAAATTGCAGAACGATAGCAGGCACGCGAAGCATTTTACGGCTTTCTGAAAATCCGCACAAATTCGCCGGGTTTTTAAGTTTCGGTTTGCTATCAGAGCGCATCTCGGCCCGGGCGGCACCGCGCCCCGTGGAGAGATAGTGCAACCATTTGCACTATCTCTCCACGGGGCGCGGTGCCGCCCGGGCCGAGATGCGCTCTGATAGCAAACCGAAACTTAAAAACCCGGCGAATTTGTGCGAATTTTCAGAAAGCCGTAAAATGCTTCGCGTGCCTGCTATCGTTCTGCAATTTGTTGATTTAGTGTTTTTTGATGATGCTGAGCATCTTTCTAATTGAAACCATGCCCTTAAACACAATATTAAAAAAGTTAATTACGCAAAAATAATTAACAACTTAATTATTCCGGACTTTAATAATTTTCCTAAATGGGCCCCTGGCCCAGGACCAAAACGACACAAGCCTTTTTTCGTTGCGATGAGTAGTTTTCGCAGTAGCGATTTGGCCTGAGTTCTCTGAAACACCCTGTATATATATATCCACATATCTATATCTGGAATGTCTGGCATGAATGTCTAGCCACATTTTATAACGACTGGAAAGTTGCGCGCTGTCTACATAAAAAAAGAAAAGAAAAACTTTGCTTAGTTTCTCACTGCTGTCCAGATAATGACGACCCGTGTCATTTATAGGGACCTCCGTGTCAGGTTTGTCTTCACATATAATTCGCACTGCAATCTAAAAAAAAAAAAAGTAACCGGCAACAAAGTCGAAAATGTACAAGATTACTCATGTGTAATAAAGAATACTCATGCGTAATAAAATGTGCTTGTAAACAAGCAAAGGGATAGCTCTTGTTTTGCACGTGGTCTTTAGTTATTGTTTAAAAATGTAATGCTCCACATTGGTCTTTGAATGCTTGCATTTTGAGTTGATGGTCTTTTTATTTGATATTGCTTCGAACTAAATAAATAAATATGAAAAGAGGCTGAATACTTAACAGAATAACAAATAGAGAAAAATGGGGAAAAAATGAAGGGTGGTGCAGACAGACGTGGAAGAGTGATCCGAAATGCAGAATCGATCGTTTAAATATGAAAGCGCGTCCCTTAAATTTAGAGACAGTTTGTTCCCACACTTGCTCCTTTTGGGGATTTCAATTTACTGAACAGTTATTGCCGTTCGATTTAAAAATAGGAGCCTACTCATTTTAAGCTTGAGGTTTCGCGAAAAAATAGCGCGAGTGTGGACGAGCTGGTGGGAGTTTACCATGACGTTAAACACTATCTACATTTTGTTGTGCGTTCGCTGTGCTTTGAGGAAACAAAAGGTTCCTTCAAATACTAGAATACTGAGAAGAGAATCATCTTCTCTAAAGCATTACCATACACAAATGTTTTCGCTATCACGCAGGAGGAAAAACAAATAGAGGGTGTAGTTAAAGTGAAGAGCTCCAAGCGTATTTAAATAATGTTTCTCCAACGAAAATGTAAGGTATTGTGTGGTAATCCTGAAGCCGAAGTGAGAGGCATCTGATTTCGCCCGTCCTCTTTTTCAGATTTTCGTTTGGCACACTCAGTCCAAGCCTGGTGTTTTCCCCCTTCATAGCCTTGTTCGTAAAGTCAGCCACTTCAACGAGTCAAACATGAACAAGCTTTTGACATTTATGAACTCTTGAGGGTTTGCAGAACCCGCATTACCAATAAATCAAGGACTGTATCTTAATACACTTTTTTACATAACATTCTCGTCCTTATGGACACTTGATATGTTCATTGAAAATACGTAATTCCTAAAAGGCAGAAAAATGAACAATAACAAAAGAAGAAAAAACCTGTAAAACTGAGAAAAAAAAAAAGGAATGCAGTAACTCAATGATTTTGAGCATATTCACATGCCTGTTTTTACTATTTGTTGTAATGGCGCTCAGATTCATCTCCTCATCGAATGTTATTCAAGACGTCTCATAAACAAGAAGCATGGGCGAGTGAAAGGAACAACCGGCATCATTTGTACATTATCCGCAGCATCGAGTGCTTAACGTGCCAACAAAGCCTGCATCTAAAAAACAAAAAAAAAAAAAAAAACGTGGCTGTCATGTCCAAGGCTATCAGAATTATTCCTTCTGATCGGACGAATTTGCTTTTTTTTATAATTTATGATGTAATTTTATTATACTTAGCAGTGCCGTTTGGGCAGATGAGTCACGAGGTTTTGTCCAGAGGGAGTCCACAAACCTTGGTGCCGTGCCTGTGGCTCCAGTTCTCCTTTGAGGTGCAGTGGTTAACACTACGAATATGAGGTCAGAAGACCTGACAGTGCCGTCGGAAGTGTTACAATGTTGGGTGGGGGCAAAGGTGATGAAGGGTTGTTCGGATCCCAGTGCCGGCCCATGTTTTTCGGTTCATCTCATTGGTTCAACAATGTGATTTATTCTTCTGAACACTTCGAATACATTTTATAACAAACTTGATAAATTTATGAATTAACAATGAGGATAAATACGGAATTGGATGGAATATTAACAGTATTAGCAGAAGCCAGAAATATAACTACAAACGTGTCGCTTTCACAAGAGCACAGGAAAACAAGAAGAAAAAAAAAAAAAGCTGTGAGTATTGTGCGTCCTTACGTTTACTTTTGGACACCAGATTAGGTCCATGTTTCTACACATGCAATCGAACCTGTCGCCGATCGATGTAAATATACATCGATCGGCGACAGGTTCGATTGCATATACGATAGACATTATCGTGTCTATCGTAAATATACGATAGGACATTATCGTGTCTGACAAACATGTTTTGGTGAACCGTCAAAGGTGCAAGTTCCAAAAGGCTATCTTGGGCCGAGGACGCTTTTATGTAAGTCTTCAGCCTTCGCAGAGTTGAAAACAAGCGCACCGGCTCGACGGTGCTAACAGGCAGGGTGGCCAAAATTTGAAATAGTTTGTAGACGTTTGGGGAAAAGGTGTTCGGGCAAATAGAAATCGCCTGCACGGCAGAACCGTGCTGAACATCGCGGTTCTTCCACTTCTGAGACTAAGAAAAAACTTCCTCGAGCAGCTCATTTCAGGAAATGAAGTCCCCAAGGAGGTTCCCGATTTTGTCTAAATATGGCTCTTTCTCCTTTTTGGCGACGTTTCTGGGGAATAGGAATGATATTTCAAGGCCTCTCTTGTGATTCTTGAATCGATATTTGAGCTGCACGAGAAATGGGTCTGTGAAGGGGAAAAAAAAAGAGCGAGTTTGAAGTAGTCATCCACGGATGTCGCAGGGACGTTACTGCGATGTTTCTAGTGATATGTTACTCATGGCATTTCGATAGTCAAGTGAACCTTTTCGCAAAGTAATCTTTTTAGGCCTGTCACATATCCCCACTCTCGCAGCACAGCGACAGCGGCCTCAACTTCCTCGATGTGTGATGAGATGGATTGCACCAAGTCAGCTTTAGGCGGCGGTCCCACGGCCCCGACTATAATACCGGTGGCAGCTCTGCTAACGCTCCTGTTTGATGTGCAAATGTCGCGTCTGTGCGCGTGTTACGTATTTCGTTCTTTTTGCAAATAAATTGCCGATTCATCATCTCTCTTTTAGTGCAAAATATGATACGCATTTTTCAAAACTTAACGCACACTAAGAAAACAAAAAGTGCAAGTTTTGATATTTTCAAAGACATCCCTCTATGCATTCCAAGTTTCTAGACTTGTAATGCATCCAAGATGCGTTCTTTTTTTTTTTTTTTATTGAATAGAAGAAGGACTCGTCTAGTTCCGTGTATACGTGTTTTTCTTAATTAGCACGCTCAAATTTTGTAATATTTATTCAAAAAGAGCCTTTTTTATGCGATTTTGAAGTCTCGTAACTCAGTTTCACATCATAACGCAGCAACGACATTTAAGGCTGCGGTCCCACGGCAGCCATCTTGAACAAGGCGTTAGTTCAACCAATAGACCTTTTCTTTAACGACGCCGCCATCTTGAGAATTGCGGCGCCGACGACGCCGTCTAGCGGTTTAGAAAAAGAAATACCGGCTAGTTCTGGCAGCACAGCTATCTGGGTTGGCAACGGTGTGGGTATGGGGGGAACTTGGCTAGACTTGGCTATGGTGGGCTGCAATAACTTGGTTAGAGCTTGTCCGGTTGAATCCAGCTGGCTACTTACAGGCCATCACCTTGCCTCCTCGAGAGAACGACGACGGAGACGGTGGGGTGTTAGATTGAGTTTCCACAGCGAAGGAATATATGAGCAGTTTAATGTAGTCTATGCAGGTAAGCTCTCGGCATTTCATAGCTTCATCTTGAGTGGTGGCATGTAGACTTTTTCATAATGTTCACATACCATGGGACTTGCAGTGATAACCTAATTGAACCACCTGCTCCAGGAATTAAAATCAGTCCTCTTGTCGTAGACGAAGTGGTCGTGAGCTTAAACGTGACGTTGAGTCTGATACGAATATCTCGCGATTCAAGCTCGCAATCGACTGACTTCATAAATAAGGATTCTTGGGGAAAATGCGAAGCTCGATAACCATGCAACCACACTGGCGCTGCAGCTTCTTGTGCTCATGGCACACTTTCTGGTATTGTTCTTATGCTTTTTAAAATTATTTATCCATCCGACGACGACGCAGTGGTAGCCAGACAACCGTAAATTTTCAGAAATTGCAGCACGGTAAAAAGGAGCACTCGGAACTAACTCATACACGGCGTCCGTTTTTAAGCCTTTTCGCCCATACCCTTGGCGGTTGCATACCCTGTGTCAGCGGGCAATCCAAAAATGCACCAGGTCGAGGGTACGTCAGTTACTGGCTGGTTTGAGGTTATGCGAAAAAGGTCTATAGACCTTTCCAATGTTTACAAAATCACAGTCCAGCGTGCGATCTTCACAGCCCTGCACGTGCGTGTTCGTCGCTTCGGAAAGCGAGCAAAGCACGCGCCATACGCACGAACGCTCAAAATGGCACCGGCCACAAGCTCGTTTTTGGAAAGGTCTATAGCTGGCGACACGTACCCGTGGGGTGGCCGGAATATTGGTTCACGGTGGGATGGCTCGAGCACCATCACGTTCCCATCGTGGCCTTGCTCGCGCCGCTGCCAGCTGTGCTCAGCTGGCTCAATAGTGTGGCCCAGCAAACGCATGTATGCGAGAATGTCAGGCTGATATAGGGACATGCGGTTCGGCGGTTGCCACGGGCTTTCGCAATGAATCTTACCAAGCAGGATTCAATTGTTGATTGACGTGTCGATATTCTGTCAATGGACCTTTTGTAGAAATTCGCGGTGCGCATGCGCGGAGTATTTGATGCGCCTGGGTTCGAGAGTATCTAGTTCCAAACAATCCGCCATCTTGCATTTCTCGCCTTTGGGCGCCTTGGAGACCATCGAGAGTCGAGACTCAAGTTTTGATGTTGCGAACAAGGTGAACACGAGTCATCGTACTGACGACGCCCGTTCTAGATTACGACGTGCACCGCAATCATGCCGGTGAACTGTGTAGCCTTCTTCTTTGAAGGACCAACCCCGATGCGCTTGCCTCAACGAACTGTCCTTTTTGAGGTAGCTCCATAGGCGGTCCTGGGTGAGGTGCGTAGGGTCCGGGGGATGATGTACCCAGTGGTCCGCGTCAAACGCGAACGGGATGTTCTCATCACGAGACATACCCAAAAAGAAACAATAATTGGGGTTGTGTGGATATTTATACAGCGAGTCGTTGGTCAGCCATTTTAAAGTTGCGACGAGTCACTCGCTGTAGATGAGCAATTTAGCCAGTGCAGTACAACCGCTAGCCTAGGGTCTTTAACGTGCACCACGCAGAAGTGATACACGACCGCACGCCGGTACGATGCTCATCCAGATCGAAACGGGCAGGGGTGGGGATTGAACCCAGGGGTGCTATGTTGCGCTTTTTGGACTCCCAGGGGGGCTATGTTGCACGTTTTGGACTCCCAGGAGACTAGGGAGAAGGAAGTGACGTAGGTGTGAATGAACCAACGAACGTATCTTAGCCGATACCGTCATCAGCGACTCCACCAATCAACATCCAAAGAGCGTTGTTAACGTCACTTCCTTCTTCCTAGTCTCCTGGGAGTCCAAAACGTGCAACATAGCCCCCCAGGAGACCTGGGGGGCTATGTTGCACTTTTTGGACTCCCAGGAGACTAGGGAGAAGGAAGTGACGTAAACAACGCAGCAAATGCAGATTGGATGTTGATTTTGTTTTCTTCTGTCAACATCCAATCTGCGTTCGCTCTAGTCGTTGACGTCACTTCCTTCTTCCAAGTCTCCTGGGAGTCCAAAAAGCGCAACATAGCCCCCCTGGGGTGCTATGTTGCGCTTTTTGGACTCCCAGGAGACTTGGAAGAGGGAAGTGACGTCAACGACTAGAGAAACGCAGATTGGATGTTGACAGAAGAAAACAAAATCAACATCGAATCTGCATTTGCTGCGTTGTTGACGTCACTTCCCTCTCCCAAGTCTCCTGGGAGTCCAAAAAGCGCAACATAGCCCCCCTGGGGTGCTACGTTGCGCTTTTTGGACTCCCAGGAGACTTGGAAGAAGGAAGTGACGTCAACGACTAGAGCAAACGCAGATTGGATGTTGACAGAAGAAAACAAAATCAACATCCAATCTGCATTTGCTGCGTTGTTGACGTCACTTCCCTCTCCCTAGTCTCCTGGGTGTCCAAAAAGCGCAACATAGCCCCCCTGGGGTGCTATGTTGCGCTTTTTGGACTCCCAGGAGACTTGGAAGAGGGAAGTGACGTCAGCGACTAGAGAAACGCAGATTGGATGTTGACAGAAGAAAACAAAATCAACATCCAATCTGCGTTTCTTTAGTCGTTGACGTCACTTCCCTCTCCCTAGTCTCCTGGGAGTCTAAAAAGCGCAAAATAGCCGCCCTGGATCCCTGGGTTCTGCAGCGCGAGCTTTCGCTCCACGTGCTCCGAGCTGGTGTGCGCTAGCCCACTCGGCCTCCGATCCCCCCCAAAAAGAAAACGAACCGGTAGCACACAAGAAGCCTAACGTGCACGTTGTTTTCTCTACAAATACTCTCCAACCCAGTGCGCCTCAGGTTCGCCCATCGCCCCATAGGTGGCAGCACATATTCGCCAAAAGGTCCATTAAAAATTCTTCTGCACGAAGAGGGACGACGACGAAGTGATCTGGGCCGGACGCATCTCGCATCGGCTCCGTTAACTTTTCAAGTTTTCAGCGAACCTCTGCAGTATAGTTCCAAATCTTCACCACCAACATGCGGCGGAACGCGAGAGAAACCCCCGGACACCAAATTCTTGGGTGAGCGGGCCGTTTTTCTCTCACGTTTTCACCGCTTTTCTCGACGAAACGATGCGCCGCCTCGCTCAGCCTCACGCGCCACTAAAAGACAAATGGACGGCGGCTGCAGCCGCCGTACCGACGACAAGATGGACACTCAAAGCTTCGGGATACCTCTTTTGACCCCCCGAAACGGAGTTGTCGAGGTAGAAGGAGAAGAAATCACTCCGGAGGAGTTTCACTCTGCCGGGGGGTGCTGGATGCCGGTCTTACTCAATGCCCAAGCAGAAAAGAAAGCGCTAAGCCTAACGGCCGGTTCCCAGCCAAACAGCACTCTTGGTAGGAACAACGGGGGGGACGGCCGAGCTCGAATAAAGAAGACGCCAAGGCCTCCGAAGCTTCCGGAAGACGATGCGAAGATCGTTTTTCGACTTCGGGGAGGACTAAACGTGCCGAAAGAAGACAGAGTCTTGGTCCAACGCAGCATTCAACGCGCGGCGCAGCTCTCATCGGAGAACGCAGGACACGACTCTTTTCGCTTCAACGAGGAACAAAATACGCTCATCGTGAGCACTCCGGCACTCGAGAACGCCGTCAAATACGGAGGAGTGCACTCTATAAGCCTCAAGGGACAAACCTACGAAGTTGTAGCGTACGCAATACCGCCAGACGACACCATCAAGGGTGTAATTCACGGGATACCGGACGAGGACTCTGAGCAAGACGTTCTAAACAACCTAGTCACGGCGAGGAACCCAAACGTGCTCCACGCCAGACGGATCGGCCGTTCCAAGTCGGCCGTCGTGCTTTTCAAGGGCCAGAAGGTGCCGTTCTGTATCATGTACGGCAACGTGGAGTATAAGTGCAACCTGTACAAGAAAAAGATCGAAGTATGCGGTACGTGCGGCGGAGTCGGACATCGGACCGACGTGTGCCCGCGGCCGAAAGAGCAACGGTGCAAGATTTGCAACGCTCTAAACCCGACAGATGGCCACGCGTGCTCGCCGGCGTGCAGCATCTGCGGCAAGGCTCACCCCACGGGTGACACACGATGCAAGCAGCGTTTTAAGACGCCGTACATCCTGCAACAGCGGCAGTGGGAGAAGAAGAAAAAGCAAGAGGAGAGCAGGCTCAAGAAAGAGGACTTCCCGCCGTTACCCAAAGGACGGTCGCGGTCGCGGTCGCGGTCACGGAGCAGAGCATCCGTGCGGTCGACCTCGCGGCAGCGGTCCGGCTCGAGGCGGAGATCGAGATCTAGGAGGAGGTCCAGCTCCCGACAGCGAATCAGCTGGGCCGGGGTGACCGACCACAAGGCCTCGGGGAAGAGGAGCAAGGAGGCCAAGACGCAGAACGACAAGTTAGACGAGATCCTCGTCATGATGTGACAACTCCAGGAAGAAAACAAGGCTCTACGCGTGATGGTAGAGAAGACCGAGAAGGAGAACGTATGGCTGAGGACACAGCTTTAGCAGAAAAGCAACGAGACGGAGAAGGAACCGGAGAAGGCTTCGCCACCCGCGAAGAGGAAGATGGTCGTAATACCGGGGCAAGAGACGGTCGCATTGGACACGGCCGAGGCGCTGCTGCAACAGGAAGTTAACAAGCAGGTGGTCGAGCTGATGTGCAACCCCGAGTGGCTGACGCAGCTGGCTAGGCACATGGAACAACTACGTACGGCGCAAGTCGTTAGAAACCAAGATGGTGAACAATAAAAAGTGCATAATTTGGCAGGGGAATTGCTGCGGGTTTGGCAAAAAGAGGGGCAACCTACAGCAATACGTGCATAACAAATACGAAAAGGAACGACCGGATTTGATTGCTTTACAAGAGGCGAAACAACTGGCCAAACTGTCGGGTTACAAGTCCTACGGCAAGGATATCAAGGAAAAGACACAAGTGGTCACATTGGTCAAAAGGAACATACCAGTCGTCGTTAATGACACAGGCGTTTCAACAGTAGAACACGTACTAGTCGAGATCATCTCGGGGAAGAAGAAAGACCAGGGCAGCCTCTTCGTGCTGAACATCTACAGCAGCCCGGCGAAACGGCACAGATTCGCTTCCCTCTTCCAAGCGACCCTGAAAATCGCCAGACGCCAGACACTGGTCGTGGTGGGGGACTTCAACGCGCAACATCCGGACTGGGGATACAAGATCGAACGACCCAAGGGCCGAAAACTGTGGATCGACTCTCACGAATGCGGACTATCCCCGATCACCGATCCAGATCATCCGACGAGGAGAGGAGACACCCGACAACAAGACACTACGCCAGACCTCACGTTTGTGCGCTACGCAAAGGATGCAGAGTGGACAAACACGTGGGAAGACCTGGGTAGCGACCACTATGTGCTAAAGACAACGATCCGCGCGGGCCCTGGAAAGCCGCGGGGCAGAAAGTGCAAGATCACGGAATGGAACAAGTTCCGAGAGCTGCTAGGAGAATATGAGACGGAAGACGTCACGAACATTGGCGAGTGGATGGAATGCCTGCTGGCTACTGCCGAGCGGACAACCAAGGTGATTCCGGAAGAAGCGGACGTGGCCGCTGCGGATAGTCGACTCTTACACTTATGGGAGGCTAAGGCTTCTGCAGGAGCGGCAGCGCACCCAACGTAACAATCGGAGCCTTCGAAGAAGGATCGCTCAACTCAGCAGAACGATCGAGACGTACGCTCACCAGGTTACGCGGCAACAGTGGCAGGATACCTGCGATGGGTTCGACGGTCAGCCCAATGTACCCAAAACTTGGAACATACTGCGGCACCTACTGGATCTGGACGGTTGTAAGACGGCTCAGCGTAGCAAGATGTGCGAGATCATTCGAAGTCACAAGGGTGACGTGGACGACCTAGTAGAGGAGATCCGTAAGCGATATATTGGTGACAACCCGCCGAGGACACCCACGACATACGGCGGTGCAGACAACGAGGTGCTAGACGCGGACATTTCTGAGTTTGAAGTTGCCGAGACACTGCGCGACTTGAAGACCAAGTCTGCTCCGGGACCGGACGGCGTCACGAACAAGATGCTTCGGAACCTGAGCAACGAAGCCATAACCGGCATCACGAAGTACATCAACGAGTGCTGGAGACAAGGCCAGCTACCACGGCAGTGGAAAACAGCCAAAGTGGTCATGATCCCGAAACCAGGCAAGAAGCCTCAGCTTGACGCTCTGCGCCCAATCTCGCTCACTTCCTGCGTGGGCAAGATAATGGAGCACATCGTCCTACGGAGAATCAACGACTTCATGGAGAGGAACCAATTGTTCCCTCACACCATGGTTGGATTCCGGCCACACTTGTCTACCCAAGACGTGATGCTGAGGCTCAAGCACCAAATTATAGATGGCGAAAAAAGCTCTCATCTCGACTCAAGGGTGATCCTGGGCCTGGACCTTACGAAGGCATTTGACACTATCAGGCATGACGCGGTCCTTGAGAACCTGGAGAAGCTGGGCGTGGGGCGCCGCACGTTCAACTACATTCAAGACTTCCTCAGCGACCGGACGGCGCAAATCTCCATCGGTGGCGTCACGTCCGGCGACATCAATCTAGGCGGGCGAGGCACACCTCAGGGCTCGGTCCTGTCGCCATACCTATTTAACGTGGCGATGATTGAGTTGCCTGCGAAGTTCAGCAAGATCAAGGGGCTGCACCACAGTATATACGCAGATGACATCACGCTCTGGATGACCGGCGGCAGAGACGGGTTCATCCAAGACACGCTACAAGAAGCGATACGGACGATTGAGGAGTATGTCACTCCGAGGGGCCTAACTTGCTCTCCACAAAAGTCGGAGCTCCTCCTCCTCAAACCTGTTCGGTCCCGCCATTTGCCGTCGGACATCGCGCTCTACTCGCAAGGACTGCGTATCCCGTCGGTGTAGAGCATTCGCATCCTGGGTCTGCGGGTCCAGGCGGATGGCAATAATTATGAGATAATCGAGTCGCTCAAGGCGTCAACTTACCAGATCACCCGGCTTATTTCACGCATCTCGGGTCGTCACTTCGGAATGAAGGAAAAGAATCTTGTACGCCTCGTCCGCGCTTTCGTCGTGAGCCGGCTGGCATACGTCCTTCCCTTCCTACGGCTCGGGGTGGCGGAGAAAGCCAAACTAGACTGCTTGATTAGGAAGGCATACAAGCGAGCACTTGGCATCCCGGACTCTACGTCAAACGAAAAGCTAGCGGCGCTGGGCCTACACAACACCGTGGACGAGATCGTCGAGGCGCAACGGACGTCTCAGCTCGAACGGCTAACGAAGAGCGCGACCGGGCGTCACATCCTCGAAAAACTGGGTATCCGCTACGAAAGACAAATGGGCGAGAAAATCGACGTGCCGAGGCGGGTCCGGGAGAAGCTTACCATCCCGAACCTGCCGCGTCACATGCACCCGGTGCACCATGTGGAGCGACGAACGGCGAGAGCCAAGGCCCTTCGAAGACTACTAGAGAAAGAAGAGCGCGTCTACTACACGGACGCTGCGAGGTACGACAGGGATGCCATGGCCGCGGCCATGGTTGACAAGCAAGGGAAGATCGTTGCGAGCTGCAGTGTCCGGACGACAGAACCGGAGGTAGCCGAGGAAGTGGCCATCGCTCTGGCACTCAAGCTGCAAGACGCCAAGATCGTTGTCAGCGATTCACAGATGGCGATTCGCCAATACGCCAAGGGACGGATCTCGCCGGTTACGCTTCGCGTACAGGGTGATCCTGAAAAACTGCGAAGGTGAAGCTGACCTGGACTCCAGCACACTCGTCGCTCCCCAGCAACGAGGAGGCTCACGACGCGGCCCGTGGTCTCACTCGCCGGGCCAGAGCAACGTCGGACCCCTCCATCGAATCGTTGACGGGGGGCGACAGACTGGTTACGTTCCGAGACATCCTCAATTATTACGCCGGCGAAAGGATGCGCTACCCTCCTGCGCATTCCTCGCTGGACAAAAGACAAGAGGTAGCGTGGCGGCGACTACAGATAGGCACCTACCCCAGTCCTGCCCAGCTCAGCAGATGGTATCCGGATCGTTACAAGGGAGCCTGCCAGCTATGCGGTGCAAGAGCGACGCTTCACCACATTGTTTGGGAATGCAGCCGGCTCGACCGGAAAGCCCAGCCGCTACTAAAAAAGATCCCCAACCAAGAGAGCTGGGAAGCTCTTCTTCTCTGCACCGACCTTAAGGTGCAGGAACAAGTCGTCCGACTGGCCGAGGACGCCGCTGGAGTCCAAGGGATTCTGGCCGTCGCCTAAGGAGTGATTGGGAGGGGACTCCTAGATGGGTATCCGACCAATCGCTTAGTCTTTCTATGCGCAATTAAAGGTTGCCTACTACTACAACTGCACGAATGCACGCTCAGTAGACTCAGTCTTCCAAGACACCAGTGGAAGCGGACACCTAGTAAACTGCTTCGCGATTGACAGTACTTACTTCACCATTATAATGACGACTGAAAAGTGACGTCACGAAATATTGTGTTTCACGGGATCCGGAAGATGTTGTAAAGGTTGTTACATTATAGTTCCCAGAAAACAAACGCCGTTGCAATATTTTCGGAAGTACCGACACACATAATGTTGTAAGTGCAGCTTAGGAGGAATATGATGAAAGGCATCAGTATAAATAGGAAGACGTTTATTTGCAATGAAGACGCTATGATTGAGCGGCGTTTAGCGACGGCAAGTGATGTGCGTTCGGGAATTTATAAGTTCACATGATTGCTAACTATGGACATGCGGACAATGAAGACCTGTTTTGTCAGGAGATGGAGTTGCGGTGATGACCTGATATCGGACGACTCGTGGCAGACGAACAAGCAAGTTTCTTATCAGCGAATGGTAAGCGTCAAGTGTCAGGCACAGTACGTCGCTACCGACGTTGTCGAAGTTTTGAGCACTTACCGCTTTCAACAAAAGTGTTGGCACCTGGGCAAACTTTGCGGTAAGACTCGAAGTCTTCCTCGAGTCCAGCGCCATCATGATCAGTAACTGAAACTGATCCACTATTCAGTCGGTGGGTGACGAAACGTATCCGCATCTGCGGAGTCATGGTCGATGCGTACTGTAAGTGATTGGAAGTTTACACAATGCATGCCACGACGTCTAAACGCGTCATTGACGTTCTACGCTCTCTTTTCTCTACTTTTGGCCTACCGAAAAGTCTTTTCTCCGATAACCGCGCCGAATCTTCTTTCAAATAAAATAAACAAGTTTTTGAGAAAAATAAAAAAGGGCATCAGAAACCACATTAGTGAACTATACCATCCTGCAACTAGCGGGCAAGCAGAACAGATGGTGTGTGAAACGAAGAAAGCCCTCTTGAAGCTTACGGAAGATGCAGTTCAGTGAAGAATCGCCAGGTTCTTGTTCCGGCAGCACGCGACGGTCTCATCTTTCACGAGAAAAACTCCCGCCGAAGCAATGTTCGTCGGACGAAGAGCCACACCTCTCAATCTCATGACACTATGGGCTACGAACGAAAATCGAGAGATTCCCAGATCTGTGAAGTGAAGTCGCCAGATTCCCAGATTCCCAGTAATGGCAGTTTATTCGATCGAACAACTCGTCTACGTGATGAATTTCAGCGGAAGTCCGGCCTTTCATATAAAACTTGAGTAGAAATGACTCTATGTTGTTTGACCAGAATGTGTCATTCCTCTGAATACATTGGGTGGGATATCAATGCCCTTGAGTGTAAATATAACGAAATCACAAAACTCTCTTTGTGTATCATGTAACTGCCCTTGTATTTGGTAGCAGAAGCTATGGTGGTGATTTGGACCTTTCACACCAGGCTCCATTTTTATTTTTAGCCTCATACTCTTTTGCGGTTTCGGTAGGCTATAAGAATCTTTTGGAACGAGGACACTTTACCTCAACGAGGCCATTTGTTCCAAGCAGTCCATCAGGGGATGCTGCTAGAAATATGTCCTTCATATTAATGAATAAGCCGTACTTTCGCACAGTGCAGGTTTCATGTTCCACGTACAGTTGTAAAGCAGCATCCTCATTGATTCTACCATATTCTGTTGCGGATGAAGAAAAGTCTTTGGGTACACGATACTTGAAAGAAGTCTGGCACTGTACGTTGTGATTCGATATTCACTGATATCGTCGTCCTTATGGAGCCTCATCATTTAATCATTACCTCGTCAGCTCATTTTGTCTTCATGAACAGTAAGTACAATAGGCTACCGCCATATTACAATCCATGAATTGAAAAATTGAGTCGTTCAGTCCTTCATTATGTTTATTATTTACTTATATAATGTTATTACTCTACATTACCTCGAGACGATCGACGTCCATCGTCGATCTTCAAGTGTACCTGTATGTGAATTAGACGCACAATCACAGAGAACACAGCCTGCCACCTCTTTTCTTTTGATCGTCTTTTTGAAACCAACGCAAGCTGGCATTTTCTCTTCTGAGACGGTTAGAACGGTCACACATAAAACCCGCGTTTCTCCTACCCGGTCGCTTCCTCCTCTCATCATGTATAGTTGGTTATAACTAAATAAGCTATAATAAAGGTGTATTATTCATATTTAGTTTCAGTTTCAGTCAGGGGAAAGGAGGTTCGCGGGAACTAGAGCCGCTAAATGAGCTGCGCTTGGGGTATCGGCACTCCGTTCCCCTACATTGTTGTGGGCGCCGCCATTTTGGTGCTTGTGCAGAGCAGGCGCAACTGCCGATAGTCATGATTAAAAAGTGCGACTTCCTCAGCATTAGATTCGGTTTTAGAACCTAGGAGGATCATGTAATATTGCTTTGTCGTGAACTGTTTAAGCATTTGTGGAGGACGAAAAAGTGTTTCCTGTGATTTCAGAAAAAGCTTCAGATAACTGGCAACCATGATTTTAAGCCACAATATGGCCAAGTTTCGCTACTCTGAAGCGTAGCTAATTTAGTGGCACTAGCGGGAACAGTGAGGAATAGGCAGGCGTGAAAAGGTAGCGGCTTGTGGAACCCACGGGGCTTACGTCATGGCCCCTTCAGGTATTACAACCTCCTTGAACAAGGGCATGAATAGTGTCATTAAATAAGCTACGCTTCAGAGTAACGACACTTGGGCATATTGTGGCTTAAAATCATGGTTGCCAGTTATCTGAAGCTTTATCTAAAAACACAGGAAACGCTCTTTCGTCCTCCACAAATATTTAAACAGTCCGCGACAAAGCAAAGCAATATTGCATCAGCTTCCTGACACCGGATCTAATGTTGAGGAAGTCGCACTTTTGAATCGTGACGATCGGCAGTTGCGTCTGCACTGCACAAGCACCAAAATGGCGGCGCCCACAACAATGTTGGGGAACGGAGTGCCGATACTCTAAGCGCAGCTCATTTAGTGGCTATAGGCACGAAGTGAACTCGGGTGTATTCTTTTCCTCTTCGTCTTTATTGTTTATTGATTTCAATCATATCGAATAATGAACACATTATATCACACTACGCCTGTGCAATTATTTATCTTAGATTTATTAACCTGACCCAGTACTTAAACCATTCATTTGTCGATAGTAAATCTTCCAACATGTTTTCTAAATGTGAAGGGGAAAAGAGACGGAATTTGGTGATGATACAGACGCCAACGCCGACCTCGAAAATTTCTTGAACATTAGAAATCAGCAGTTTTGTCTGCCATCCGGCAGGTAGCGCAACAAAACACCCAAAAAGGTTTTAATTGTTATTAAAATTAACTAAGTTCTACACCTATCAAGAAACCAAAGCAAGAGCATTGTGAAAATCTAATACATCGCAATGTATATCTTTTTCATACAATAAATGTTATTAGATGCCAATAAATCTGTTTGATGTCCATAAAAGATATGCGTCAAAAACAGGTAAGTTTGAAGGGCTCCTGGAGCGTTATGACTTGGAAAATGAAAAAAAGCCATCGTCGACTTCTTGGGCAACCATTGTAGTTCTAAATGTTATAAAATATTTTATCATAGTTTAATTATTTTCTCAGCGGCATTTGTAGCACCGTGACTCGAAGCACAAAAGAGTGCTACGTTTGATATAGAATATCTAAACAAAAAAATTACACAACATTAAATTATTTTTTTGCATATTACCAATTATAAGCACTACATCTATAGCTAATTTCATTACCCTAGCGCATGTCATTAAAAACATATTTGTGCTGAAATATTACAATTTTAGGGCAATATTTGGAGAGATGAACAAAACAAAGTAGTGCAAATACAAAACAAAGTGTATCGTTATATTCTGCTCTGACATCATCTTAACAAAACTGCTTTATTGGAACCGTGTTATCTTTAATAGATTCTTCATGAAACGTGAACCAGCGGAGCAAGTGAGGGTCCGCGCCATCATATTCGCAACGCTACAAATGCGCATAAGCAGTATAAACCAATACATACATAATATCAAATGAAAGAGGATTGCTTTGCCTTTCAAACGAAATCAATCCCACAAGACAGTATGCAGAAGAAGATGAGTAATGACCTGCCAAAAAGTACCTAAACTGTCACATTCAGTGGGACCGTGGCCTTAAGGCCGCATTCCTGCACAAGAATGTATTTTGTTGAACGTGTAGCGCCATAAAAAACGCGTTCTTATTTTTTTATTGAATAGATGAAGGACTCGTCTGGTTCCGTGTATACTTGATTTTCTTAATTAGCGCACTCATATTTTTTTCTATTTATTCAAAAGGAGTCTTTTTTATGCGATTGTGAAGTCTCGTAACTCAGTTTCACATCATAGCGCAGCAACGACATTTAATGGAATGCTCCTGGTAAACATAGGAACTCAGAATACAAAATATTAGAAGTGCAACGCCATCCGTTTTCTTGTAAACACAACTTGATTGTGATAAAATTTCTAAGAATTTCCTTAACGCGTTCTTGGTTTTCTCAGACAGCGTTCTGGCATCTGACCTAATATTTTTTTAATTGTATGCTAGAGGAACTGAGCTGGTTCACTAGAAGCGTGATTTTTTCATATTCATATTTATATTTGTTTAAAATATGTTTAAATCATGGGACTATTTTGAAGCTCGACTCTGTACGCAAGAAACTGGTTTCAAGGAAGAGGGCAGCGATTCAAGCAAGGATTCTTTAATTAGGACTTTTCTCGTTCTAAATAAGATCACGTTCTATGATTGTATTTTTTTGAAAGCATACTAATTGTCTTAAATAGTAAAAAGGACCTATGCTTTAGCAGACGACGCGCACTTGCGCCATGTTTTGAAAGATGGCTGAAATTCGAGGTTGAGAAGTTCAGGCAAAGTGGCGCTGATTCTGTCCCTGACGCAGAGGATTCTTTTCTCAAATATGTCCTCGCGCTACTCCTCGCTCTTGCAGTAAATCACAGTTAATCATGCAAGAAAAAAAAAACAAAAAAAAAAAACGAGAAGCGCGTTACAAGGGTCACGAGCAAGTTCTCGAAAACGCCTATACTTCGTTTTACCTTATGTTGTACCGCAGCGAAGGCTAGAAGCGCGAGCTCATAGCATTGGCAGCTGCACTTAAGTCACGAGAGCTTGTGCCGCCGAGATGTGCCCCAGAGCAAGGAGCTCGCGCTTGTAGCCTTTCCTGCGCTACATCATAAGGTGAAACAGAGTATAGTGCCTACAAATAAGCTATTCAATGCTGTCCGCCATGTTCCGACACCACGAAACGTGCAAATATTGAACTCCGTATTATGGTGACGACGAAGGAGAAGTTTTTTTCCTCCACTCCAATATTTTTAACAGACATTTTTTTTTAAGGTTCCAGCTTTCCAAACGCGCTGGTTCTGTTTTGTTCGCCATTGTGCAGGAATTTAGATTTTTAGTTTTAACGTAACTCTACTCGTAGACAACTTACGGAGAGTGTTACGTGCAAACCGCAGTGACTGGTCCTCATAGTAAGGCAACAAACAGCCAGTCATCGTGGCTCAAATCTGAGGCTCAGGAAAAGGGTCTAATAAACCCCCTTTCTATGAAGTGCTCTATCAAAAGCGTTGCACATGTGCGAAACCCTCACTAGGTCGTCTTTCTTTGGATTAAATTTTATTTGATTTGTTCAAATAAGAACAATGTCAGTCGATCAACTTTCATAGCGTTGGTTTAATAATGCAACGACTCCAAGCTTCCACTTTGTGCTTTACACCAACCATGACACTTATTGTCCTTTGCAACTAATTATAAGCAGCCCAAGTCCGACTTGCTAGAAACTAGGGCTGGGCGTCGATTAAAAATTTTAATCCGATTAATCGCCATCCTTTAATCGATTAATTAATCGATTAATTGGTTGCGTTAATTTTTATAAATAATATATTACAAAGAATGCAACAACTCGTCTTGCCTTTGAAGACTTATTTTACTCTTTGTTAAACGGTGCAAAGGACATTTAGAATTGAGGATACATATAGTTCAACTATTCAAAGACTCACACATTTTTGCTCCAGCTCCGAAGTTAAAGAAGTTTGTCCAAATTCTCCGACAGGAAGGGAAGAAGTGAGAGCTTGGGCAATGCTTTCTTCTTTTTTCAGAGAAAGGAACCTCGATGAGAAGGCGTTGATTGTTGTCTGCGTTTTGGCGGATGGTCCTTGCGGCAGCTACATGGGTGCTTAGCTTGTAGGCGATACTGAAGCGAACTTACGCTTCCACTGTACGAAAACGGCTTTTTGCAGATGATGCAGTGGACTTCCTTCGAGTTAAAAACTTCACCGCTGGAGTTTACTTTAAACCCAAACTTTTCAGTGAAATTGCCTTTCATACTTGTGAACTCGTCCATTTTTACGTGCCAAATACTGGAACAAGTAACCATGGCGTTGTTAGCTTCCCAGCTTGTTTTGATGCTTGTTTGTCTTGCCTGGGCAGCATGTGTAATAGATCCTCAACACGTGAAGTTTCGCGGCCGCGCGGGGATCAATTGCGGGCCCGGCTTGTTCGTCTGGCCTCGGTAGAACTGTAATGTATATCCTCGAACACGTGACGCTTCGCGAGCGCGAGAATTGAACCTTGCTCATAGCACCTGGCTGGGAACGGACTTCTTTTGAGTACCGATTAAAAAACCGATTAACCGGTTAAAAAATTTGATCGCGATTAAAGCGTTAATCGATTAATCGGAAGGTTAATCGATCAATTGCCCAGCTCTACTAGAAACAGCGACTCAGCTGAGACTGTGGTAAAGAAAGAAATGCCAAAGCCAGCGCTCGAGCTGAGTGGCACTCAAGCCGCGTCTCAAGACAGTCGCGCGCCCAACTTTTTGCAATGCTTTCTTTCACTCAGTCTGAGCTGAGACGCTGTTTTAGTAAGCCGGACCAGAATCACAACTCGTGAAGTTTCCTTGCGCTTCTCTTTCGTTCTTCGGAGTCCTCGCAATGAGTGTTGCGAAATAAAATTAAGCGAGATGCTCAGTGCTGCCCTGGCATGTTCTTCCATTACCGGGCTAGAGAGCGGTTTCCTTGTGACCTTCACTCTCGCCGAGGAGCAATGGGACTTCTTTAGCCGCGTAGTGGTGCGACCCCACAACCATGCCCAACGCCGCCTGAGCCATCCTGAACAACTGTTCCCCACCACTGCGATAGAAATTGTGTGAAATTATACTTTCTTGAAATAACTGTAGTGAGCCGACTGAAATAAGTTTCGGCTTACAATAATTAAATGCTTGTCTATACAAACTTGTCTTTAAGGATACGAAGAGAAAGACGTGCTCCGCATAAGTCCTTGAAGGCAGCCGGCCTCATGACCCGTGGGTCTAATTACTCTAGAAACTTGTCCAACTCAAGCCCGGAGCAAAGAGGACAACATGGTGAAGAGGAGGTGCCTCTCCGAAGGAATTGAAGCGCTGTAGGAGCGGTAGGGTTACAGCGACCGCTACAAGCTGCCGCCGCAGGGAGCAACTACTCCCGGTGCAAAGGCCTTAAGAGATCGCGCCTTTTCGCTCTAGCCCGGCCACTGCTCTGCACACTGCTGAACGAGGCAATGTCCACTCACACAGGGGCGTTTGCTTATGTTTTTCTACGTTGCGTAATAACTAGGTCTGGGCACTTGATCTAATAACCTACCAATAAATTAATTAATGATGTAAGCGCGATTAAATTTTTAACCAGTTAATCCGTTGAATTTCGACAAACGAAAAAGTAAAAATTTAACTCTTTCACCACGCTGACGTGTACGGGTGCACCTGTTTGAAGGCAAGCTTTAGGTGAAAATTTGACCTAAAGTAAACTGTAGGGGCGAGATGTGTGACTCGAAAGAAGTGGAGAAGGTTATATGTGCCTCCATGCCACTTCAACGCCACGCGATTGTCCGTTTAGCACAGACAGCTGAGCCCATAGACCTATTACTAAATTACCCAAGCATCAAGGAGAATGCAGGGAATAGTGTTCCACGCATCGCACGTGCTCGCGTCTGCAGCAGTAACTGGCCTAAAAAGAAACCTGAAACAAATGGCATTTTGCACGCGCGTTCATTAGCGCTTTATTTTGGTTATTTATTCCGAATCTTTTATACGAGGAAGGCCTGCGCGTGCGGCGCGTGGAACACCATTTCCTGCATTTTCCTTGATGCTTAGGTAATTTAGCTATAGGTCTATTGGGAACAATCAAAGGATTTCCCTATTGCTGGAAATTATTAACGACCCTGTTTCCTTCTGTGGCTGAAATAATAATTTGTGAGTGTGACTAGCCTTTCGCCTGTTCTCAAATAGACATCAAAGTTGATTTAAGATCTGAAATTGTACATTTTGCCATTTATCACAAATTTAACAAAGGCAAACAAAAAAATTTATTTTGACTTTTTTAGAACTATGATGCATGGGAATGTACGAAACCTATTAATATACCTATTGCTATATTACCGAAGCATCAAGCAGAATGCAGGGATCGGTGTTCAACGCGCCGCACGTGCTGACGTCAGCCGTAGTAACTTTTCTAAAGCAAATACCTAAAACAAATGGCACCTTGCACACGCGTTCGTCAACGCTTGATTTTGGTTATTCACTCCGCATCATTTATACGGGGAAGGCGTGCGGGTGTGGCTCGTGGAACACCAATCCCTTCCTGCATTCTCCTTGATGCTTGGGTAATATAGCAATAGGTATATCGATTAATTATTCGATTAAAATTGACGCCCAGTCCTAGTTAAACTTAGTTCGCGGGACATCTGTGCTTCATATGTCGCATGCAAATCTACTCTTTGAATTGGATCCCAAGCCTCATTCGAACCACGAATGACCCGTAGACTTTGAACTTAGTGTACAACGCTGGCAAAGCTGCTTGCGCGAGCATGGGGTTTGATCTCGCAGATCTTTTGCACGTGTTCTCGCGCAAACGAAACGCGCCCGTGCCAGTAACGGAGTATACATTTTTCCATAAAAGCGTACGAGGGCGCGTTTATTGCTGTGTTTGTGTGTTATGCACGAGCACTTTCTGGCTGGCTGCAACTGCGGTCGAGCGCTGGCTGGACTGTGATTTAGCATGCGTAGACTGTGCTTTTTGTGAACAGTGGAAACGTGCACAGATGGCAAGAAACGAACTGTCGTTGTAAAGTCCTTCGATAAAATTCACGCTTACAAGTACCGCCAACCATTGTGGTGGAAACGCGCAAGACACGTGTCACGACAAGGTGCTGATCCGCCGTCATTCACTTCCAAGGGCCGCTCATTTCAGTTGTGCGCCGCCATTTGCTTCCAAGGGCCGCTCGAGACACAGGTCTCGTGCACTGGCGCATTTGACGCTACTTGCAGACAAGCGCCAACACATCGAGGGGCTTTATGTCTCTGACCACCTCGGCATTCACTGCCGAGACTGTGGTTGGCGCGGAGTGGCGACCCGCTAATACGAGAGATTTTTGAAGCTGTAAAGTTCGGTTGATTAGGTGTTTCTATCTGTCAAATATCTCAATTATCGTGCAGACAGCGGTAATATACCTTCATGTGGTCTACGGTTCGTTGTCATTTGAAAAGGGAAGACGGTCTACGGTGTTTTGCCATTTGAACGTGAACGTGCAGACGGCCATAGGAACATGAAGACACACTGAACTTTGAATGATCTGGACCGCTTGGTGGTTCTCCCGTGTACATGTTGTAAAAATAAAAATAAATATTACGACAACAAGTGTGCTTGAGTTATTAATAAAATAATAATCCTTATTTCCAGACATACATGTGTTTGAGGGGCTGTGGCAAAAGAACACAAAAGGAAATTCGGCACAGACACTTAAGACTGCTTACGTGTGGGAACGCGAAAGCATTGCAGTCCCTTTGGTGAAATGTTTTCAATTAATTTTTTTGACATGCGTTAAAGTTATTTCTGCTGAGTCGGTGTGTGACGCGCGGGAGGCAGCACCCGCCACCTTCTCCCCATTGGCTGCGCCGTCACGTGCCCAATGACGCACGCACTTGGTCACACCTTCAAGGATAACTGCAAAGAAAAAAAAGTGTTTTTTTAAACAGCCTAATTGGGACAAGAATGTCACAAAACAAATGTTCCGCGAAAAAAATAATTTGTTTTAGCAATATTTACGCCACAGGACGTAATTTAGTCGGAGTCAGAACCTCTCCACATTTGAAACTCCCGCTCTTTCGACCCCCGCGGAGGAGAAGTACGCCCCGCCCCTCACTCTCCTGACGCAGCGTCTCGACTTCCGGTGAGATCTGGCAACAACGCACGTTAAACCAGAAGCTGCGCTGCGCTGGCTGCGCGGTCGGCGCGGTCTGCGAGCTCAAAGCGAAGACGTGACCGGAGAAGTGCCCCTGTGATGTTCGCGGAAGACGGAAAGTATCATTCGTAATCGTCGTGTGGGCTTTGAAAGCGAAGGGAGTCACAGGGTCCACGAGTGCGCAACCACAAGCCAAGGTCACGACAGCGCTGCGTTGACTTCGGCGATCTCGTTCTGTTTGGTGCAACACGGCGATGCGACAAAGAACTGAAACGTTCGTGGTGTGCGTGGTGGGGTGCTTCGAAGTCGACACCCACGCTAACACGGAGCGCAAATTGGTTATTGTGGTGTTGATCTTTAACGGCATTAACGGGTTCAGTCTCGTCGTCGTGAACTAATCCAGTCAAACTGGTCCGGGAGGACGCAGCGAGCCTTTTTAAAAGTAAATCTTCCTCCGTTCTGCTTCAAAATGTGGAAGATTCCCGAAGCATACCGTGAGTAAAAAGCTGCAGGCGTTTTCAACAAAATTACGTCGTTTTAATTGAACAATGAACTCCGAATTGTCCTAAATGCCGTTTTTATGCTTCGTGTTGTTGGACTGCGTTTGCACAGCGACATGTTGCGCTCATCGTGCGGTGTGAATAAATTTGGGCAAGATTTCGTACCTGCCCACAGATGCATGAACTGAGACCATTTTTTACGTAGTGAACACAGTGCTTTTTTTATTTTGTGTGTCTAGTCGCGGACGTTCGATGCACCCAGTGCGAATCTTGACGGCCTTCGGAGCGATATGACGAGAACGTAACTGGACACGTTTGTCGCTACGCGAACGCTTCACTGCCTCGAGCCAAATAGCATTCCTTTCGGGGCGACATGGCTGCTGGAAGGCTCGCTGTCGGGATCACTCATCTGACATCTCTGAAAAGTCGGCATATACACGCGCAAGCAAGCAAGCAAAAAAGAAAAAAAAAGCACGCTAAGCAAGCGAAGAGGAAAACGAAAGAACCGCGCTATGAAAGCCAAAACCCCGCGTCGCTTCCTATCACTAACACCTGCGACAGCTGCTAAACACACACTACTTCACTTCAAAAAGTCTCACTCAAGCACCTGGGCCAGCACGAAACACTGATCACTTCGGCGAAACGACTAGTCGAGGTAGGCAAGACAGGCGGGAGCAGAGACTTCGGCGGCCATGAAAGAATGGCGAAGCTTTTGTTTGTTATGGTATGAATCCAAAAGGAAGTGCCCGTTTTGTAAACCTTTTGTAAAGAATAGTAACTTTCCTCACATGGGTTATTCTTTAAACGTAAAAATATGCCGCTCAAAAGGAAATTGCAACATATAACAAAGGTTTAACAACCAAAATCTAAGCTGTCAATCAAACTCTTAGCCAATGAGAAGTATAGCAGCCGATTGGGATTGTGACGTCACGAATTCCCAACTTCGTGGCGCGCGATTTAAAACAGACGAAATAGCCGCAAACTAAAATCGGTCTCACGCAATAAATATTGCTGTGAAAATTTTTTTTTTTTTCGTGGAAAAATTGTTTTTTGACATGCTTGACCCAATTAGGCTGTTAAAAAAAAACTTTTTTTTCTTTGCAGTTATTCTTTCAGTCAGCCAGATGGTTGTGACGGGACGTGTGCAGTGACGCACGCACTAGGCACACCTTAGCGAGCCAGGACCGTGGAGCCGCCGTGGCGTCGACAATAAAGAAAAGAAAAAAAAAAAAAAAAAAACCGCCGTAGCGTCGGGGAAGCGTGCCCGTCTCGCACCTTGGAGGCCCGGGCTCGATTTCTATCCAGACCGAAATGTAGCAGAGTTTCTCTCTAAAGCGCCAGTCATTTACATAGTTTATAGGAACCTTCGTGACAAATGTGACGTCAATCCGGGCATTTCTAACGTGGTTTTACTGTTTGCGCCATCGGCAATGTTTGGTAGCATCGCTTGGTCATGCCGCCGACCCCGCCGCCGTATTTTCGCGTAGTGGAGCAAATAATATTTTCGCATTGAAATGTCTTCTGACCAGGCCATCAGTCCCTTTTACAGAATTCAACAGTGTACAGGACCACTGTCAGCATAAAAAGCAATTATACATAAAATAATCAAATTGACATTAGCTAAGCATCGTAGTCACAATAAATAATAATCAACGTCATCAAAAGTTTGAAATAGAAATCATCCACATCACCATCACTGAGATCACATTCATTACCATAAAATGTCAGCGTTACTGTAAAATTCCCCATTTCTGTTGCATTCAAACAGAATATATATATATATATATATATATATATATATATATATATATATATATATATATATATATACATTTATTTATTTATTTATATACATGTAAGACGTTGGTATATTTCTTTCCACATCAAATTCTCAACTAATTAAATTAATAATGAAACAAAATATCAAAAGGATGAGTTATATAGAGCGTCCCTCTGAACACCCGTCTTGAAAAAGAGTCTGCTATTGCTTTTTTTATCATAGATCAAAATGCCGTCAAAGACTAAGGTACACAAGCACAAACACTCATACTAAATGCGCAAGGCCATGGTCCATGGTTGCGCTTGATTGTTTTGACCGGGGACAAAAAAAAAAAAAACGCGCGATAAGACGTTGAGCTCCGTGACATGGTGTTTTTTGGCTCTGCTTGACTGGCCTCATTGACCTGTTATGCCAGCTGCGCTCCGACTTACAGCGAAAATGAATTTAAACGTTTATGTCGTGCAAAATCTCTTTCATTCACGAAATGCTGACAAGGCATGTCTTATATCAGTTCTTTATCGTTTGATAACATTCTTCATTGATGGATTGACTATGTTTTAATGCTTTAATAGTTAAAACGATAGCTACTGATTTGTGAGCCTCTAACGAAATCGCTTTGCCAACCCTGCAGCGTGGGAGAAAGCCAGGATCAAAAAACAACTTTTGCCCAGCTAGGCACTCTCGATCGGGTCGATGAAGCTGGGCTCCGCTTCTGTGCGAACTGGGCTCTGCTAGCACCACTGGCACGTTTGCTGGCATTTGTGTCAGCGGGAGCACGCGTTGAGCGCTGAACGTGCACGGGCGAGCAGCAGAAAGGAGGAAATTAAAAGCAGAGGAGGAACATCACTGCCACTAGCCTGCTTTCTGGCCACACGGATGAGTGCCGCCATCTAGTGGTTGAACTAATGGCTTGTTCAAGATGGCCGCCGTGGGACCGGCGGATTGCAGTTGTCTCGGCAACTGAAGGGTTAATGCAGAGCCTCCTATATAAGCTTCACAATGCTTGTCAATTGAGAGCACGCGCCATAGGAGGAGGCCGGTCAAATAGGGCCTGTGGTATTTCTGTGGTGGTGCTCGTGATGCAGCTATGCGGTGTAAACCATGCTCCAGCTTGTAAGAAGCAAGGTCGAGTCAGTCAGGGATGGAGTTTGCTTCAATTGTTTGGATTTGTATCAACCACACTGCGTCACGCTCTATTGAGCGTGTTCAAAGACGCTTCACAGGCATATTCTATGACAGGCATTTCGGGCGGAAGTGTTACCACAACTATAATGTACTACTTAAGAAACTAGGGTGGCGCACCTTGCTTGATAGAAGGCGTTTACATGATTTCATGTTTTTCCATAAGGTTGTAAATGGAAATGTTGATTCGTCGCTTTAGTTAAGCACTGTTTGTTTCCATGTTCCCTTGCGGTCTAGTCGGTTTCAGAGCCCGTTCTACCCCCGGACTTATGATACGTCTCCCTCAACAAGAATGCAGCTGGAATTTAACAGGCTTGACCAATCTGCTATAGACATTTTAGTGACGTGACAACTTTTCGACGTACACTGGTGTCGATCATTTGTGTATAATATTGAATCTATGTGGTTGTCTGCATTTAATTTCCAATGGCGAACTGTGTACCACTATTTAGGCTATTTGCTGTTTGTGGACACAACAAAATAAAGATTATTATCATTATTATTATTATAGAGCTTGAGGCACCAACATAAATGTTATATCGTCCTCTCCGGTGTATGCTCGAATTTCACTTGGTTGCGGCAATTAAGGAGTGGAACCGATAAAATTCCAGTCCTTACCCAAGAAAATACTAAATCTGCAGTAGAGATGGGTCGCTCAGGAGCGAGCCGGATCTTCTGAGCCGCTCTTTTTAAAGAGCGAGTGAGCCGTGGCTCAGTAAAAGTTTGCGGCGGTTCTTTTGGGAGCCGGTTCTCTCTCGTTCAGTCAACCGTGCCGAGTCCCGAGTAAGAGCCGGGTCAGGGCTATTAGCCGGGTCTTTTGCCGGGTGCGATTTGCACGCCATCTATTAGCAGTGCGGGAAAGCAACTCCATTCCGTTCCTGCTGCCATGACGAAAACAGCCTTTTTGTTGACAAAAGTGGCGCCTTCCTGCTAGGGCCGTAACTGAATGGGGCTTTGGCGCTAGCGTCTACGGATTCAACAAAGTACTGAAGATCCCCGAAACATAAGTTTCGTGGATCTTCAGTACTTTGTTGAATTGTATTTTTGTGTTGTACTTCAAATTATTTCGACATTAATTTTGTATGGATGCGCATGTATATAACTGAATTAAGTTGAAAGAAAATTCACGATTTTTGTTTTCATTTTCACTAAAGTGAATTTTGAAGCACCACAAAAGTAAAAACCTAAAGTAATGACGATTAAGTTTTTTTTTTCTTGAACAATACATTGCATTCTGTCTTTTAGAGTATCATAAGCATTATATCCCCAATATCACAAAATAAAGGGTCATTACAATTCAAAAATCGTGCCTTTAAAATAAGAAATTGATAAATTTATTCTTCATACACACTTGAAGAACCTATAACACGGCTATTTACTAATGCATATTTTTTTTAATACCAAATAACTAGACTGCATAGCACAGGTTGCAGTGTAACCTGTGCTATGCAGTCTAGTTTTTTTTTAGTTCTTTGGTTTAGGCTTTTAGGCTTAGGCTAGTTTTTAGGCTTTGAAAAAAGGATATATGCATGAGTAGAATAACAATGTTATAAGTAGTTCACTGCCACCTTCGGAGCGCCACACCAGCACACAATGCACGATCGGCGAGAATCGGGAGACATCGTTCGAACGGCAGCGGTCAACGTACGGCGCCACCCGGCTCCGACAGCACGGTTCGGGACATCAACGGGCACGGCTCAGTGAACGAGAGAGAGCGGACTTTCTCCGAAAGAACCACGGCTCACTCGTTCTTTAAAGGAGCGGCTCATAAAGATCCGGCCCGCTCCTGAGCGACCCAGTTACCGAAGTGAGCCAGTGAGCTGTTCAAATGTGCCGGTTCATTTGAGTGAGCTGAGCCGTTCCAAGCCGCTCACTGAAGTGAGCCGTTTTGCCTATTTCTAATCTGCAGACCTCGTTTGTTACGTCTGTTGTGAATAGGGGGAGTAGCCGAAAGTTTTCGTGAATACTGTAAACGACTAAATTTTCGCGAGCACCTAATTTTCGCGAATTTCGCGAGTCGCCTACAATTTGCGAAAAATACACCCCGCGAACAATTCGGGCAATATGTGAACGCTACGAAAGCTGCACTCGATTCGCGAAAATTAGAACCCGCGAATAATTTCAAATTTTCAGCTTTGGCCCGATTCGCGAAAATTTGAGTCCAAGAAAATTAAGTCGTTTACAGTACTTCTTTGTACGCTAGTTTTTTTTTTTAAATATAATAGTTATATTTTGATAGATTTTCATGCATATGTTCCAGTAATGTTTTAGGAATCGTTCATAAATTCCTCTTCCTGCTAAAATGCTTCACAGCGAGGCTGGCGTTTTTTTTTTTTTTATTTGAATAAGATTTACACAAATGCCGGCAAAAATGTGGGCCTGCAATGACAAGACCAAGGAAAACATAAGGTTGCTCGCTTTTGCCCCTACAGGCAAACTGTTTATACAAGCAAGCTGTTTATTAGAAAATAATGTAAAACGGTATATGACTTGTTGTACGGTATATGACTTGTTAGTGTGAAAAAAGCGCTGCATGTTTCAAATATCGAGCCAATCAAAATCCCATCTCGCGGGGCTTGGTTCACGGTGTCGTTGACGATGCCTGTTTATTGAAACTAAACAGTTGAAATGATAGGCTCTATCTACTTGGGTACGGAATTGGTCTATGTTTGTCGCTTGAAGCCACCTTGCTCGCTCAAGTGGGTTAGATTGTATTTCATGGTGTAATACAGACTTTCATTTCAAAATGTTAACCTCATAAATCGATGCGTTTTTATTTTTCACAATCGGCATGCTAACCATTTTAATTTGGCAAACAGACTGAAGGTCACTGCTGGTCAATTTATAAGTCACGGTACACCATGGTGTCACGTGACGTTACAAAGTCACGTAACGTCAGAAAGTCACCTGACGATGTCGCAAAGTCACGCGGCGTCCTGTTATCACGCGACACCGTGCCATATGACATCCCTATGGGAAGATTACTTTTAAGGTCATAGGGTTCCTGCACGTGAAACGCTGCAACGTGTCGAACAAAATAACCTGATAGTTTTCTCATTAAATTCGGCTTAAAAAACACTCTGGTAATAATAGTAAGAAAGGTTACGACCTTCACAGATTAACATTTGATAGCCCACCATCATTATTATGTAACGAATAAATACAGCGCCTAAGCTAACATAGCGATAATCAATATGCCAGATGTATACAACGAAGGTACGAGCTACAAATATATTACAACATAAAATAAAAAAAATTAAATTGTGCTTAATATTGTACAGCCAGCGCAAAAAATTAAGACACCATTATTCTGGACAAATTAACAGCTAAAGGTTTAGCACCCAGAATTCTGCCATAGCGTTCTGTTACTCTCCTTGTAAAATTGCCGGCGTTTTGATGTCTTCGGGACGTGGAACGCTGGTAAGTTCAGAAATGCAGAGACACCGCTAGATACGCCAGGCTCAGATGAGCGAGAGCCAAACGTTCGCACAAGCGTGCGCGGGTCGCGTCGTGCACAAATGATTTTGTAGCCCCGACAGCCACGGGATGGCGCTTCCGAAACAGTTGTGCGGACAAGCACCGGTGGTCGTGCAGGCGCTGGAGATTGACAGGCATAGAAGCTTATAAGGAGGCCCTGGTCACTGACAATTGCTGAGCACAGCTCAGCTGTTGTCACCGACCCTTCAGCTTAGCTAGTTTTGCCGATCTTGTTATCGCGACACCGACAAAAATGGAAGAAATAATGCGAGGCACTAAGTGGTGAAACCGTTTTAACTGCAAGGATCAAAAACAAAGGACTGCTGCCTGCACTCTCAGAAAAAGACGTACCGGACGATTAGAAAAGGATTCTTACTTGAGCAGAGCAAAGGCGGAAAAGGATCTTCGGACAAACAAAAACCAAAACTTACAAGGCGCAAGCAAACATAAGCCTTTCTCACTGCCGCCACCGGAGCAGTTTTACCAAAAACAAGTACAACACCGGCGGCCAGGACGGTTTAGAGACGTGGTTTGCGAAGTGTAAGGCACTGCACTTCGAAGACGTCGGCGACGGTGCTAGCGATACGATCGCTAGCGCCATCGTAAAAAAACATGTCCGCACGGGAAAAATCAAAGAAAACTGGACAAGGGGACAAGTCGAAGACAAAGAGAAAACGGGACAAGAGTTTAGTAGAATGTGAAGGGTGTGGAAACCGGGTGGATATCGGGGAGACTCCGTTTGAAACCTGCCGAGGCGCAGGGAAGTACGTAGCAATACCCGGAGTGCTTGGAGAAGGAGGCGGGAAGACGTCTGCTGGAAGAGGAAGTCTTACGACGTGATACTTGAGATGAGGAGGGAGATAGAGACGAAACGGGCGGAGAGAGTGGCCATGGAAAATAGGCTGTTGGCGAAGCTCGCAGAAGAGAGGACACAGCGAAGAGCAGTAGAGGAGAAACTGCTGGCAGTGTTGTATGAAGAAGTGGGCAAGAGGGAAAAATTAGGGGAAGTGATAGGACACTGGATATACAGCCAACAGGAAACGCAGCCGGAAGGCACCGCGACTCGAATGGAGGTAGGGGACGTATACAACGGACAGGAGACACATTGCACGGACAGCGCAGAAAAAGGGGTTTATCCCGACCCAGACGAAATACGCGAGCCAGAGAGAGACAGCGCACTGGCAACATTGCAACAGGGACATACAAAGGAAGGGCACGCGCAGAGGGTTTAGGGAAGGAATGACAGAGCGACTTGCGGGAGGCAACAAGACAGAAGCTCGAATAACAAACTGAGACAACCAGAAGAAGGCAGAATGGTGGACAGACGGGTTTTGGTATAGGAGAAAGAAATGCCTTCAGGATGAGAAGAGGTACGCTCAAAGCAGTTGATTCTGGCAAGAGAGTTAGGTTTGCGACCAAAACAGATGCGAAATTGGGAGAGACACTGGCGAGGGCAGAGAACGACCAGAAAATATGGCTAGCGGAGGACGGGTTGTTGGTAGTGCATGCAGGGGTGATGGGCATACAAGGAGAGTAATCAGTGGAAGAAGGAGCAGCGGCACTGGGAAGACGGCTGGAGGACTGGACACGCAGAGCCCCACAACACCACTTTGTGGTGTATGCAGTGCCAAAAATCAAGGACAAGGGGGAGACACTTAGAGAGAAGTGCACTCGGTGGAACAGTGAGGTAAAGGAGATATGCAAACAACTGGGACCGAGGGTGGCACTGGAGGAGGACAGTGGAGGAGTAGATGGAGACACACAAGACGGCCACTAAAGCTTGGAGATGACCAGAGGCCAGATCTTTAGGCAAATGCCTATTTTGTTTCTTTAGTCGCTATCGTGCATTTTCTATATATGAGCACGAATCATGAGTTACGAAGCGTTTTAAGAGTGGTTTTATAGTGCCTATAAATGTCTATTTCGGCGTTTGAGCCTAAATTACCGTTTCCCGCCTATTAAGGCCTATTTTCGACTTTTTTTGCTTCACTACCCCAAAATGACTTGTTCTGCTTAGTTTCAATTTCAAGCGAACTATTTTTTATCTTGCTGCGATGCATGGCAACAGGCTGCTCCAATCTCTGTCCCGAGATCCACCATAAACATGGTTGTTTTTTTCTTCACGCCTGTAAGCCAAGGCGCAAACGGCGCCTTCCTTCTAATAGAAGGCCCTTCCCGCCCTTCCCCATGCATTGTCCTTTTTTGCTTTCTCCCCCTCTCACCTCGAACGAGAGAAGCGGGTTTGTTGTCTTAACATGTCTGGACATGCCTGGAGGCTGGAAGTCTGGATCTGGGTGCTGCTATACTCCGTTTCACCCTAAATGGACCTTAGTGGATGTTGGAAACGTCACAGCCAGTCAGGCGCTGGGAGAGTGGCATGGGACCTCGTATTTCCGCGTGTCGCTCGGCCCAACTGGAGTAGTACTGGATTGGCTGGGATGGCTCGTCCTATTCGCTGCGGTTCATTGCAAGATTGGGAAATGGAGCGTAATGTCCACCGAAGTCTTTTTTCTTCTAGTGAGCAAGCGCGTGTGTCTATGTGTGTGTGTGTATGTGCGCATGTGTCTGTGTGCGTGTGTGCCAGCCTACATGTGAGGTGAAGGAAACAAGAAGCCATGGTTTGCTTCTCTCGCGTGCGCGTCGGTCTCTAACGTTATTTTGTCCGGTAGTCTGTGGTTTGCTGCTCTTCGCTTTTGCTGTCTGAAGCTTCTCAACAATGCCAAAAAAGAGGGTCCCAAAGAGCGTGCTGATTCGGAAATGGACCCAATATTTACTTTGCTACTCGACCAAGAAGGCACCCTTAGGTACCTTGTTTCGGAGAAAACTCAAAACTTGATCGAACGACGATTTAGCGAATGAAAACAAAACCACCACGTTTTATCGAATGACGCTGTAGCAAATGGCAGCTTCGTTTCCCCTGATGGACAGCGAGGGGTAACCGCCGAGAAACAGCCTATTCGCTAGAATGGAATTCGAAAAAACGTTCGTCCGCTCAAATATTTTCTAATTGCTAAAACGTCATTCGCTCATGTAATATGGATCAAGAAAAACACCCACATCTTAATTAAAATTATGTTGTAGATGTATTTATTTAATGAAAGGTTGACTCGTCTATGGGTTGGTGAAGAATTTCCTGCGCAAAGTCCACAAGCCTCTACAAAACTGTGTCTCCCCTCCTCCCGCGGCCGAGAAAGGCGCATACCTTTGTAATACCGGAGTTTCATGAATCCTGGAATGACCCTCAAAAAACCCTTCAAGTATTTTTTTATTCGACGGATACCAGTCAAGCACAATGTTTTTTCGAAATCTATTAGCCCTGAGAACGAGTACAACCGTTGCTGTAGTTGCAGCGTGCTGGTTGTTGCTGTGTCGTCTCCGTGATGTGACAGTGAGAAAAGCGACCTTGTTCCTGTGAGATTAGGATCGCACGAATTAAACTGCACTCGCAGTATTCAAAGACCAACCAGAAAAAAATATTCGAAGTTACCATGAGCCATTACCGGACCGTTCGCAATGTCGCTCTGGAAAAAATTATCTCTGTAACGTCCCGGAGAGGGACCACCAAAAGGAGTCTGTGCACACAAACGTCTTTACGATAATTTAAATTTTAATTAATAAATGAACTATACTCGGTAACAAGACGAAGCACACAGTGCCTTTCGATTGGATTACTGATCTCCAGTAGGTATTGCTGCTTCCCGTCATGCTTTGGTTGGGCCTAGTACAGTTGAAACTCACGCTGGGGGCGAGGCAGCTGAAATACCCCTTATCTTGCGCGACATAATCGGCACACCAACTCTAGAGAGATGAATAGCGTGCAGTACCTCACGATGCCCTCCATAAACAGCACACACCTAATTTGGGCACGAGTCGTAGTTCACCCAACAGCCCTGAGCCCTGTTACCTAAGCGACTGATAGTCTCGCAAGAGTGATCTTTGGCAGCGGAGCGTATGGCAGCTGTGTGCTCTGATGCTAAACTAAGACCTGAACAAGCTTGCACAATGAGTAGGCTTTTTCACCCTTGTAAAACACTTATATATTTTAAGTGTCGGTATATTGGGGGGTATTAAAAAGATATTTCTTAAAGCCATCCTCGCTCAGGACTGCGCACTACGCTTTTCAACATATCGTAGTATTGTTTTTCTCACAGATTCCTTGCGAGAAGAAGTGCCACCTGCAGTGATGTGATTGGCCTAAGCCATTTTGGAGCACCTCTTGGAGCAGGCAAAACAGTGTTTTGGAGCAGCAAAAGTGGCCTTTGGAGCAGCCAGAACAATGCTCTGGAGCAGCCAGAACAGTGTTTTCGAGCAGCAAACGTGGCTTTTGGAGCAGCCAAAACAGTGTTTCGGAGCAGCAAAATTGGCTTTTAAAACAAAAATTCTTAGAAAAGTTTTTTTTTTTGTTTTAAGTGCTGGACAAACGAAGGGCACTTTGTGCTGTGTTGTGACGGAAGTCGCGTTTTGTGTTTCTACTGCTGAGACATCCCACAGGTGTACAGTGTTGTGCGTTGCCTAGCGATTCCGAAAAGAACGCTTGCCACCGTTTTACTGGTTCCCGACGTGCCAGATTTTCGTCAAAAGTAAGCAAACGTAAAATAATAGATTGCAAGGGTCCCGGCTGGTGCCTCTGTCGTGCAGTCATGTTCACATGCAAGTAAGGGCAACATCAGCAGGCTTGCAGTGGTACGTGCTTCGTCGCGCAAGCGGAGACAACGGCTGTTTAATCGAAATCGGAACAATGCCACTCCGCTCCGTCGCCAATTGGTTCCCAAAATAGTGTGCAAAATGTAACTGTCCAGCATCCGACAAAACAACACTCCAGCGGCGCGTGCTTGCCAGACCGGGAGGTGAGGTACAAGCTAAACACACAGGAGAAAAGAACCTGAGCGCATCGATGCAAGATATCGCGAGCCAGGGTCAAAACTTTCTTGGAGCGCTTTGTGCAACGACTGAACTCCAGACAAACAAACGCGATGTGCGGGATCAGCGTGCATACATTGCCTTCTTTGCTTTAGCTCACTTCTCTTCACCAACTTTCTTTTGCAGCAAATATTTCACGTACCGGGGTCCCTCTCGAAAGAAAGCCCACCGAGAGAAACCTAGGTAATCATTATTTCGACAAGCAGGCTTTGAATTAAAGGGACACTTCAACGAAATTTGAAAAACACCCGTCGTGTTCAGAAATAGGTTGAATATGATCCTCAATATCCGTAAATGATAATTGCACGTTTGTATTTTGAGCCTGATCGCTGTATTTTTGGTTATAAACGGCCCACTCTGGCAAGCGCTCGGAGAGCAGCCAGCGGAGAGCACGTGACATTCGCCGCAATCGTGACGTAGTTCGTCTCGGAACGAGCAAAGCTTCGGCGACGCTGATGTCGAGATGTCCTAACGGTTCCAGCCACCGAAGCGGCTGCTTTTGTACGAATTGTGAGTGACGGGTTAATCTTCTATGATCTTGTAGAGGGACAATAGCGACTTCTGGGAGACACAAAGGATATTCTCGGGGGGAGGGGAGCTCGCCTTCCCTTTTTTTTTTTCTCGTGGTGGCCGGAGGCGAGGCAGTTATCGTCACTACCTGTCAAAGTTCCTAGACGGGCATTACAAACGAGGCGTTAGCGACAACCGCAAGGTGCTCTTTGCTAATCGTTTAATTCGTTTTAAAATACCTTTTCGTGCCTTTTTCAACAAGAGATTGATGTGTCTGATGTGATAGTGCTCCCTTGAACACGAATAGACCAAGAGATAAGCGCCGAAATTTCGTTGTATTATCCCTTTAAAGGGCCTCTGACACGCCAAAAAAAAAAAAAAATTTTTTTCCTGCTAGGCGTTAAAATGGCATATCAGGACATTACAAAAAAATTGTTTCACTATATAGTTGCGTAGTTTTTTTTTTATAAAAAATAGAAATATGAGGCCCAATTCAAAGTTCCCGCCGTGCACTGTGACGTAACAGTGTACCGCAAGGTGTCGGGGCGGTCAGAAGGGAGGCATCGCCGGAAGTCAAGTGAGTTGTATGCCTCCTCGTGCTTACCGCGAGCGCGTGTAATATTTTTTTTTTAATATTTTTGTTATTCTTCGCACCTCCACGAGCGATCCAAGCAGACAAGGTTTCTTTTATTTGTTTTTCATCGCTTAATGTTACTGTAAAGGTAGAAGAAGCGGAGTCAGTGAATTGACGTGATCAACTACAATGCCTAGAAGGTTCTATGTGAGGGACTGTCCCGGTATTTCAGCAACTGAAGAAGAGATCACACTGCATGCATTTCTGAGAGACATACATCGGCCGCATGTGCACCTAGTAAACAAGTTCTACTCATGGTCTAGACAAAATACGTACTTTGTGCTCGACGTTTACTTGTGCTTGGTACACTCACCAGTTCGTATTCTTTAGACGGCAGGCATCTTCAGCCTGGAGAGTATCCGATGATTGAACGACCTCGGTGTCTGAACCTTCAGCAATGCGATCGGGCGTGTCGTATGCTAGCAATCCTAAATTCTGCGAGCGTTCTAAAATTTTTTTTTCAAAACTTGATAGCTTGTTTTGCGCCCAGTATAGCCCTGTATCATCGGACTGACGGCATGCACTCGTACACTGGTTTGTACTCGCAACGCTTTCATCATTGACCTCCATCACGTCGATCCACTGACTCTTCGTCCTCAGATTTTACAGCACGCAAACTAACCAACGGTGCAGGGATAAAGAGCTAGTGGAACTGAAACTTCATTTTCTATGATCGCTCGTACGAAAAGCAGAATAAAAAAAAAAAGAAAAAACGTCTGAGGCACGGTCGCGGAGAGCACGAGGAGTGAAACTCACGTGACTTCCGGTGAACCCACTTTTAGTGACATAGGTCGATGCCTCCCTTCTGACCGCCCCAACACCTTGCGGTACACTGTTAAGTCACAGTGCACGGCGGGAACTTTGAATTGGGCCTCGTATTTCTATTTTTTATGAAAAAAACTACGCAACTCTATAGTGAAACATTTTTTTTTGTAATGTCCTGATATGCCTTTTCAACGCCTAGCATGAAAAAAAATTTTTTTTTCTTTTTGCCGTGTCAGAGGCCCTTTAAAGAGGGATTTTTGTAGTAGAGTATGATTTAAACTAGGACAGGAATGTCGATGAACAAGTTTAGAAAGCACCATATCTGCAGCGACGTGGGGACTGCAACACCCGACTTCGCGTGACCAGCGTTTCAGCTCACAAAGCAACTCTCGTCGCGCAAAAACGTGGTTTTGTTTCACAGCATGACGGCATGTCTGGCACCCGGCACACTAGCGTCGGAGCGTCCGCACACGCCAGCGTCTATCGTTGAAAGTTTAAAAAAGACGCGAGACGAGATTCCCTAGACGACGAGGCGCGAAACGCGAGACGGCGGCAAAAACCATGCAAGACCGGATGGATGCAGGGTACTTTGTATCGGGCGGCCGCTTGCGCCACCTAGCTTACGCACGCTCAATTACGTTCTTTGTTTAGTTTCGGTTTTGAAAGGCGACCGAAATTGGTCCTTTGGCGCAGGCTTGGCGCAGATTACCCATACTTTGGCAAACTGTAGCAGGATGTAGCAGGGTTAGCCCCCTGGCGCAGTTTGGCGCAATTGGCGCTGCAATCACATCACTACACCTGGCACAACACGGAAAAAACAGCAGGACATCAAGCCAACGCAGAACGCAACGTGCCCTCAACGTCTAGGCAGTCATTTTTGAGTAAAAAGCTCATAGATGGAAAGAAGAACGCATTTTATGCAGGCTTGTGCGAAGGCTTAGTCGCCGCTAATAGTCCTTGGGCGAAAGAAGAAAACCCAGATTTCGAAAAATTCTTACAAAAATACTCCAATCATACCGTATCGTCGGAGTCGACTCTGCACAAGAACTACCTGCGGCCCATGTACGAGGAAATATTGAATAAAATCAGAGATGAACTTGGGGACTTGTGCATTTGGGTCTCCGTAGACGAAACAACAGATGCGACTGGACGCTTTGTCGCGCACCTCGTAGTTGGGAAGCTTGTAGCAGACGAGAGAAAAATGCCTTTCCTTGTGTGCTCCAAGACGCTAGAGAGAACAAATGGGGAGACCGTGGCGTGCTTTGTCAAAGCGTCCTTGAAGGTGCTATACCCTACTGGAGTGGAAGACAGCAGGGTGTTGCTACTTTACACGGATGCGGCGGCGTACATGCACAAAGCTGCCCTCCTCCTGAAGGCTTTCTACCCGCGGATGTTGCACGTTACCTGCCTCGTCCACGGCATTCACCGCATTTGCGAAGAGCTAAGAAAACACTTTAAGCATGTAAACGATCTCGTTGCTGCTGTGAAGGCCGTGTTCCTTAAGTCATCGTCTCGTGTTTGTGCATTAAAGGAACAGCTACCAGGGTGCCTCTTTCACCAGAACTTATCGTGACGCGATGGGGAACATGGCTTAAAGGTGTAGAGTATTACAGTACTAACGTTGCTGGTGTGAAGATGGTCATTAACGGGTTTCTAGCTGACGATAGTGTCTCAGTCAGAAAGGCTCAAGATGTCCTGCGCGAGAACACTCTCAAAGGTAACCTGGCGTATTTGTGCTCCAATTTCACGTTTCTGGCGGACACAATCAAGATCCTCGAAAGTGCTGGCGAAACTCTGGCTCGGAACATCGGGCTCATTTCGAAGGTTCAAGAACTAGCCGACGCCGTCCTCGCAAAACACGCTGCTGTACAAGTTAGATCAAAGCTTCAGTCCGTCATGAGCAAAAATACTGGGAATTCTGTACTCAAAGAAGTCTCGAAGGTTCTCACCGGGGAACACTCCAGGGTACCAGAGGACGCGTGGAAGCATTGAATATTTTTAAGTACAAGAATGCCCCACTCACCTTTTTAAATTCTCTCCACTGCAGTTATCACTTTCAGAATGGAACTCTCTGCCCGAACATATTGTTACAATTCAAGACTCATCTGGATTCAGAGCTGAACTTGCTACTTTTCTCTATATTTTGCAACCTTTAACCCTCTGTTTTTCCTTTCTTTGTTTTTGTTTGTTTTCAAAGCCTCCCCTTATGTAAAGCCCTACGGGCGCTTTAAGGGAACAATAAATGATGAATGAATGAGTTGACGTGGAACGCTCTTTTTCAGCGTACAAAGAGGCAGAAGTTTGAACCCAAGAATCTTGAGATGGTGCTTGTTTGCTATTGTTTTCATAATTTTCCCCATTGTTTCTAGTTATACTGTGTGCAGCATAAGACAGCGTAGTACCGGTGTGGGCTTGAGTCGGCTTTTTTTGAATGTTGGACAAACTAAATTGTAATTCTTATTGTACCACTTTATTCTGTATTTCTTTGAATGTCGGAGGCCCTAAATGCTCTCAAAAGTATCATGTGAATAAAAACTGATTGTGCGTATAAATGCGTATTACGAAGTTTTTAGTGCCTTTTACAGGCGCCTAAAAGTGTCTTTTTTAGTGCCTAAACATCCGGCCTCTAGAGATGGGTGTGAAGGGGCAAGCACTAGCTACCCGAATTCATGATTTTTTAGGCCATAGTAACAGGGGAAAGAAGAGGTGGTAAGAAGAAATGGCAGCCCTGCAACAAAGGTTGGGCAGACTCCATGGTAACCTTCAAAGGACGGGCCAGCTGCAGGGGCATATGCATCCTGCAGAGATAGGGTCCCGACACGAGAAGAGACCTCATCGATGTTGGTAGAACGGGAACATGGGAAATGGGGGGAGGGGGGTGGGTACCGGTAGAGCATTGAACCACACTAGGAATCAGAATTGAAAACTGACTAAAAGACTGAAGGAAGGGGGGGGGGGGGGAGCGGCTAAATGAAAGTTGCTTTCCTGACAATGCAATGAGTAAGAACAAGCAGGAAATGGGAAGAACTATAAGAAACGATAGACAAAGAGAGCATTGTTATAATGGAGGTAGGAGAAACACATCTACGGGAGAAGGAATGTCCCTCGAGGAATGAAGATGTGGTATGAAAAGGACGAAAACAGAGCCTCAAGAGAAAGGAAAGGAGGAGGAGTGGTGGTCCTTGTCAGGGCGAACAGTAACCGGGAACGGGCAAAGACGCAATGTAAAGAATACATATGAATAACAGCCAGCACTCAAGGAAAACAGGTGGCTATTGGAACGGTCTATATCTAAACAGGAATAGAGGCAACACTCATGAATATGGAACTGTACGAGTGCCTGAGGGACGACATCAAAACCCTTTCAAGAACACAAGAATGTATAATCCTTAGATACTGGGATGCGCACCTGGAAGAGTTGGACGGCCACACGGATACTGATGGTCGAATGTTTGAAACATTAACACGGGACAATTACTTCCTAATTGTGAATAGCCTCCCAAAATGCAGAGGAAGGATGACTTGGTCAGCGAGGGGACAAATATCAAATATTGACTATGCCTTATAACTAAGAGTCTGTATGAAGACCTAAACCCCTGGGGATTGACGCAAAAGGACTGAGAAGTGTTAGCATACGACCATACTATTATAGTGATCACATTTTAAGGGCAAACAGAACTATACAGAAAGACTATCAGAACCGGCAGTCGAGGCTTTTGCGGAAAAGATAAAACAAATCCCAATCGAGAACGAAGACAGCTATAGCGAGCTGATCGGAACTATCAAAAGGGAACTAGAAAAATCTCCAAGGAGCGCAGAGCGAGATTTCAACGATACACCAGGAAAAGGTGATGAAATAAGGAAGCCGACGAGGCGATACGAGCAAGAAACCTAAAAAGGAAACAATACCGCCTGATGGTACAAGAAGGTTCTCTTCAAAACGAAAAGTGAGCCTGGGAGAATACCGAAAACAGAAAACACAGACATGCATTGTACTCCAGAGAAGGGTCATGGAGGTAGACAAAGCTTTCACGAATGAACTGAAGGCCAGTGGCAAGGACGCCCCAAGGAAATACTGGAGGTATATAAAGAAAATAACCAATCCACAAGAACCAGAATATGGCTAATAGAAGAAAACACACAGGAACTGTTGGAAGGACAAGTCACCTCGGCCGTTCTCAAAAACTACACCCGGTAGACTGTTCGAAAGAAGGCAGATGAGTTTCATACCAACACCTCGACGGAAAAAGCAGAAAAAGGGCAACTTGACAAGCCGGAAGGAGGCCAGGTAGAGGAAGGTAAGGGATAACAAGCACGGTGACTCGAGGAGAGCTAAGGAGGGCACTGAAGAGGTCGAGTGGACGAACAGCAGCAGGGCTAGACGAAGTGCCAATGAAAGTGGTAAAAAACAAAACAAAACAAGGAGAACGAAGAAGAGAACACCTCAGACACAGTTTCAATGAAATAATGCAAACGAAGATGATACCAGAGGAATGGAAAACGGGAAAAATGAAACTAATTTATAATGGGTCAAAATAAAAAACGACACTGAAGAATTACCATCCAATAAATATCGCACCGGTAGGTTACAAAGTTCTCATGAAGATCATTATGCGAAGGATGCAACAATAAGCGAGAACAATGACATTTTATGAGAACTCCACAATGGCTTAAGGGAGGGACGAAGGTTGGAAGATGACATCTCTGTACTGGGGCAGCGTATAGAAATCGCCATCAGAGAGAAACTAACCCTGTTTGCAGGCTTCCTTGATATCTCCAAGGCTTCTAATTCGGTGGAACATAAACTACCGTGAAAAAACTTGGCGGAATTTAGTCTGGAGCAGGAAGCAGCAGAAATCCTGCGGGAAATATACAGAGAAGGTAATCATCGATTGGGACCAAAATATATCGAAGGAGGTAGAGATCGGAAGGGAACTACGACAGGGCTGCCCTTTGTCACCACTGCTGTTTATCCTTTATATCAGTGGAATGGAGCAGGGTTTGCAACAAACCGAGAAAGTCTCACATACGTAAAGATGGGACAACAGATTGAGCAACGTGTACCTGGTCTCCTTTAGGAGGATGACACCTTGCTCTTGGCCGACATTTCACGGGACCTTCAGGACCTTTTGGACGCCTGGGCACTATAGACAAATCTATAAGGTCGAAATGGACAATATAGGGGAAGGAAGTCTACTGGGTTGTAAAATACAAATATCTCGGAATCCAAATACAAAAGGGGTCAAACTATCTGGGATTGTACGAGGAACAACTTCGCAGTTGAGCCCTGAGGAGTAAATGGATTCTCGGAAGGAAATCTCTCTGGGCCCCCATTACGTTTGAGGTAAAGGAGGGCATGCGGAAGATGGTGGTGGTTACGGGCATCAGATTCGGGAAAGGGGTGACTTGTCTGTAATCGACCACTCGCAACTTTCTTGAGACAAGGCAGCGCGAAGCTAGGAGGATAGCCCTCGGGCTAACAGCCCCAATGAAGCAGTCGAGGGAGGCCTGGGCTGGTCGGGCTTTGAGGCCAGAGCAGGTGGCCAAGACGGGATACTAGAGACGCCTGGCCAGAATGGAACAGGCCGAATGGGCCCACAAGGGTGGGGGAATACATAATTCACAAGGACCGCCACACCAAGTGGAGAAGAACCAAGACGCTCCCGCACCGCCATCATTTACCGACTCAATCAGTAGGGGAGCCGGGCGGGGAGAATGACGAAGACACGGGGCCAGACGACAAGACGGTGAGGACGCTTGTAGAGAAGGCACAGCGTCGACGCTGGAGGGACGCGATTTTCCGGAAATCATCTTTGCGGACGTACAGTGCTCACAAAGACAGCACCAAGAAACAGGAATCTTACGACAACAGGCGGAAACGGACTGCTGTTTCAGGCTCGGGCGGGAATTCTCGGAACAAAAAATGTGGAGAGCTATTTACTGAAGAGGTAGTGACCATCTGTGGGACTGACACCAAAACAATAGACCACATCGTGATCGCCTGCCGTGGTCTGACCCCGCAACCGGTCACGGACTCGGTCCCGGAGGCCCTAGGATTCACGGTGGCCGTGGAGACCGTAGAGGGGGGGGGGGGGGGGGGGGAGGAGGAAAGGAGGCCCTCAGAGGAGGACATGAGGGCAGGCGGGATGCAAAAAGGGCCGAGGGCCTCGAGGGCACAAAATGACGTCTTGAGGTCTGGTGGCGGAAAAATGAAGAAACATAAGAAGTTAAACATGGCTTCAGCGGAGCTCGGACTCTGCTCACCCGAGACAGAGGGGAAAGCCTACACAGACTTGTACCGTACGCATTACAAGTAATCAAATCACTTGTGATCGATTACTTTTTTGAGTAATTCTGTATTCAGTTGATTACTTTTATTAGGCAGTAATCACAAGAGTAATCTGATTACTTTTTGAAGTAATAAAAATTAATTCATACTGTTACTATTTTTCCACGGGACAACCCCCCCCCCCCCCTTCCCCCGCACACACTTTTTTTTTTCTGAAATGACAAAAATAAAATTTGCTTCTTTTGTCCGACAGAAAAAAAAAACAGATTTTTGCGGTTTTTTTTTTTTTTTTTCGAGCTGGGACTGGGATTAGGAAGCGCCAGGGAAGTTGCAGCTAGGGAAGCCTCAGTGCTCCACAAAGGCCATTCAGGGCGAAGTTTGAGGGAGCAGAATGTAGCTTTGTAAGTCCTTTGTTCTAACTAGCCCCCTCACGCCCACACACACAGGAATAAAAAACAAAATCCTGCTTACGGTACCAACTCGCAGCCCATAGGAGAACCAGAACCGAAGAATGTCTAAAGCGGATGCAAAATATAACAAAGCCAGTTCAAATACACGTCAAGATTCCGTATTTCCCCTACGTGGTCTTTGTGACAAGCAAGGTTTCGAGGTTGGAAATAGTTCATTGTTATGAGCACTAAAGATGCAAGTCTTCACACAATAAAGTAATCGGAAAAGTAACGGTTACTTCTTAAAGTAATGTCCAACCACTTTTGCTGTCGAGTAATCAAATAATCTAATTGAATACATTTTAGCCAAGAGAATAGTAATTGAATCGATTACTTTTTTTTAGTAACGTGTACAAGACTGAGCCGACATAACCCAATCCATTCCGAAAATCACTGTCGCTAGCGGTGCCGTCGACGACGGCTTCGAAGTGATGAGTTGCCGCGTCCTCTAACTTCGCAAACCGCGACTCCACACTGTACGGGCCGCCGGTGTTGTGCTATGTTGTTTTTTTGTAAAAGCTACTCCGTTGACGGCGGGGGGAAAGATGGCGTTCAGTCGTGAGAAAGTGGAATAACAAAAAGTGTTCATTATTTCAGTTGGTCTGACGTTCCCCAAATGCGGGAAGAAGTAGGGAAAAAAATTACCACATCCCGAGGGGAACCATGGGGTGATGCGGAGCATCGCGGATCGTTACTAACGGTGTTAGTAACGTTGTTAAACTGCGTGTTATTACGTTGTTAACTTGCGTTGGTTACCACACATCGCGTGAACGTTGTTGGAAACTCCGCGATGCTCCGCATCCCCCCATGGTTCCCCTCGGGAAGATGGTGTAATTTTTTAACGTGCATCACGCAGTAGTGATCACACGAACGCGTGCCGGCACGAAACTCATCCAGATCGAAACGGGCGGGGGCGGCGGGGATCGAACCCAGGAGGTTCCCAGCGCAAGCGTTCGCTCCACGCTCCGAGCTGAGACGCGTTAGCCCACTCGGTCACTTCCTCCCCTGAACGCGCGCAGCGCGCTACCGCTGCTTATATTCACACTTGAAGGAGAGGAGACTAGAGGAGGAGAGTTGCGCATGCGCGCGCAGTGTGAGTAGAAGCGAACGCACGCGAAGTGCACGCAGCTGGTAGAGAGAGAGAGCAGAGAGAGTAACGCGCAGCTGTTGGAGAGAGGGAAGGAGGAGAGTTGCGCATGCGTAGTGTGAGTGCGGACTACAACGCCGCGGGACATAGACCCGAGCAAGAGATGCTCCGCATCTAAAAAATGAAGGCTTCTCTTTCTACCGCGACGGACGGCCAGCCTACAGTCAAAACCTGGCTGAACAAGATGACCACTTAGCTGCAGCCTACGGATAGAGTAACTAGCAAACAACCTGTTTCACTCTCAAAACACTTCACGGCGTCTCGAAAACAACCATTGTCCAACGAACCTAGAACAAATAAAAGACAGGAATGAAGAAGGCCTTCCCATCGGCATCATGCTTCCAGCAGGATGAGTGTGCAATGAGAAGAAAAAGTAACAATTACATACTTAAACGATCCGTTGAGCCCTGACAAACTGTAAACTGCCCACAGAACTGGGGATCCGGGGCTGCATCATTTGGCCCAAAAATAGCAAAAGTGAATCTCTCAACCAGAACAAAAAATAAACAATCACTTCTTCATGCACTACGTTAATCACAGAAATAATAAGGTGGCATCTTGTAGTACCAGAGCACTCCAATGGCCCAGTACGCAACTGCAGCGATGAAGACGCGCTGCAGTTGCGTGTTCGGCCATTAGAGTGGTCGGAAAATGCTCTATGCCATGCGCACCGTTTTTCCTGCTGACTGTGATTAAGGTAGTACGCACACATACAGAAGTTTGCAGGTTTCACAAGTTTAGAAGCTTGAGCTATGCCTTGTGATGGCGCTCTCCAGCTGTGGTTTCACGCCACACTTACTGCTGAGAGTGTCAAGGGACTGCCGGTATGCAGCCTTCTCAGCAATGGCGTAGGTGGGCCACCGAATCAAGCACCCTAGCACAGTGTCGATCAGCTCCAGCACATAGTCTGCAAAACAGAAGTAGTTTAAAAAACCATTATCAACTGTACATTGCTATTTTCCATGCATTGATTTTCTATCTAAAGTAGCAGCTGAAATGTTTTAGAATGACCTCTCTTCATTGCCTAGAACACAACTTTTGTAATGATAATACTTCTACT